>CM076582.1:83600785-83931994 GCA_034641835.2 Pinus albicaulis
CGTCGAAGTTTAAAAAATGGTTAAAACTTCATATGCGTCAGTTGTGTTGAAAAATTCGTTTCTAAATTCAGACACAAACTTGGTTGCTATGAATCCAGCTTCTAGTTCCCAATTGCTTATGTTATCTGTCACAAAACCTTCAACAGATATTTTGGTGTCAACGCATAATAAAGATTATGGTAGTTAGGCCACTGATCAACCTACTACCTCGAGTATGAATCTGTCTATGGAATCGGTACCCCCTACTGCCATTCTTGAATTGACAATCAAGCCACCAAAGGGAGTCGTTCATAAATCAATATATAATCCTCGAGCAAGAGTTGCTCAAAATTATAATATAGTTGAAGATTTTGCTCAATCCCCTTCAGCTATGTCAGCTCTTGAGGCATTACAAAATTTCCCCTCCCAGAAATAGGCTTTATTGTCGGCTATAGGTGGAATTGATCCAACTGATTCTAATCTCGTCGTCTTTAATCATATGGGCTATGTGCAACAATTACCAGCAGAATTGGCATTCTCTATACAAGTAAATGTTCTCAATCACCTTGTTCATTGTACTATTATTGATGAGGGAGCATCTACGTGCATTATGTCTTTAAACTGTTGGAAGTCACTTGGCTCGCCACACCTATCTCAATCATCAACAACATTGAAGGCTTTTGATGGATGTACATATAAGCCTTGTGGTATTATCAATAACCTGCATGTTGAACTAGGGGGAAAAACAGTGAATGTTGATGTTGAGGTTGTTGAAAGACCCCTTGACTATAATATTCTACTTGGAATACCATGGGTATATGCTATGAATGTAATTGTTTCTACATATTTTAGAATGATTGCCTTTCCATATAAAGGCACCATCACAGTCATTAATCAACTATCCTTCTTTGCCTCTGCATCACAGGTAACTGGAAGTGTTTCGTTCGTTCATGCACCCCAACTAACACTTCAGAACATTGGTGTAGGACTCTTAAAGAATTCCACTCTCATGGGAACCTTTGCATTACCGCTGCCTGCGACATCGGTAGAAATTGCGAGTATAGAGACCTGCTACATGATCTCTTCCACTCCATCTGGCTTAAGGAAGAGTATGGGTGATTCTGAAATTTTTACGTTGGATGAGTTTTTTCCACCCAACCCTATTGAGCTGGCATAGCAATAATTATATCTGGCTTGGGCGACGAATCTGAAATCAGCGTCACCAGTTGTTTGGGTTGATCCTTCCTTAGATTTTGGTACTCCATCTGATCCTTTTTTAAAAACTTTCTTGACAGATGAGAATATTTTGGAAACCATGATGTCAGAAAGAGAACCTTGGGAATATTATCATCATCATTCCCATCTTCCTAATTATGAAGATACTCTTAGTGAACTATATCACCCATCAATCAAAAATTTATTTTCGAATTCTTTACCTATTAATGCAATCGATTCCCAGCAAAATTTGTCAAATATTGAATAAACTATTTCTATTGATATTTCGACCAAACCTGGCATGGTGGAAAATATTCATGTTGGCATCTCTTGTTCTCCATCAGAACTTGAAACATATCGCTCTCTATTTCATGAATTTTGGGATATCTTTGCCTGGTCTTATGAGGAGATGCTAGGTATTGACACTAGTATTGTTGAACACACTATTAATATGTACCCTAATGTCAATCTAGTGCATCAATGCCTTCATCCTGTTCATCCAAAGAAAGTTGCTGCCATTAAAGAATAAGTTGAGAAAATTTTGCGTGCTGGTTTCATTTACCCTGTTCCGCTAACTGAGTGGGTTTACAACATCGTTCCTGTAATGAAAAAGCAAGGAAACATCAGAGTGTGCGTAGATTATCGGGATGTGAGTCTTGCTTGTCCAAAAGAAAATGATCTTACTCCTTTTATCAACTAGATTATTGATGATTGTGCTGGATGCGAAATATTTTTGTTCATGGATGGATTTTTCTGTTACAATCAAATCAATATCCGACCAGAGAATCAAAATAAGACAACATTCATCTATCCCTGGGGCACATTCGCTTATAGGAAACTACCTTTTGGTTTAAATAATGCAGGGGCTACTTTTCAGAGAGAAATGGATTATTCTTTCAATGACATCAAACATATTGTTCAACCCTATCTAGATGATTTACCTGCACATTCACGAAATCGAAATGATCACCTGATGCATTTGAGAGCCATCTTTTTACAATGATGACACTACAAAATACGCCTCAATCCACATAAATGTGTGTTTTGTGTCATGTCTGGTCGTTTGCTTGGATTCATAGTCTCAAAAGAAGGAATTTGAATAGACCCATTGAAGTTCTAGGCCATTCTTTATTTTCCTGTGCCATCAAATTTACTTCAGATACAGAAACTTCAAGGAAAGGCTAACTTCCTAAGGAGGTTCATACCCAACTACGCCGAAATGGCTAAAGGATTTACTCGGCTCTTGACAAAATGGGTTCCCTTCCATTGGGATCAAGTTGCACAAGCTTCTTTTGATGATTTCAAGGATACTCTTGTATGGGCGTCATTAATGTGTCCCACCAATTATCAGAGTGATTATTTCTTATATATCGCCGCGGCTAATACGACCATTGATATGGTATTGGTCCAAGTAGAAAATGGGATAGAACATCTTATCTATTATTTGAGTTGTAAAATAAATGATACGAAATTCAAGTATTCATACGTAGAAAATATTTCCTTGATAGTTGTTCAAGTTGTCCAAATATTTCGCCACTATATCTTGTTCCGAATGACCATTATCGTTTTGGATTGAAACCCCATGACTTATATCTTATCACGTCAATTTTTTGGGGGGAAATATTCAAAATGAACTATTATTTTACAGGAATTTGATTTGGAATTCATCAAATCCAAGTCAAATAAGTCTTTATTTTTGGCAGAGCTTCTCTGTGACCTTCCCTCTAATAGTACTGATACTACGTCGGAACCATCAATTCCTGACGAGTCTCTATTTCTGATCGGATCATCTGATCCTTGGTATGGATATTTTATCATTTATCTCCAAACCTAAACTTTTCAGCTTGATACCACTCACTTTGAACAACGACGTATTCGATATCAAGCCAAATATTATCTTATCATCGGCGATACATTTTATCATCGTGGTGTCAATATTATTTTAAGAAGGTGTCTCACTCATGAGGAGGTTGAAAATGTTTTAAACGATTGTCATGCTGGGGCTTATGGTGGAAATTTATTTGGATACGCTACCGCATAGAAGATACTCCATGCCAATTACTTTTGGCCTACTATATTTCATGACTGCATCCTCGCGGTCAGAAGTTGTCATGTGTGCCAGATTTTTTATCGTAAAATCCATAAACCGCCAGCGCCAATGCATCCTGTTGTCTCTGTGGGACCATTTTCAAAATGGGGTATTGAATTCATGACCTTTAACCCTCATTTGTTCGGGGGGCATGGTTCTATTATTGTTGCAGTAGAATACTTTACCAAATGGGATGAATCAATGCCAACATTCAACAACACAGGACACACAACTACATTTTTTTTATTTAATCATGTTATTGCACAGATTGGGGTCCCACAGGCTATCATTATAGATCATGGGAAGAATTTTCGTAAAATAAACTGGAATTTGATCCTATACTTAGCCTTGTGGGCGTATCAAACCTCGGTGAGAAATGCAACTGGTTTTACTCCTTTTCAATTGGTGTATGGGCTGGAAGCTATCTTGCCAATCCAATGTGAAATACTGTCGTTAAAACTCGAAATCGACTTGTTACCTGACACCTTAGAAGAAGAAGTGCATCTTTTTAACCTCATCCACCTTGATGAAACGCGTTGTGAAGCCCAATTGGCCAACGAAGCACATAAGAGACATATAAAGGCGTAATACGACAAAAATGTCCAGCCTCGCATTTTCTCAGAGGGCAACTTGGTCCTTCTTTATGATCAAGAAGCTAATGTAATAGGTACAGGGAAATTTGAGCCATTATGGCATGGCCCCTATATTGTTAAAAAAATTCTTGCCAAGGGCGCCTATGGGTTGGTCGATTACGACGGAATTCCGTTGGCGCAACCCAGAAACGGGTTGTATCTAAAAGGTTACTATGCTTAATTATGAGCGTAGTAATTTTTTGTATTATATTGTATATATATGTTGTTGATATGCATTCACTGTCTTAGTTTGTTTTTAGAGTTTTCTTGACATTATTAATCCACTTTACATTTCATCGCAGAAGTTTGAATATTTGGAACCATTTTTTGGATATACTGATGGTGCTAGTCGTAGTACACAGAATCTATCTTCTGTAGTGTGGGCCATTTTCGCTCCAAACAATGAGTTAGTGAGTTTTCGAGGGATTTTTATTGGTAGATCGACAAACAATATTTTTGAGTATAGCGCATTGATCGAACTTCTCTCTGATGCCATTTCATTTGGTATTAACCGCATCATTATAAGGTCAGACTCACAACTTGTGGTATTACAACTTAATAGTGTTTATACTGTTATAAATCCAAAACTGCATCATTTGTTCCTAAGAGTTTGAATTTTGGAAAGACACTTTGATTTTATTCAATATCAACACGTTTCCAGAAATTTGAACACATTGACTGATTCTTTAGCTAATCAAGTTTTAGACAGACGTTTGCAACACATGTAAAGAAACATTCACATAATTGAATAGTATTATGCAATAAACATAGGAAAACACTGAAATCGAATAAATAGATAGTTATAGGTTTTAAAAAAAATTTGTGCCCAAGACACATTAGTCATCCAACCTAAAAATTTATGCAACATGTCAAAAGAAAACTAGTGGTGCTCATGGTGACATGCTATAGATCTATCTATCCTATGCAGTAACCACATCCAACGATTAGGAATGCCTATAGTGTGGCACTGCAGTCGCATGGGTAACTCTTCAATCCGGCAATCTAGAATCCCGAAGGTCAATCCTTCTATGTGCTACCGAAACTTAGATAGAGTCTCAGCCATGTCTAGATCTTGAAGGACTGCTCTCCCAACAACCCTGTCTGCTGGCTCATCTGCTCCATGCTCCGATTCCTCCACCAGTTGAACTCAACCAACATCTGAATTACATAAAAACTTTAGTCTAGTCTTGGGAAAACATAAAAAATATAAAAGCATTGTATAAACCTTAGGAAAATAAAAAACATGGTCAAAAAATTCTTACCTATTTCACCCCACTGAGTGACTTCTGGTAAGGCTAAGCCTGGATCTCCTCGGAAATCGACGCATGTGTATGCATACTCATCAATGGCAACAACCTATCACCTGAACCAGGTGAAGAACATAGTAGAGAACACAATGGTCTATTTCCTGCATGCCTACCCATTAGTTCTACCCATCTCTACATCCTCGGATCTCTAGGATTAGACACACCCAACATCACATGTTGAGGCTGCATCTGTGGAATACGCTCTAAGGAAAATGAAATGAGGATCGAACCATAACTGAAGTTATTCTTCCTTCCTCCCTTTTCCTTGTTTAATTTTTCTTTTATCTGAGAAAGTACAACTTCAGACCAGTTGAATACTGTTGGCTCCATGCACTCTAGCGCATACTGCATATATGATCTATTCGCTACATGTAGTGTAACGATGCCAAAAAGTTTTGTGATCATGAAAAGAAAGGTTCTCAAAGGAAAATCTTGAATGTCATGGATTTTTATCTTCCCATCTTTGCTCGGCTCTTCCCCCAGATAGAAATACTGCAAAACATAGTCTCTCACTGTCTCTCCTCCAAGAGCAAACCCTGAGAGAGAAATAGGCAAGCCTCTCCTCGACAAACATGTGAGAAAACATACATCCTATATTGTAATAAGAACCAATTTTTTCCTAATGTGAAATTCCTCAATAGCCGGATCCCATGCTCGAACTAGGAACTCCAAGAGTTCTATCTCTTGCCTCATCCCTGACAAGTGGAAGTACTTTAACAACCCACAATCTCTTAGGGCTCTTACTGTACCCGGATCATTTAGGGAAATCATATTATGTTATTCATGCTCTCTTTCTCTCCATGTAATTATCATTATAGTCTGATCAAATCTTGAAACACAACCATAAGACTCATTAGACTCCTTTCAATGCAAAAAAATAGACAAATTTTGGGCATAGTACAAGAATAAAAAATGGAGATTGTGCCCAACATAGTTTTGAACAAGGGACATTGTGTTGCATATGAAACTAGACTTCATTTTAGGTTCTCCACAACGCACTTTTCGATCCTCAAGGGTGTGTTTCCCTCTTTGGAAGAAAAATTTACCCTAAGGGGCTCAAAACCCTAAAAATTTGCAATGAAAGGAAATGAATTGATTACTGAAAGAAAGAGAGGGTTCGTGGCACTAACCTGGATCAAACTAAAATGAAAACTGTCCATAGAATCGATCACAATTAGCAGCTGAAGTTCGGGGGAAAAAATAGGTTTAGAGCTCCAAAATGAAAATGGTAACTATTGAATGGTAAAAATGAATAGTAAAACTCTTTTTATTTAGTCATTTAATTGTTTGCAATGTATATTTATTTCTATGACTATGGTTTTATTATATTTTTATCATGAAGCAGGTAATTTTAATCCATTTGATGTTGTTCTGAACAGGTTTGACAACTGATGAATAGATTAGTCGTGTAGATTTATTTCAAGAATGGTTTGACCATAAAGCATACTTTTATCCTTATTTTTTGAGCTTTGTTAAAAATGAAAAAGGACTTGAAGCGCACTTTTATCTCTTTTTTGAGCTTCGATAACAGTGGAAAAAGAACCCCTAGAGTCTTTTTTTAGCTCTTTTCAAACTCCGATAATGTGAAAATATTTCCTAGCACTTGTCTTTTCAAGCTCGTAAAAGTAAATGAATTGATATCTACTCAGTCTAAGTTTAACCCTTTTCCAAACTGAGATAAATTATTTACAAAAAAGTAATACCTTATTCAAATATGACTAAGAGGTTCTCTTAGATATTATTTTACTCTTTTTTGGACCTAAGAGACAACTTTACGAAAAAGTACTTACGGCTTTTTCTTTCGTCCACTTTTTTAAACTCTCTAAATATGAAAAAGGATTGGGTTGTCACTGTCGTTAGGCTCGTTAAAACATAAAATAACGACGGGCTTGTTAATAATGGCAAGAATCGAGTTTCATTCATCGCTAGACTTGTTAAATTATTAGATAGTGATAAATTATTCACCCAAAGGGTTGAATTGTAGATCAAGCATATGTTATCCTCCTCGAGCTTGTTAAAAAATAAAGAGGTACTAGTCGAAAAATGACCAGGGAAAAATTTGGGAAAGTGAACATAACCTTTTACGGTAGCAGGTCGCTCTTGAACATGACACTTCACTCCATCACCATGACTGTTTGGGTTGGGTAATCTTCTTGAAGGTTCATTCATACATATGGTTCATCATACCTTCACTTTGGTTTTGGGTCAATGTTTCCAACTCATTTCAGTGTCACTGATATGTTCAAGAGAAGTCATCCAGTGAATACTCATCCTTCTGCAGTACTCATAAACCTTCATTCTGATGAAATTCGTCCCTAAACATTGATATATCAAGTCATCCTTTGTCTCTGAAATCATTAACTCCCATTTCACAATAAAGTGGCTTCCTTTCGACGACAAATCATCATCCAGGAATTTCAATTAGAAACATCATATTCTAGTACCATGAGGCTTGTTACAGCATTGACAAGATCCTCGCTTCCAGATTTTTGATAAAAAGATTTTGTTTGGCGTTTGACATCAAAACATCAATTCATGCCTTACGAAATGTACCGCAGTAACTTAAGGGCCATTGACATCAATGGTGGTTCTCTCACGTTTTTTAACAGCTCACATCATTGGCTGATAATCAAATGATGTATTACCGTGTTCAACTACAAATCATATATTCGCATGGCTACACTTGTACCCGAACGATCGAGTGAACGAGATAAGAAGACCCTGAATCTAGTTTTAGCCATCTGGGCTGCAATTTCAGGATTGTTGTACACATCGTCTGTACAGTGACCTTACACACAGATCATCATCCGAACATCGGTCTATATCTATAGACATGTCTGTATTAGGAAACATTCCAATATAGGCGAATTTCTACACTATGTACATGTTATTATATAGTTTATGTGTTGAACATGGGAATGCTTTCCCTCAGAAATTCATGATCAAGAGGATATATCATGATGTATTTTATTGTAAGGTTGATGCCGGTCGCCACTCCTCTTCAAGTCCAGCCCATCATAGTGTAAAGCATCTCATTCAAAAAAAAATATATTGTAATTATTATTCTGACTTCGTGCTTTAGGGTGCAATATGTTATATGTCAATTTGGGTATCATTCCCAATGACCTAGTTAAACTGGAAATCATCCCCAGAACCAATAAATAGGGTCTATCACCCCCTATAATTTCAGTTGCTACATGCCCTAAGACAAAGAACAAAGACAAATCATCCATGACTTCTATTCCAAGGTTTCCAAGATTTGAAGTACATGTTATAACACCTATGAGCTCACCAATGCAATCTCTCAAGGGGCTAAGTGCGTTGCATATGCAGTTATCTCCATTCAAAGGTGCTCTGAAAAGAACTTCCTGACACTCAAGGGTGCATTGGTCAATTGGAAGTGAAATTTTCATTATTCTGGAATCTCCACTTGGCCAGTGCCTTCTAGAAGAGTGCATATGTGTCAAACTTCAAATCCATGTGTCCATTTGATACCTTTGAGCTTGGGAACATGTATTTCCTATTATTATAAATTCACTGATTATGAAACTACCTTCAGCTCATCTATAAATTGAGCATAGATCCTAGTGCTTGAGGGGGAAGAAATTGGATAGAGAAATGCTGGTGGAATTTCAATTGAGAATTTTATTTGAGTGATATGCTGCTAGAGATATGTTCATTGTGATGAGGCTGGGATGATGCTGGAGATGGCGACATCAAATCAATCGTTGGTTGTAACCTCCCCTTCTATCCAAAAAATAAATATTGTTGCTTAATTTCCCACATATGTATCTGTATAAGATTCTATCTTCCATATTATGAATTCTTATCTGATGTATATGGTTCATGTTTCATTGATTTAACTGAATAAATTGAATAGACATATGTATATTGCAATCTCCTTGTTGTTTAGTGTTCATTATTGTCATAAATATTTTGGCGATCTAACTTGGATTTGAAGCTACATCAAGAGCGACAGAAGGAGAATAGGAAGCGCTTGGACCCAAGTAAGTTTCTTGATCTATTCTGTGTGTCTATTTACTGTTAGGAAAATTATCTGCAAATTCCTTAATATGTTGTTCTAAATGCATAGCACCACCTTTAGGGAAGAATGTTTTATCCATAATTCATAATTCTGCATAACAAGCACCATGGCTGCAAAGAGGAAGACCAAAAAAGGAGGCCACTATCTTAGATATGAGCCATCAGACATGAATTTGCTTAATGAAGACCCAACTACCTTAGAAGTTTTTAGAATAACAGGGTGTTTGCAGTTTTTCGAAATATTGCAAGGACGGCATGTGCAGGTTTCTAAGGAGTTTTCCATCAATTTCAATGGGACAACTTCAAAAGTGGGAATGTTGAACCTCATAATAACACCAAAAATAATTGCAGCAACAACAGGAATCTAGAGGAGAACAATGGTTCAAAGGTTTCAATTTCATTGTGTAGGAATGTAAGGAATTTATCAAGCCAAAGCATAGTGAGATTGATCTCACAAATGCCATCCCAAGGAGCCACATGAAAGACAAATTTTCAAAGTTGCTACTAATCATTCAAAAATACTTCACTTGTGAAGGGAGGTACCACATGGTTTACTCATATCATTTCAGGATTCTGCTACATTTTGTTGGTAAGAGATCTCTTGATTTACCTTTTTACTTATACAAAATCTTAGCTAAAATTTCAGACAAAGTTCAAGCTAAATCTGAGGGAAATGAAACCTCACTCTTTCATCATGGTTTAATCAAGTTGTTGGTTTTAGAGGATTTAAAGAGATTAGGTAGAGACTGGTCATATTTTCTGTTTGTCAGTGGTTTTGAAGTAGATTCCATCACTCCTAAAAGAACTCCTAAACCTAGAGGTATACCATCACCTTCAGTGGCAGAGAAAAGTGAGCCTTTAGTGGTAGAGCATAATGAGCCAGTAATCAAGGAGATAGAACCATTGCAGAAAGTTGATACACTTGTTGCTACACCTGCAAAAAAAAAAATCAACAGTGAGAAAACATGGCAGCAAGAGGGTTACAAGAAGCCAAACAGTAGCTAAGGGTAACTTAGAAGACATTCTGCATGCTATTTATATTGAGGAAACCCCCATAGTCCAAGCTGAAGACATAGATGAGGGAGGAAAGAATCTCAAGAAAGCCAAAACAACCAAGAAGTTAGAGTTTGAAGGTGAAGATGTAGGATTCATTTTTCAAGCTAGGAAACCAATGATAATACATGCTAGAAATCTCTTTGTTGGCTCGAGGGGTCCTGACCCAGGTTCGAATGTTAAGGCTTGCCAACAAACCCCTATACTACTGGCCCTTTCGGCAGTGACCTGCTTTTGCAAGCAAAGTCTCACCCAAAGCAGTATGGGAGGGTGATGGAACCAGGTTTCCGCACCCTGGGAGAGAGTAGGTAAGTCAAGCTGGTCTGCAGCTATCAGATCTATACAGCCAGAGGTTGTTTGCAGGAGTTTCAATAAATAACTAGAATATAGTTTATAAGATCTAAACAATAGGCATGTGTACTATTAGCTATAATCATATAATAGAATATTTGCAGCGGAATAACAGATCACAGATACATTTACCATAACACAGACAGTTCACATCTTACTAACATATACATCATCATATAACTTAAGTCCACATAACCCATAAAATGACAGATCCAGATAACATCAGATATCCACAATACTTCCATATGTCTATATCATTACCCAAAAATCCTCTTACATTCCCCAAATTACCACTTGTGCACACAGCCAGCAGGGTCTGCACATAGTAGGACAAAGGATCTCCCTGCACACATCTAGCAGGATTCCTAACCCAAAAAACCCTACCATAGATCTAATAGTTCGTACCTCGCATAAATCTCTATTCATTCCCATCTACAACTCAAAAAAGGTTCATCAATTTATAGCGATTTAGCCTATGCATCCAATGGTCCGCAAACCGTGGTTTGCAGACTCATGGTCTACCCTTGACCCACTGAAAATGCATTAGGGGCTTTGACCCACCCAAAAACCCTTATGTTAGACTAAAAAATACAAAATTATACAAAAATGGACAAAATTCATAGCCTTTGGGAGACCCAGCTCCAATAGTTCCCCAAAAAAATCTTGTGACTCATCTTGAGTCACTGTGCTGGTGGGGCTTCAACCTGCGCTTGCAATACTCTGATCACCTCAGCTAACGGAGGTAGGATTCCTTTGCTTTGGACAATTGCATTCTATGCAATGTCGACCAACTTCTTGGACATCGGTCCTTCAGGCGTGACAGTGACACTTTCCAAAGTTTGGTTTAACTGCTTGATGGCAACATCGACATCCTGTGAAAGTTTGAGAGCTTCATCAGCCCACAAATTTAGTCAGTTTTCAAGGATCTTCTTCTTTTTCCAAAGGTCATCAATATCCTCTTGGAGCGCTTAGCTGGTGCGCAGTCGTTGCAAGCGCTTAGCAGGTACTAGAGTGGGCAAGGTGGCTTCGATTGTCTCGAACACTTATTATTTTTGTCGCAGGTCCTGGTTTATCCCTTGCAATGTTGGGTCATGTTGGATGGTATTCCATAGATGCATGGTGGTCTCCAGTAGTTTGGATCCCTGCACAATCTTCCCTGTGATGACATTCGCAGCTGCGGTGACCAACACAGTTCGCTGGGCCCAGACCTCTGGAGGCGTTTCAGGCTGTAACTTAGCTTGCAGATCTGTGATCTGCTGCTCCATTTGTGTCTTGACAATCTGAACTTCATCTTGGGAGGCCTTGAGTGCTATGACCAGTCTTTATACTTTTTCCTGAGGGGTGGATGATGTCAGGATATCTATGGGAACATCTACGCAAAGTCGGTGAATCATGTCTTCGAGTCCTCTGTGCTTCACGGTGGTAAGGCACACCTCAGCATTATTTTCAAGGATGGTTTGTTCAGCTATGTCGAGATGTTGGTGCACTTATTGGTATTGATGGTGGATTTCTTGAAATACAGCAGTGTGGAGACCCTGGAAGGCCTCATGAGGGAGCCGAGATAATTTCAGTTGGACTGTTGTACTGGCTTGGATTTGAAGTCCCAGGTCAGGTGGACTGAGCACCAGATCTGCGCCAGGGAGAGAACACAGGTGGTTGTCATCTGTAACTAGTGTTACGATACTGATGGTGGAGGGTGGACATACCAAGGTCATACTAATCTGAAACGTGTCTATATTTAATTGTAGCACTCACAACTCAGCCTGAATTGTGTTTACCATGGCCCGCTGCTGTTCTTCTATGGTGGCCTATCTGTCCTCCATGGCCAGAGTGACGACATCAGTGATTTTTTCCAGGTCCTCGTCAGTCAATGTGATTGTTTCATCCCATTCTACTCGCTGAGATCGCTTCTTTTTGTGGGGCGTTTTGACCAGCTCGCTTGTGCACTTTGTGCTGTGGAGGGAGGCAGGTCCGCCTATACCCAGACCTTCAGTACCCAAACCGGTCTATGATTCCGTCTAGGTCTCCACCTCGATGTCCTTCTGCTGCTTCGCATCCTTTTGGGTGGACGCATCGGTGTCTTGTTTGGTACTCTTGGGTGTACCTCTGATATCCGAAATGATGACAGGGGGTTTGACTTGGGATGTGTTGGTGCTTCTAATGCCCTTCACGCTAGTTTTGAAGCCAATTTTCCAGTTAGAGGGCCAGAGTGCAATGACTTTGTCGATTTCTTCATCCATCACCATGTAAGGAAGCGATGTCCAAGATTTCTCTTTGTGCGCTCTGACCTAAAAATTGTGCAGAGTGACCTGAAATGTGGCAATGCCCTTGTATCTATCATACATGGCAGGGGATAACCATGGTCGGGAATTAATAGTTGCAGCCACAGTACTTTGAAAGAGGTCCCAGAACACCTGGTTGTCCTCGAGCCATTGCGGATCTGTGGAATCCCATAAGTGTGCATAGAGAGCCCCTTCACACATGTCTGGGGTAATCTCAGGGAGGATGGACTCTGCAGTAGCTTCCCAGGAAACCATTGCTATAAGAAACAACAACCAAGAGTAACAAAAGGTGCGGCCCTGCTCCTGGGAGTCACGGATGTTCGTTAGAAACTCATCGCACAAATATTATTCCTAGTTAAAACATACCCCTTTCGCACATTGGCTGGCTAACCGAATGACATAGGTTGGAACGGAGGTGACCTGACACTTCCTCATCATTTTACATGCTAAAATCATGGTGCCCAACTACGTACCTTGGTCACTAATGGTATTGATGATAAATCCCCAAGTATTATGATCCACATGATACTTTTGGCATACGAACTCAACAATCTCCTCCTCATATTTCTTACCCACATGCTCCAAGGCATTTGGGTCGCTCATGGGGAGACCAGTAATCCAATGCATGAGTGTAGCGTCAATGGGGATCCTTTCCTGGATCCACAGGCATCCGTCATGAATTAGCACGAGCAATTATCGTGCGAGCTGGTCCGTTACATTGTAGTGTCCAAAGTGGGGCATCCTAAGCATATTTAGGAGCCTAGGCCCCGCCAAACCACGTACCCAGCATTGGGGGACAACTTTGACCCCATCAGTGCCATGAACTATATCAAGGTATAATTCGGGTGCGAGCTCAGGGAAGGCCTCAAAGTTTTCCAAATCATGATCGTCGAACTTAACTTCATGAAGACGACCAAAAGTTCCACCTATGATGGGGACCTCCCCTGGGGTCAGCAACATCTATAGGTAGGTGATCAAGCCATCGAGGCTCTTTGGCATGCACGTCAATGCCTTGCATGGTTGCATGAAGGGGGGCAGCCAGTTGATTGGCTCGGCAAGTTGGGCCTCCTCCTGAATAGCCCTTGGGGATTTCACGTTTTGTGGGGAGGTATGGGGCTTTCCTGCGACCCATTTCATAGGCTTCGGGGGCTTGCCTAAGCCCTGAGATTTTTATTTTCCTTTCCTGGTGGTAGGGCTGGGTGTGGAGAGGATTTCTTTGACTTCAGATTCAACCTCCACAATTTCCTCAGTGTCTTGGTCTACTGAGGTTACTGGCTCCGAGAGTTCAGCAGGGTTCGTGGCCGTCATTCTTGGCATGAAATATGAACTCAGGATTGCTACTGTTAGAGGGGAAGGCTTCTCAAACATGAATGAGATGCTAGCGGCACAGAATTTCTTACAACAAAAATTCATCCAGGATAACCAGGCTAAGTACAAGTTATTTGAGCAATACGGAACCTGTGTCTAATCTATCTCACCTATTTTATAGCCTTGGGTACCGCCCAACAGTAGGGTAGACTTTGCATGAGACTTACCATCAAGTAAATGGTAAAAAATCTCCCAAAATCACTGCATTAAATGCTGGCCGCCCACTCCATCCAATGGTAATTTGTTGTTTTTACCCAATTTGACTGTTTCAACGGCTAGTTTTTGCACCCAGGGTGCACTCAGTGTACCCCTGCGATCCCAGCATAACCCTGCGCTCCGCGCAATCCTCCCGCATTCCTGGCGCACCAGCTTCACTTTGATGGGTTTCCTTACAACTGAAATTCTGTGTTTCCATAGCCCAGCCTTAAAGACCTCTCGCGCCATCGTCTTACCTGCATAGTGACCCCCTATGATGTCTTCATATTTTACATACTTCAGGCCATCATTACACAATACTTCGTGAGGTGTGATGCTGATAAATTCCACCATTCTATGCACCAAATCCTTCTTTTTTCATACCAAATATTTGGCAGATACTATGCCTGTGTTCATGAATAGAGAGATCTTGGTAAAAAGCGCATCCACAACCCTATTGGCGAACAACTACATATCAGGAAATCCTTCCTCGCCCATCTCAATTCGGGACAAGTGATCCTGCTATGTATTCAACTTTCCTAACTTTACAATGATTTCAACATCATATTCCTGAAGCAGTAGCCACCTGCAGACTCCCCCCCCCCCCCCCAAGACAGTCATATTCCTCAGGCGTTCTAAAACCCAATGATCTGTAATCATCTTATAGTGGCATCCTAATAGAGGGCGATGATACTTCTGTAGCTCATAGGTCAAGGCCAACCCTTCCCTCTTCGTGGTGGCATAATGTCGTTTCGTGCATGAGATTGTCTGACTAGTACATGTGATTGTGTGATTACTATCCCTGGTGCCAAGCTGCGTACTACCTACTTCTCGGGCGATTCCTGGAGTATCCTTATGAAATATCGCCGCCTGATCGAGGGAAGTGAGAATAGGTGCAACGACCATCCTGGTCTTGAGTTTTTCCAAGCTCTTTTGGCACATGTCATCCCAATTGAATGAAATAGCATGCTTAAGCAGTGTTTTCAAAAGTTCAGTGATCAGTGCGTATCTTCGACCGGATTTCATATAGTAGCCCAAATGTCCCAAGATCTCGTGCAATAGCTTCATAGACGTGGGCTTTACTTGTGTGACTGGGGCGATGAGTGTATTACCAATATCCTCTCTCACCCTCTATGTATGATAAGGCTTTTGTTCTTCTGGTCGTGCATCTGAGTTGAGAGTGACGTGCATACCGCCCAAGTTCGTGACCTTCTTAGGTCTTGAACACTTATCTAGATACTCCATGATTAGCTCCACAATCTTGACTGTTGTCCCATCATCCCAACAGTTCCCAATCGTAACCCGCTTGGGTGGTACTATCGTATTGACGTTAACACTTCATGGTTTGAGTGGTTTCGTACTAGCCGTCTTATGTATTGGAGGTCCTGCAACTGTGTGTTCCTACCCTGATGCTATGATCAGGACTTTGTGCAAATCTGCATCACAATCTTCCATGGTGGCCTTGTGGAGCTCGACATTATCCCGGATCTGTGTTTCCCATGTGGATCCTCCTCTACTGTGTCGGGGCTTGATTCACCAATCACAATGGTGTCGAGAGTCTACAGAGCTTTCTCAAGCACCTCCAATCCTTCCGTTAACCCAAATTTCCCCAAGAATTCATCTCTTAGGGTTTTCCATTGGTGGGTGCGCTGACGTAGCTCTGCATCAAGATACCAGGTAGCGAGAATTGGTCCCAAGGCATGAATAAACAAGTGAACCCATTCTTCTATAGTATGATCACACCATCGCTCCATCCAAGCGAACAAGTGTTCCGTATTTTCTAGTCCCTGGAATCCCTTGACGTGCACATCAGTTGGAAGTTCAAACTGTAGTACCATCATATCCCAACATTCCTGGAACGCCCACTTATGTGTGTCCCACCAATTCGCAGGTGTTGTGCACATAGCTCGGTTAAGAGCCCATAGCCTTCCTTCTCTGGGAACCTCAACTTCGAAGGTATGCAAAAATTCCTTTATATTACCAAAGACATCAAAGCAGGGTAATTCTCTTACCTCAGAAGATATATACTAGAATTCCTTGGTAATTCATAGGCAGCGCAGTGTAGAGATTTCCTGCAGTCAGTTTTTCCAATATTCTAATTCTTCATTAGAGTCAGAGACGCATTTGTTGTCCTTCTCCCAGCAAGGCATATCGTCAGCCGTAGGATTGATCCAGTCTTCATCCTTCATAGTTAGCTTATAGATGTGATCCTTCCTGTCTTCCTCACACGTTGGCTTGGTGTACCTTTCTCCTTTTGCAAGGTCTAGTGGTACGATCACCCGAGTTCCCTCTCTTTCAAACACCATGCTTTGTTTCTTCAAGTTGATAATTCCACCCATATCAATGGTCCAATCCAATCCCAGGAGTGCTGGGTAAGGGTCTGCATCTTCTACAATCTGAATGACTTCAAATTCAGCTCGTACCTTAGCCCCAGTGATATCTACGACCATCTTTAGCAATCTCCCCACACTAGAAAAATTGGCCCAATTTCTGATGGCCACTTTGTCACTATACAACACATAGTCATCGCAAGAGCGACAATTAGAGGCCAGACAAAACGTGGTTTTCCATTACGTCTCAATTCCGACGCTTTGCCAAAGTGTCGCAATACCGACACTTTTTCCGACGTTTCCAAACAACCGTTTCTCTTCCGATGTTTTTCAAAGTGTCACAATACCGACACTTTCAAAGTGTCGCAATACCAACACTTTTAAAGCATCGCAATACTGACGCTTATAAAGTGTCGCAATACCAATGCTTTAGAAGCATCACAATACTCTATGGCTAACCACGCTTTTAAGGTGTCGCAATACCGACACTTTCAAAGCGCCGTAAGACTGACGTTTTTGCTAACCACACTTTTAAGGTGTCTCAATATCGACGCTTTCAAAGCGTCGCAAGACCAACGTTTTTTTCGCAAGGCATCACAAGACCGATGTTTCTAGGACGTTGCAAGATTGACGTTTGCTAACCATGCTTTTAAGGTGTCGTAATACCGACGCTTTCAAAGCGTCGCAAGACCAACGTTGTTGTTGCAAGGCATTTCAAGACCGATTTTTCTGGGACGTTGCAAGACCAATGCTTTGTCACAAGGCGTCGCAAGACTGACGCTTATAAAGCGTCGGTATAACGACCGATAGTTAAGTTTTTTTTTTTTTAAATGAAAATTTCCATGTGGATTGTTTTACCGACGGCTATATCTGGTTTAATATTTGTTCGTGTTTGGAATAAAGCCATGAATGCTTATATACCAAGGCCAAAAATTACTCCATATTTTGAGCATCAGTTACTAGTTCGTTTTCATGCTTGGTTCAGTTTAAATAATATCAACTTCACAAATATGATTCGTGGACAACCTTTATCAACAAGCTCTTGGATAAAACTACTTCGTAAATTCAATCAATGCTTTTAAGCAAATAGAATGTTAAATTTACCAACCATTTTCTTCGGCAAAGACAAGAATAGGCTAGCAAGTAGCAAATATTACTACCAAAATGCATATTTATATGATAGCATTCACCCTTAATGTATGTTCTTTTCTTTTTCTTTTGTCATTCAACATGAATGAATCTACAAGAGCAAGGTGCAGGTATTTCTATAACTCCTAGTGCTAAAAGAAATAAATCTGAAGACTTGTTGTCCTATTGAGCTTCAAAAACGGATACTTGTCTATTTGAAAATTGTAAAAGAAAGTTGAAAGTAATTTTTTTTCCATATTTTTCACTCTCTTATACCCTAGCTTCAAACCATTTCAATGAGTATAATCACCAAAGTGAAATTTATATGAATCTATTCCTAAAGTTAGAATTATGTATCATAATAGATTTATATATTTGTGTGTATATATATATATATATATATATATATATATATATATATATCCGTGTGGACTGTTTTGTTAAATACATATGAACCAACCTATTTCTGAGGTTAGAGAGGGGATTTGACTCCATTAGTAATAAAGAATGGACTTCTATATCGATTTCTTTCCCCATAGAAGAGACCATAATGATTAATTACATAGAAAATCCAATCAAAAAACAAATATGGGAATTTGAACAATTAACATGAATATGAATATCAGATAACTCAATGGAAAGATCCGCATTCCCAATCTCCATCAATTTTTCCAAAAAATACATATGATTTTAATGGTAAGGGTATTGTCGTCATCATTGTTTCTTTAGGTGAGACTTTCCCAACATGCAAATTGTATTTGGCACCTTCACACCCAGAATGATGAATAAGAACAAAATCTCAACTGAGGGGTTTACACCAATCATGCAACCATTTTCAAGAACCTGTTTGATTTTTTCACACTGACACACTGTGGTATGACAAAATACATTTTCTATTTCCATTTCAAGTGCATTCATCTTTGTAAATACTTCAAACCAAAAAGGGTCACCATCAGAACAATGCATGCAGGAAAATTACATAGATATGGTAATCATAGTTTTGTTTCACTGCTCTAGTGAATAAATCTATGAATTTGATCAATAATGGAAGCAGTAACGCATGGCTTGCTTAAGAAGGAAAAATTGACTATGTTTGTGACTTATTGGTCACCTCAATGTCAATATAATTAATGCATTATCTCACTATCAATTCCTTGTGTTCTTTATTCCACATTGACATGCTATCCTGTGAGCTGAGCTCTGGAAACTAATTGTAAGAAAGATGTATAGAATTTTCACTTTACAAATATGTTCTGTAAAGGCTGATGATACTATAATTCGCTTTCATTGAAATATGAGAAGATGACATCATAGGCTCTGCTTCAATACCACATAAGAAGGGGAACTTCAACATATATTTGAAAGTAAGATCTTGTGATCCTTACCTCACCTTAATTTTATAGACTCAAATATGCACATTGACCATCTGAAGTGTTACAAGCTTTGCTCCTGCTTCCATTGATAGTATTTATGTGAGGAAACAATAGAGAGTCTTTTATTGCTGAAACTCAAACTCACCCCCTAGTACAACCTTCCACGGAAACTACTAGCCCCACAGTTACAAGGGCATCCCTTGCCAGGTAGTAGCTTGTAACGATAATCACAAGCTAGCTCTTCCCCAAAAGCAATCTGACATCAACCCATAACTTAAAGTTAATGAATATGAAACTTCCTCAGTTGCTATAGTGAAAAAAATCACTCTATATTTCATTAAAACAAAAGAAAAATTTCAATACGAAGAACGGTGGAAGATGTGATATTCAAGGCAATCCAATTGCAAAACTTACACATAAAGGCATAAACCAAAAAAAAACCTAACTCCAAAAGAAACCACATACATCTCGACTCGCATACAGGCCAATATGTGCAAGCTGAAAATCCATGCTCTCCACTAATACTTGGTAATTTACTAGGTTTAGCGAGCAACTGGAATACACAAACATAAAAGATATTAGTCCCATGGTTGAAGCAGAAATAATCTAGTGCCACTGAAAAGGAAAACCCAGTACAGAAGTGACATTCAGCCCCTGAAAAAATGATTTTAGGAATAATATGTTCAGTATGCAAACTTATTCTTAAAAGTTATAAAACAACTAAGAAAGCAGAACGATGTGTGTTACCTGTGATTTATAAAGCGTGCAACATTCCCATACTTGGTAGCATCAATAACATATGTTTGTACATCATAAATCAAATCACTTGTATCAATATGGGCATCAATATCATATAGGTACCTACAGCCTTCATTGTCATACCTGAGTAGTAGTAATTTAGAAAAAACAAGAAAAGCAGTGGCAGTAAGCAATAGGTGCATTCAGTTAGAGAACCATTTATGATGAATAAATAGTAAAATAGAATTTAATACAAGATAAAAATTTACCTTTCTCCTCTTTTATTTGATTCTTTATCATTTAAGACCTCTCCAAGGTATTCACAAATGAATGTCCCACGTGAAATTCCTTGTGCAGCTCTAACTGTCTAGCCCTAAAATCAAACAAAAAGACAAACCAAAACATTGAAACATAATTGGGGTCTTGTTGCACCTTGGTTTATTGATAATTTTGAAACCAAGCTTTTTCTTTTTGAAAAAAATTATCTAACATTAACAAGCGAAGTTATTTACATTCTAGACCATGATTGCATTTCAATAATTCTCCTAATGCTCTGCAGAGAAGGAGAATTTCTGAAAAGGCAGCCGATCAGAGAAATTTCCTCCTCATCCAACCCTGAAACCCTTATACGCACTTTCTTGAGATTTGTCAATAGTGGGAGGGTCAAGCTTCCTGTAGCTGGACTTGCTGCCTCAAAAGAATTTCTTTCCATGGAGAGTTCTTAGAGATTGGAAAAATGGCCAAGTACTGTGAGCGAAGGCACGTGAATACTCCACCCACAAAGGGTATTTTTTCTCAGAGAGTTCCTGTTAGAAAGACCTTCTAGTACATTAAGCCATGTTGTGTAAAAATGCAGATCCCCGCAAGAATTTAGCTCCAAAATCAACATTGAGTTGTGTATTGTAACATTCACCAACTTCGGGCAATTCACTGTTAATATCAGTGGGATTTTATGGAGATTTCTTGAAAAATTAAAATACTTGAGACTCTGAGAAGAAATTTTCAAAGTGTTCAGGCCCATAGTACACGATCCAACTCTCAAATTTTCAAGAAGAGGGAATTTTTCTACAAGCTGCTTGAGCATATCATCAATAATATAGATATTTGATAGAAAACAGGTTCTGAGGTATCTGAAACCGGAAAATTCTAAAGGTAGTTTGAAATCAAAATCCATGAGCTCCAAAAAAGTGAGGCAGTCACATGAAAACAGAGAATTTGGAACGTCCATACGAAATGGAAGACTCAAAGTAATTTGTTGCACTCTCTTTACAGATGCAGCCAAAAATGATTTCCATATTAACTGTTTATGCAGTGGCAAGTCAATATTTCCATATTTCCAATACGGATTGTTTACTGAAATTTCCAAACTTTCAATATCTTCATGATGCAAGTACAGGACGTTCGTTTCAGGCTCTCAGTGGGCAGGGTCATTTTTTTTCTCATGTGCTTATTCTTCATATAAATGAAGGTGGTTTCTCTTTTCTGAAAAAATTCCAGGAAAGAAAGAAATATTAGGAAAATCCTGGGCAAATCAACCTACCATATATTCCCCGAGACCAGTTATATATATCAGGGTTGGCTAGCTTTCTTGCACAGAGTTTTAGTGTCAAAATCTTCAGGAAGCCTCCACATTAGTGGCAGCAAGTTTGGGTTTTAATCGCAGTGTGTGCCCATATCATTCTGAATAATTCTGTGTTGTTATTTCTGGAGAGTAGAATCGTCATTAGGATATTTTTCAAGGAGTGTTTGAAGGGGACTACATATACTATTTTCTGTAGAGGGGAGTGATTGAAAAAATCAAGCAGACACTTCATCACATGAACAATGCACTTCACTGCAAGGATGAGTTGAAGTCTCCAAAAGAACTGGTATTAAGCATGGAGGCTATGAGAGAATTGGTAATGAGCATTGAAGCGATCTCTAGGCAGATCCAGCATTACCGCCTGGTAATCACTTGGAAGGGAAGTAAGATGTCAGAGGTTAGGGCCTGGGTTAAGAGCTTTAATGAATGGCTTCATGAATTGGACTCTCTTCTGCAGGAGGCATCCGGAATGGCCCAACAGTGTACAAATCCAATGTAGCAGGGCATTTTTCACGATGAAAGGAGAAAAAAAATAAAAAATTGTCAAAACATCTCAATTCTCTGTCTAGTTCGATTGACATTTTCAACGCCCGAACTGAGGGGATAGTCACCAATGATAGGCACATTACCCCTGGTTGGAAAACAATTACGGCCAGTTCCAGCTATGGATCAAAATAGTGTAGGTAATATAAGTTCCAGCTAGGGATCAAAACCTATATCGAGATCGCAGTTGGGTATTGTTTCCCTGGAAAGGAAGATCCAAGGAAAAGACACCCGTGGATCAGGTTTATAAGCTCCCATAGAGGCCATTGTGCATTTGTTTCATCAGATCGGGTTGGTAATGGGTTGCAGTCCCAATAGAACAAATTACAAGTGGACCCATGAGACAAGATCCTGAAAAAAAACTAAAACAACAACCAAAATTCTCGTTTTATTGAAGAATAAGAGTACCTATTTTTGGAGTTGTGGAGTTGAGAGCAATGCAAAAATCCTCACACTGTCCATAGTGCCAGATCCATGAGCACGTCTTGGGGCACAAATCTCCTGCATCCTTCCTCCAAACCTGCAATAGTATGGCTGCATCCTTCCTCAAAACCGGCGAGTACAGTATGGCCGCATTCTCCCTCCTTCCCTGGACAAACCATGCAACCAGAGGGAAATGAACGAGGGAAATTAAAACTTTTGGTATTTCAAAATTTTTGAAATTTTGAAATGAAACACATGTGTTTTTTAAGGCCACTCAAATTAATTTAAAAATATATATTTTTTAATAATTATACTAATTTCTAAATAATTAAAATAATTTCTAAATAATTAAATGTTTGTTTATTTCGATTGTTTAAAAATATTTACAATAAAAAAATAAAACATATATTTTTGTGAAGAAATTAAAATTATATGAGTAAATAATGGACTGATTTTTTCATATAGTAATCCTTCTACCCTACTAAATCATCAGGATTTATTAAAAGGAGTTTTAAACTTTACACTATTAAATTATGTTGTATTTTAAATATTTGGAGTTTTAATCTCTTTTTTTTTTAAATATTTTTTCTTTATAATTTATGTATTATTTTTTCCTTATTTTTAAGTATTACTTTAAAAGTGAAATTTACATTTTTTTTCTTTAATGATAGTAATCTATGTATTCATTCATTCAAATTAGATACATTTTCTATAATAAATAAGGACGATATACACTCATTTTTGGAGCCACTGAGCAAAGAGCAGTGGATCTCTTTGATGGTCAATGCAGGTTCTTCATACCCTACAATTGCAGAAGAAATTAAAGATGTTACAAGCAAGGACCCAGCTCATCGGAAATTGTTTGTGCATGGATTGGCTTGGGAGACTTCTTCACAGACCCTATGTGATGCATTTGAACAGTATGGGGAGATTGAAGAAGGCACTGTTATTATGGATAAGACATCAAGAAAGTCACGAGGATTTGGCTTTATCACATTTAAGCATATGGATTATACTCAAAGGGCATTGAAAGAGCCTAGCAAGACTATTGATGTGAGGATTACTATAAGAAATATGGCAGACGTGGCAAGCACAGGTCCTGGTCAAAGTACAGATCAAGCTCAAAGGAAAATTTACATTGGTGGTCTTTCATATGACACGGCCAATTATAATCTTTTAGAAGTTTTTTCCAAATATAGAGAGATAGAAGAAGGTTCTGTTGCATATGATAAGAATACCAAAAAATCCAGGGGATTTGCATTTCTGACATTCAAGACTGTGGAGGCTACAAAGCGGGCTCTTAAAGAGGTTAGGGATTTAGAGGTTTATGGTTTAGGGGGTTAAATGGTTTAGGGGCTGGGAATTAGGGTTTAATGGGTTAGGGGTTAAGGGGTTATATGTTTAGGGTTTAGGGGGTTAAATGGGTTAGGGGTTAAGGGTTTAGGGGTTAATGGTTAAGGGTTTAGAGGTTTATGGTTTAGGGGTTAAATGGGTTAGGGGTTTAGAGGTTTAGGGGTTTAGAGGTTTAGGAAACCCTTGAAGCAAAAAACACTCGTATAGATAATGAGCTTCAAGATAAAAATCCCATAGACATGAAGAGTGTCATACGCCTTGTTCAAAAATGAGTAAATGAAATTGTGGATCTAAAAAATAACTCTAGAGAAGATACCTCTATTTAAATAACTTACAAACCATATTGTAGAAAACAATTACTTCTTCAAAGCTAATTCATCGAATTTGGAGGGCTTAGGGGATTGGGGGTTAGGGGTTAGGGGATTTAGGTGCATTTAGGGGTTAGGGGTTGAATAATGAGTTAGTAGTTAAGGGATTAGGGATTAGGGAACGGGTTTGGGCGGGCGCCCTCAAACAAAATGATAGGGCATGCCCGACCGAACGAAGGCATAGGGGAGAAAACGAAAAATGGGCCGCACGGACGTGCACAAGGCACCCGTGCGATCACAACTTAGCAAATTTGATATGGCCGCCCTCAAACGAAACAACCCAACTTGAACGTGTTTGGGTAGGCGCCCTCACATGGCGTGATACGGTGCGCACAACCAAAGGAAGGCATAAGGGAGAAAATGGAAAATGGGCCGCACGAACGTGCAAAAGGCACTCGTGCGATCACAACTCAGCAAATTGCACGTTCGTGCAATCACAACTCAGCAAATTTGATATGGCCACCCTCAAACGAAACGACCCGACCCGACCTGAATGCGTTTAGGTGGGTGCCCTCACAATATGGCGTGCCCGACCGAACAAAGGCACAAGGGAGCAAAAAACAAACTAGCCAGGCGAACGTGCACAAGGCACCCATGCAGTCACAAGAGGTACTTAAGGAGTGTGACAGATTTGTTCGGTCGCCCTCACACGGCACAATATGACGTGCACGACCGAACGAAGGCATAAGGGAGAAACCGGAAAACGGGGGTTAAATGGGTTAGGGTTGGGAAATAGAGTTTAAGGGGTTAGGGGTTAAGGTTTTAGGGGGTTAAATGGGTTAAGGGTTAAGGGTTTAAGGGTTAGTGGTTAAGGGTTTAGAGGTTTAGGGTTTAGGGGTTAAATGGGTTAGGGATTTAGAGGTTTATGGTTTAGGGAGTTAAATGGGTTAGGGGTTAAGGGGTTATAGGTTTAGGGTTTAGGGGGTTAAATGGGTTAGGGGTTTAGGGGTTAGGGGATTTAGCAGTTAAGGATTTTAGGGGTTAGAAGTTAGGGGCTAATGGGGTTAGGTTTTAGGGGGTTAGATGGGTTAGGGGTCAGGAATTAGGGTTTAAGGGGTTAGGGTTAAGGTTTTAATGGTTTATGGTTTAAGGGGTTAGGGGTTAATGGTTTATAGGTTTAGGCTGGTTTAGGGGGTTAAATGGGTTAGGGGTTAAGGATTTAGGGGTTAGGGGTTAAGGGTTTAGAGGTTAATGTTTTATGGGTTAAATGGGTTATGGGTTTAGAGGTTTAGGGGGTTAAATGGGTTAGGGGTTAAGATGATAGTTTCATTGGTCTCTATTTGTGTACATTAATTTCTTATTATTTTCATCTCAATGTAGCAAGGATATAGTGAGAGGATTGGAGGGTAGAGAGAGAGAGAGAGAGAGGGAGATTGGGGAAGAGAGAGGGAGGTATAAGGAGAGAAAGGGAGAGAGAATAAGGACAAGAGATAGGACTTAAGAGAGAGATGGAACCAGTATCATAGAAGAAAGAATATGTGACCAAATTACTCTATATGGAGATGGGAGATAGGGGCACCCTACCTACCTACGCGTTTCCTTGGGCGGCCTCACACGGCACGACCAGACCCGACCCAACCCGACCCGACCTGCCCAAATGTGTTTCCTTGGGTGCCCTTAATTAAAATATGGCACGAACCAAACTGACCTAACCCGAACTCGTTTCCAGCTAATTGGGCGCCATCACACGACTCGACCTGAACCGTACGAATGTGTTTCCTTGGGCGGCCTCAAATGACAAGACCCGATCACGGTGCGACACGGAGACCTCACACGGCGCGACACGGCGAACGATGTCATAGGGGAGAAAATGGTAAATGGGCTGCCCAAACATGCACAAGGCACTCGGGTGGTCACAACTTAGCAAAACTGATATGGGCAGCCTCGAACAAAACAACCTGACCCGAACGCACCTGGTCAGGTGACCTCACACGGTGCACCTGACCGAATGATGCCACAAGGGATAAAATGGCAAACAGGCCACTGGAATGTGCACAAGCTGGCACCCGGGTGGTCACAACTTAGCAAAACTGATACGGGTGGCCTCGAATGAAACGGCCCGACCAAACCCGAATGCACCCAGTCGAGAAAACTCACATGGCGCGATACAGCGCGCCCGATCAAATGATGCCACAAGGGAGAAAATGGAAAACGGGCCGCCCGAATGTGCACAAGGCACCCAGGAAGTCACAACTTAGCAAAACTGATACGAGCGCCCTCGAACGAAACGACTCGACTCGAATGCGCCCGGTCGAGCGACCTCACTTGGCGCGACACAAAACGAATCGGTGAATGATGCCACAAGGGAGAAAACAGAAAATGGGCCACCTAAACATGCATAAGGCACCCAAGTGGTCACAACTTAGCAAAACTGATACGGGCACCCTCGAATGAAATGACCCGACCTGAACACGCCCGGTCGGGCGACCTCACACGGTGCAACACGGCGCGCCTGAACGAACGATGCCACAGTGGAGAAAATGGAAAAATGGCCACCCAAACATGCACAAGGCACCTGGGCAGTGATCACAACTTAGCAAAGCTGATACGGGAGCCTTCGAACGAAACGACCCGACCCGAATGCGCTCAGTTGGGCGACCTCACATGGCGTGACACGATGCGCTCAAAAGAATGATGCCACAAGGGATCAAACAGAAAACAGGCCACCCAAATGTGCACAAGATGGCACTCGGGTGGTCACAACTTAGCAAAATTGATACGGGCGCCCTCGAACAAAACGGCCCGACCCGAACGCACCCGGTCGGGCGACCTCACACGACAGGACATGACGTGCCCAAACAAACGATGCCACAAGGGATCAAATGGAAAATGGGCCACCCAAATGTGCACAAGGAAAATGGAAAATGGCAAACGGGCCGCCCAAATGTGCACAAGGCACCCGGGCAGTCACAACTTAGCAAAACTGATACGGGTGCCCTCGAACAAAACGGCTCGACCTAACCCGAACGCGCCTAGTCGGGCGACCTCACACGGTGCGACACGGCGTGCCCCACCGAATGATGCCATAAGGGAGAAAATGGAAAACGAGCTGCCTGAATGTGCACAAGGCACCCAAGCGGTCATAACTTAACAAAACTGATACGGGCGGCCTCGAATGAAATGGCCCAACCCGAACGCGCCTGGTCGAGTGACGTCACACGGTGCGACACGACGCGCCTAACCGAACGAATATGCCACAAGGGAGCAACCAGCAAACGGGTCGCCCGAACGTGCACAAGGCACCCGAGCAATCACAACTTAGCAAAACTGATACAGGTGCCCTCAAACAAAACGGCCTGACCCGAACGCGCCTGGTCGGGCGACCTCACATGGCATGACACAGTGTGCCCGACCGAACGATGCCATAAGGGAGCAAATGGAAAACGGGTCGCCCGAATGTGCACATGGCACTCGTGCAGTCACAACTTAGCAAAACTGATACGAGCACCCTCGAATGAAACAACCTGACCCGAACGCGCCTGGTCGAGCGACCTCGCACGGCGCAACATAATGCACCTGACTGAACGATGCCACAAGGGATAAAATAGCAAACGGGCTGCCCGAACGTGCACAAGGCACCCTGGTAGTCACAACCTAGCAAAACTGATATGGGCGCCCTTAAAAGAAATTGCCCAAACCGAACGCGTCCGGTTGGGCGACCTCACGGGCGGTTACAATTACTTAGAAAAACTGATATGGGTGCCCTCAAACAAAACAACGCAACCCAAACGTGCCCAGTCGGGCGCCCTCGCATGGCGCAAAACGGCGTACCCAACTGAACGAATATGCCATAAGGGAACAAATGGAAAACGGGTCGCCCGAACGTGCACAAGGCAGCTGGGTGGTCACAACTTAGAAAAAATGATACGAGTGCCCTCGAACAAAACGGACTGAACTGAACGCACCCGGTCGGGTGACCTCGCACGGCGTGAAATGGCGTGCCTACCCAAACGATGCCACAAGGGAGCAAACTGATACGATGCCCTTCAACAAAATGACCCGACGCGAATGTACCCAGTCGGGTGACCTCACATGGCATGACACGATGTGCCTGACCAAACGAATATGCCACAAGGGAGAAAACAAAAAATGGGCCTCCTGAACATTCATAAGGCACCCGTGAGGTCACAACTTAGCAAAACTGATACGGGTGCCCTCGAACAAAACGACCTGACCCGAACGCACCCGGTCGGGCGACCTCACATGGCGCGACACAGTGCGCCTGACCGAATGATGCCACAAGGGAGAAAATGGAAAATGGGCTACCTGAACATGCACAAAGCACCCGGGTAGTCACAACTTAGAAAAACTGATAAGGGCGCCCTTGAACGAAACGACCTGACTCGAACGCGCCCGGTCGGGCAACCTCACACAGCGCAACACAACACGCCTGACCAAACGAATATGACACAAGGGAAAAAATAGCAAACGGGTCGTCCGAACGTGCACAAGGCACTCGGGTGGTCACAACGTAGCAAAACTGATACGGGCGCCCTCGAACAAAACGGCCTGAACCGAACGTGCCCGGTCGGGCGACCTCACATAGTGCGACACTGCGCGCCCGACCGAATGATGCCACAAGGGAGCCGTAAATGGAAAACGGGCTGCCCAAACATGCACACGGCACTCACGTGGTCACATGAACTTAGAAAAACTGATACGGGCACCCTCGAACCAAACGGCCCGAACTGAACGCGCTCGGTCAGGTGACCTCACACGTCGCGACAGGGCGCGCCTGAACGAACGATTCCACAAGGGAGAAAAATGGCAGATGGGCCGCCCAAATGTGCACAAGGCACCCTAGTGGTCACAACCTAGAAAAATTGATACGGGCGCCCTCGGACGAAACTGCTCGAACCGAACGTGCCCGGTAGGGTGACCTCACACGGCGCGACACCGCGCACCCGACCGAACGATGCCAAAAGGGAGAAAATGGAAAACGGGCCGCCCGAATGTCCACAAGGCACCCAAGTGGTCACAACTTAGCAAAAATGATACGAGTGCCCTCAAACGAAATGGCCCGACCTTAACGTGCTCGGTTGGGCAACCTCACACGACACGACACGATGCACTTGACCGAACGAATATGCAAAAAGGGAGCAAACAACAAATGGGCCATCCGAACGTGCACAAGGCACCTAGGTGGTCAAAACTTAGTGAAACTGATATGGGCACCCTCGAACAAAACGAGTCGAACCGAATGCGCCCGGTCGGGCGACCTCACATGGCGCGACACCGCGTGCCCAATCGAACGATGCCACAAGGGAGAAAACTGATACGCGCGCCCTCGAATGAAATAACCCGACCCGAACTCGCCCGATCGGGCGACCTCACACGGTGCGACACAACATGCCTGACCGAACGAATATGCCACAAGGGATAAAATAGCAAACGGGCCGCCCGAACATGCACAAGGCACCCGGGCGGTCACAACTTGGCAAAACTGATACGGGCACCCTCGAACAAAGGCCTGACCCAAACGCACCCGTTCGAGCGACCTCGCACGGTGCGACACAGCGTGCTCGACCAAACGATGCCATAAGGGAGAAAACGACAAGCAGGTCGCCCGAATGTGCACAAGGCACCCGAGCGGTCACAACTTAGCAAAACTGATATGGGTGCCCTCTAACGAAACGGCCTGACCCGAACGTGCCCAGTCGGGTGACCTCACACTCACACGGTGTGACATGACACGCCTGACCAAATGAATATGCCACAAGGGAGCAAATAGCAAACGGGTCGTCTGAATGTGCACAAGGCACCCGGGTGGTCACTGCTTAGAAAAACTGATACGGGTGCCCTCGAACAAAATGGTCTGAACCGAATGCGCTCGGTCAGGTGACCTCACATGGCACGACACCACGCGCCCGACTGAACGATGCCACAAGGGAACTGCAAATGGAAAACGGGCTGCCCGAACGTACACACGGCACTCGGGCAGTCACACGAAATTAGAAAAACTGATACGGGCGCCCTCGAATGAAACAACCCGAACCGAACGCGCCCGGTCGGGCGACCTCGCATGGCGCGACAGGGCACGCCCAACCGAACTATTCCATAAGGGAGAAAAACGGCAAACGGGCCGCCCGAACGTGCACAAGGCACCCTGGCAGTCACAACTTAGCAAAAATGATACGGGCACCCTCAAACGAAACTGCGCAAACCGAACGCGCCCAGTCGGGCGACCTCACACAGCGCAACACTGTGCGCCCAACCAAACGATGCCACAAGGGAGAAAATGGAAAACGAGCCGCCTGAATGTCCACAAGGCATCCAGGCAGTCACAACTTAGAAAAACTGATACGGGTGCCCTTGAACGAAACGACCCGACCCTAACGCACCCAGTTGGGTGACCTCACATGGCGCGACACAATGTGCCCGACTGAACGAATATGGAACAAGGGAGAAAACAATAAATGGGTCATTCAAACATGCACAAGGTACCCGGGCAGTCACAACTTAGCAAAACTGATACGGGTGCCCTCGAACAAAACGGCTCGACCCGAACGCGCCCGATCGGGCGACCTCGCACGACACGACATAGCATGCCTGACCGAATGATGCCACAAGGGAGAAAATGGCAAACGGGCTGCCTGAACTTGCACAAGGCACCTGGGCGGTCACAAATTAGCAAAAATGATATGAGCACCCTCGAACGAAACGGCCCGACCCAAACGCGCCTGGTCATGCGACCTCACATGGCGCGACACGACGCGCCTGACCGAACAAATATGACATAAGGGAGCAAACAAAAAATGGGTCATCCGAACGTGCAAAAGGCACCCGGGTGATCACAACTTAACAAAATTGATACGGGCGACCTCACATGGTGCGACACTGTGCGCCGGACCAAATATTCCACAAGGGAGCTGCAAACGGAAAACAGGCCGCTTGAATGTGCACAAGGCACTCGGGTGGTCACATGAACTTAGAAAAATTGATACGGGTGCCCTTGAATGAAATAGTCCGAACCAAACGCGCCCGGTCGGGCGACCTCACATGGCGCGACAAGGCGCGCCTAACCGAATGACTCCACAAGGGATCAAAATGACAAACGGGCCGCTCGAACGTGCACAAGGCACCCTAGCAGTCACAACCTAGCAAAAATGATACGGGCACCCTCGAACGAAAATGCCCGAACCGAACGCACTCGGTCGGGCAACCTCACATGGCGTGACACCACGCGCCCAACTGAATGATGCCACAAGGGAGAAAACGGGAAACGGGCCACCCGAACGTCCACAAGGCACCCGGGCGGTCACAACTTAGAAAAATTGATACGGGCGCCCTCAAACGAAACGGCCCAACCCTAACGCGCCCAATCGGGCGACCTCACACGGTGCGACACGACGCGCCTGATCGAACGAATATGCCATAAGGGAGAAAAGAGCAAACATGCCATCTGAATGTTCACAAGGCACCCGGGTAGTCACAACTTAGCAAAACTGATATGGGCGCCCTCGAACAAAACGGCCCGAACCGAACACACCCAGTCGGGCGACCTCACATTGCGCGACACTGCGCGCCCGACCGAACGATGCCACAAGGGAGCTGCAAATGGAAAACGGGCCGCCCGAATGTGCACACAGCACTCAGGCGGTCACATGAACTTAGCAAAACTGATACGGGCACCCTCGAACGAAACAGCTTGAACCGAATGTGCCCCGTCGGGTGACCTCACACAGTGCGACAGGGCACGCCCGACCTAACGATTCCACAAGGGAGAAAAACAACAAACAGGCCTCCTGAACGTGCACAAGGCACCCTGGCAGTCACAACCTAGAAAAACTGATACGAGCGCCCTCGAATGAAACTGCCCAAACTGAATGCGCCTGGTCGGGCGACCTCACAAAATGCGACATGACGCGCCTGACTGAACGAATATGCCACAAGGGAGAAAATAGCAAACGGGCCACCCGAACGTGCAGAAGGCACCCAGGCGGTCACAACTCAGCAAAACTGATACGGGCACCCTCGAACAAAATGACCCGAACCGAACACACCCGGTCGGGCGACCTCGCACAGCACAACACGATGCACCTGACTGAACAATGCCATAAGGGAGCAAAGGGAAAACAGGCCACCCAAACGTGCACACGGCACTCAGGCAGTCACATGAACTTAGATAAAATGATACGGGCACCCTTGAACGCGCCTGGTCACAACTTAGAAAAACTAATATGGGCGCCCTCGAACGAAAAGACTCAAGCCGAATGCGCCCGGTCGAGTGACCTAACACGACACGACCCGACGCGCCCAAATGAACGATGCCACAAGGGATCAAATTACAGCAAACGGGCCATCCGAACATGTAGTACAAGGCACCCAGGCAGTCACAACTTAGAAAAACTGATACGGGCGCCCTCGAACGAAACGGCTTGACCTAAACGCGCCCGGTCGGGCGACCTCACACGGTGCACCCGACCGAATGATTTCATAATAGAGTTTTAAGAAAATTCTCTCAACTAGCTCAATCATTGACAAATAATCTCAAGAAGGTATATCCTTTCTTTTTGAGAAAGGTTTTTTTAAGTGTCAAGAAAAACTCTCATACATAGGGATTTTCGGCTTTAAAGGAAAGATTGTACTTTTTCCTTATTATGTGTTGGATAAATTCTTTGTAACAAAGGTGTGTCACCAATGTAAATCCCTAAAACACTTTTTAAATAAATACCAAGAAACTACGACGCATAAACTTTTGTTTGAACTAAAGGAGATTGATGATTATTCCTTTACCATTCAACTCAAACATGAGATAACTATAGAATTGTTATGGGAATTCGTTGAAAAATGGCTAAAGAACAAAGCACAAAGGAATAACTGTCTAAAAAACTCAAAATCAAACCATCGCAATAGCGACACATAGCTTTTATCTGTCACAATTATGACACTTTCACCCAAACCGTCGCAATAGTGACACCTGCCTCTTACCGTCACAATAGCGACACTTGCCTCTTACCGTCGCAGTAGCGACGCTTGCCTCTTACCATCGCAATTGCGACACTTTCGCCTAGACTGTCGCAATAGCGATGCTTGCCTCTTACCATCACAATAGCGACACTTTGCTCTTATTCATCGCAATTCCGACACTTTCGCCCAAACTGTCGCAATTCCAACACTTTTCTACAAGTGTCGCAATACCGACACTTACCTCTAAGTGTCAGTATTGCGAAACTTATAGAAAAGTGTCTTAATTGCGACAGTTTTGGGCGGGATTGGAAAAATTGATAAAATTTGGGGAAATTTCTGACATTTGGTCAAAAGTGTCGGAATTTCCACGAAATGTACTAGTGCCAATGGTATGATCTTCTGTTGATTAGCCATGCACAGCTAGATAGTAGACCATTCTAATTTAGGTTCTCCCATTCATTGCCAAGTCTGCTTAGGTAGTACATTCGCATCTGATCCTAGGTCTAGAATTACCTGCTCCATCTCATAATCACCAATCTGCACAGTTAATCGCATTTCGTGGCCAGTGCATCTCTTCTTCTCATAAAGTTTGTGCATGTCCTTAATCTTCGTGACTAGGTCTACTTTTCATGCGCAATCGTCGAGTAAGGCTTGGAGGTTTTCTATGGCCTGCTGATTGCACAGCAGCTTCATGCACGCCTGCAAGAATGGTTTGACCTCATCTTCGATTCCAGTGTTTGGAGTCAATGTCTCGTTTTGAGCATAGTCTTGTCGAGCTGCAAAAAAGGTCTCCTTATCCTTCTAGAATCCCACACCTTCCAGTTTAGTATCTGCTTTACGAATCAGAGACTTCGTCTCAACTCTTTCCGCAAACCCTCCAGTGACCATACCGCTATGTTTTATTACATTAATGCTCGGTTCCTCTTCATGAGGTTCCGCCTTCACCTGTTTTGCATTCTGTGTAGGAGTCTGTTGCTTTTCTTATACCTTGGCCATCATAATTAGGCAGTCCTTGATCACGTGGTCCATATGTTTGAAATATTTATAGGATTTTCGAGTTGGGTTCTTGCAGTACCTCGCAAAGTGACCTATTTCCCCACAATTATAGTAGATTAATTGGCCTCTACCCCTGCCTGCGCTTCCTCCTCGTCCCCCTCCCCTTGCCCTGGCTGGGGATCCTCCTATACCCGCGGGGGATCTAGGTGATAAGGGGTCTGACTGTATCCTATATAGGTTCCCCCGGTCGATCATTAGATCATATGTTCATTAGTTCTTTTTTTCATGTCCTATAGACCTACAAAACCTACATTGCTGCTTTTTTACTTTGGGGATATATGCGGCAAGGCAGGGGCAATGGTTGGTATCATGTAGCCCAGCAACGTAGAAGTCATCACACCATAGCATCGTCCCACTTGGTCCCGTAGCTTCCCTAGGGCATAACGAGCTGGGTCCCCCGACCTGGATGTATTCTGCAAGCAGTGGACAGTTATATTTGGTGTGGCCATTCACCCTGCATCGTATGCACCATCTTTCGGGGCTGGCCTCCATCCCTCGCTCCTTGTGTAGATTCTGAATCTCCATTTGAATTGCTTCTAGATGGCCTTGTATCTGTTGTGCTCCTAACTAGGTATCACCTCTTGGCGCAGCTTCCAGTTTCATGGCAACCTCCAAGGCCTTGTCCTGTGTTTCAATGGCTTTGTGACCCATAGGTACGCGCAGGTGGGGCAGCAACATAGCATTAATGAACCACTTCGTGTGTTGCCTATCATCATACTAGAATCCTCCTTCTCTTATCACTTTCTTTAATCGCTGATCTAATCCCCATAGGGACTCAAATGGTCCTTGCTTGAAGTCCTTCAAGTCATTTACTATCTGAGAGTAGGACTTAGGTTTCTTGAACTGTTGTTTTAACGCATTCTTAATTTCCTCAATAGTTGCATTCGCATGTTGGTTAATATATCCCATGTACCAGTCCAGGGCTCTCCCTTCAAAAGCAAGGGATAACTGTGCCCATTTCACTGCATCTCTTACTACGTTCTGCGTAGTCCATACTGATCCTGCGACAAACTAGAACCGATCCATGTCCTCATCACCCACACCTTTGAAAGTAGGTAGTTTCATGTGTGCATCCATATCGTCTTCTGGTGGGGGTGGAGGTGAGTTTTTACCCCTATGAGGGCTCGACGGCGGTGTCGAAGGAGGGCTATGCGTAGAAAAATTACTTACTGGACTGTAGATAGACCGATCCCCCTCTTGGTTAGTTCTATAGTACTTACCATTGCGCGTTGTGCCCTCGCTCTGGTCGGAGCTCATTCACTTCATATGGCTACACAAAATGCTTTTTTCGCACAACAAGATCTTAATCAGTAATGGAAAATTTTTCAAAAACTTACCCCAGAAACCCTTGAAGAACCTTCACTCTGCTCCTGAGTAGGATACGAATTTATTGACTACAAATTCAGTAACAAAACCTCTTATCAAATTGTCCACCCAGTGATCTACCATGAAAGTAATGGTGTTGTCAATCTCTTCTAACTACAGGATCTGTTCTGGGGTCCACTATGTGACCCGCTCGTCTTTCCAACACTTTTGAAATTTGACCAGCCTTGCGAGCCACTCTTGGAGCTCGATCGCAATTGTTACAAAAAATATCTCGTAGAAATCCGTGAAAATATACTTATTCTTCCACTCTTTGGTGGTCAACTTCTTACTATGGTTTTCTTTTACTGCAAATTCCTGAACTTGTTTTCAAACCATTGATCGATTTATTTTCTTTCAGGTTTCCAATATGGCCTTGGCATTACCTGATCTCTCTCAAAATGCTCCTGGTCCCAGCAATGGAACCATTTTTTGGCTCGAGGGGTCCTGACCTAGGTTCGAAGGTTAAGGTTTTCCAACAAACCCTTATACTATTGGCCCTTTCGGTAGTGACCTTCTTGCTAGGCCAAAGTCTCACCCGAAGAAGTATGGGAGGGTGCTGGAACCAGGTTTCCACACCCTAGGAGAGAGCAGGTAACTCAAGCCGGTCCACAGCTATTAGATATATACAGCCAGAGGTCATTTGCAAGAGTTTCAATAAATAACCAGAATATAGTTTACTAGATCTAAACAACAGGCGTGCATACTATTAGCTATAATCACAGAATAGAATATTTGCAGCGGATTAAGAGATCACAAATACATTTACCATAACATAGATAGTTTGCATCTTACTAACAGATACATCATCATATAACTTAAGTTCGCATCAACCATAACATGACAAATCCTGATAACATTAGATATCCACAATACTTCCACACGTCTATATCATTACCCAAAAATCCTCTTACATTCCCCAAATTACCACATGCGCACATAGCCAGCAGGGTCCGCACATAGCAGGACAGAGGATCTCCACCAACACAGCCAGTAGGAGTCCTAACCCAAAAAACCCTACGACAGATCCAAAAGTTTGTACTTTACATCAATCCCTATTCATTCCTATCTATGACTCAAAAAATGTTCATCTATTTATAGCGATTTAGCCTACACATCCAATGGTCCACAAACCGTGGTTTGTAGACTCTTGTTCTACCCTTGACCCATTTACAATGCTTTAGGGGCTTTGACCCACCCCAAAACCCCTGCTTTGGACTAAAAAATACAAAATTATAAAAAAATGGACAAAATTCATAGCCTTTGGGAGACCCTGCTCCAACACTCTTGGAAAGAAGTAAAGAAACTCAGAAGGTCACTGAAACTGTACAACCACCACCAAGCATCATTGACCTCTCATCACCTGCAAAAGAAGATCTAGTCATCAAGAAAAAGAAGGGCAAGGATAAAATCATTGAAAAAACAGAGTTTGAAGTCCTTAAGGAGCAGTTGAAGATGGAAAATGATGAAATATCAGTCTTAAAGAAAAAGGCAAGGAAGCACAAGGTTCAGAAGGTACAATTTGAGAAGATGAAATAAATTTGGGAAGAACAGGTCCTAAGTGTATCAAAGACTTTGGAAAAAAATGAAAAATTGATCAAATGGAGTAAGCCATTGAGAGGATAGGTGAAGCATATTAGAAAAATGAACTTCCACTTACAGTCTAAGAACAGAGCACTAAAAGATGATGTGAAGGATCTAGAACAACAGCTTGAGTTTATCCATGAGGAGCTGGAGAAAAAAGGCTTAAAGATGACTGTAGTTGAGGAGACCATAGCTCAACTTATCATTAATGAAGAGGAAAGACCTCAAGAATCTTAAGTTGAGTTTGATTAAGTTTTAGAAGGCTTATGGCATGTTGAAGACCAAGTTTTTTTAGCTGGAGGTCAATTTTTTGGAAAACACTATGAAAATTTTTGTAGCAGCTTATTTTATTCCAAAACTAGTTTTTGCAGCTTTCAAGAAAGGATAATGTTGGTGATGATGTGTCATGACTAGGTTGACATCATGAAACAACAAGAGAGTAGATTTTTTGGGTGCAAAAGCTATTTTTTGGATGCTACAAAACTGTTTTCGTAGCGAGCTGTTTTTGAAGGTTTTGAAGCATCCCAGTGTCATTTTTGGACAGGTGGACACATCCAAATGGTCAAGGGACCATACCACCAAAAATTTATGACTTGAAGACAATTCAGTGGAGACAGCTCATCAGCTAAAGCTTTCGTTGAAGATAAGGGTCCTGTTTTCCTGAAAAATAGGGTTTGGTTCCATATGTTTAGGAGGGTCTTTAATATGTCAAGTAGTGATGAGCTATGCCATAGCCTTTTCGAACATGTGATGCTTAGTTGTAATTGATATTTAGCTTTTTTAAAGATAAGGTAGACTGATGTAATAAATACGAGTTTGAGTCCTATTAGGAAAGGTCATCTTTAGGGTGTAGCTGTCATTTTCTTATTAAAAGACATTTTTTTATGTTATATGAGTTGTCATAAGAAGAATTCGATGAATCTAGCCAAGAGGTAGATCATCCCTGCTGTAAGAATGTTTATTTAAAGGCAAATCATAGAAGTAGTAAAGGGTTGGAGATATTTTGCACCATACTGCTACTTTATGTAATTTGACTGATATCAGTAATATAGAGGTTTTTCTTCTTGGCAGACCTAATATTCTCATGGGGTTTTCAATGTCTTTCTGATCTATATCTTTATGTGTACCAATTGCAGTAGATTTCATCTTTATTACTCAGAATTCATATGTTTATGTTCTGACTTCCTTTATTGATGAAATGATTGTGTTGACCTATGTTCTATGAGTGAATTCCTTTGTTAAAGACCCCTATATGCCTCAGCTTCCATGTCAAGAAACCTTTCCATTGAATCCATTGATTTGTTGAATCCATAAGCCCAATGGTTGCAAGCTTGCATTCTTTTTAACCTACATACATAAAAATCAAGTTACTTTTCAGATAGAGTTAGCCATCTAGTACTATCATTATCAAATATCATAAACCCCTTTGAGAGAGCCCTCTCAGACTAAAGAGGCTAAGCTTCATTCAAAAGCTGGTTTGAAACAGTTACATAGAGTTGTCTGATCAACAACGAATCAAGTGCAATTTTGTGATAACACATCTCATAGTCTCCAATCTGCACAGTCATGTGCATCTCCCTACTTGTTCTCTTCTTCTGCTTATAAACCTTGTTCACAACCTTGGTCTTTGTTTGAGGCACCTCTCTTTCTATGCAGCTGTCTATCAGGGCCTGGAGATTATCTACTGCCTTCTGATTATGTAAAAGCTTAATGCAGACTTGTAGGAATGGTTTAACTTCATCATCAGCCTTTGGTTCCATGGGATTTCTTGATGTGGATACCCCTGCATCAGCAAAATCTTTCCTAGCCTCAATAAAAAGCTCTTTTTCTTTCTGTAGGTTGAGGATTTCCTTCTTATTAGACATCTGATCAGTGGTTTTGTGGAAGCCTTTTCCTCATTTCCTCTGGTGGCAACACCATTGCATGTAATTACATTGACACTTGGACCATCGTCACGCGGTTCAGCTTTAACCATTTGTATGTTCTACATAGGTGTCTGCTTCTTTTCCCACATTTTAGCTATTAGCACAGGAAAATCTTCAATTACATGAGCGTATTGTCTACAGTACCTACAGTATTTTCCCACTGGATTAGGGCAGTCACACACACAATGCTCGATGTCTCCATGGTTATAGCATATTAGTTGTCCTCTCCCTCAACTTGCGCCTCCACCTCTCCCCCCTCCCCGTCCTCTTGTTGGGGATACTCCTCGTTTGGAGGGAGATGATGGTGATGAAGGATATGCCTATACTCTATAAATATTCACTATGTCTATCATTATGTCATACGTTCAGCAGTTGTGCTCTTCATGACCAACTTAAGAGAAGAATTTTCACCACTGTTGCTTCAGTTCTGGCACGTATGCTCCTAATCACAGGCAGTGGTCTATATCATGTTGTCCAATGACCCTACAATCCACACACCATAGCGTGGGGGTGATAGGCCCCACAAAATCCCTGGGGTGTAGTGGATTTGGTCCCCTAGCTTGCAGATAGAGGACATTGATCCTTGGTGTGGCTAGCACTCTTGTAGCATATGCACTAGAGATTTGTGCTAGCTTCTTTACCCCTGTCTCTTCGTAAATTCTGAATTTATAAGTGCATATATTCTAATTGGCTCTGAATATGTATCGCTCCAAATTGAGCATCACCCTTTAGTGCAAATTCTAATTTCATAGCAATTTTTAGGGCTTCCTCCTACGATTCAATCTTTTGCTGACCCATGGGCCCGCACAGATGTGGAAATATCATGGAGATGAACCATTTTTTATGTTGCTTCTCATCGTAAGAAAATCCCCTGTCACTGATGACTTGATTTAATTGTTGGTCAGCCTCCCAGACTGATTCCGTAGGCCCTTGCTTAAAATATTTCATGTCTACTACGAATTGAGAGTATGATTTAGGCTTCCGGAACTGCTGCTTTAGGGCTCTCTTAACAACATCAGTATTTACATTCTACGCAGTCCACACCACATTCGCCACAAACCAAAATCGAACCATATCCTCATCCCCTGCACCCTTAAAGGTGGGTAACTTCATATGCGTGACCATATCATCTGCAGGTGGGGGTGGTGGTTGTGTAGGAGGATTCTTAACCTTGCGTGATTTGATGGTGGCATGGAAGGAGGGATATTCTCTATGTGTGTAGCCCCACTTTTGTTTAGATCATGGGAGTTTCTCAAAGGTCTGTGTACAGATCTATCCCCTTTCTGGTTGACCTGATAGTATTTACTATTGCGCGTAGTTCTTTCGCTTTGATCATGGGTCATTCACTCGGTTTGGATGCACAAAATACCCTTTTCACACAATAGCATATTAATCAGTAGAGGAAAAGTTTGTAAGAACTTACCCCTCAATCCCTTGAAAAATATCCTTTCAAATTAAAATTAGTACACAAACTGATTGACTACGAACTCTATTACAAACCCGCCCAAAATGTTGACAACCCAGTCGTCTATAGTCCTAGTGATGGAATTATCAGCCTTTTCCAACTGTTGGATCAATCCAAGGGTCCACTACATGACCTGATCATCCTTCCAATAGGTTTGGAATTATGTTAATCTTTATAACCACTTCTGTAATTCGTGTGCAAGGTTATGAAGAAAATCTCATGAATCTCAGTAAAAATATACTTGTTCTTCCACTCTCCGATAGACAATTTCTTACTTTTGTTTTCTTTTAAGGAAAATTCCTAAATCTATTTTTCAAACCAGTCTTCTATTTCAGGTTTTAATGGCTTCCAATGACCTTTGCACATCACCCAACCTCTCTCAAAAAGCTGTTGGTCCTGGAAAAGGAACGATTTGTTGGCTTTAGGGGTCCTCACCCAGGTTCAGATTTGAGGTTAACCAACAAAACCCTCTTACTACTGGCCCTTTCAGCAATGACCTGCTTACACAAGTCAAGGTCTCACCCGAAGTAGTATGGGGGGGTTTTGGAACCAGGTTTCCGCACCCTGAGAGAGAATTAAGTGATGTGGGTCCCTTTAGATCAGGAACAGTGATAAACAAACTTACGCAACATAAGACCTAACCAGTAAACCCTTTCAAACAGATTTAGGTTAAATATGCAGAATTTCTTGCGCAAGTTAACACAAAAAATATAAATCAAGCAATAACCCTTAACACATAATATCAAAGCCTTATATCATCAGATCCATTCAATAAGCATTTATATAAGCCCAAACAGAGTTGTGCAAGAGATATACTCGTAGCCAGTACAAAAATCAACAATAAGATGTAGAAACATTCATAAGATAAAGAACAGATGCATAAAGACCTCATATATCTGTAACAACATTCATTTATTCATATCAGTCCAGATTATTCATAAAAATAGCTTCAACAACCCGCGCACATAGCTAGCGGGGTCCACACATAGCAGGACTAAGGTCTCAACATGCACAACCAGGAGGAGACTTCTACCCAGAAAAAAACCACACAAAATATGACAGAGTCACTAGATCTAACATCAGTGTTCAAACTTATCCAAAAACTGACTTCTTAGACTCGATCTAGCCATCTATTTATACTATTAGCCTGTCCTACTATTTGGTATGCAAACTGTGGTTTGTGGCCCCTTGGTCTACCCTTTGACCCATTACAATTCATGAGGGACTTTGACGTGCCCCAAATCCCCTGCACATGACTAATATATTACAAAATATAGCAAAAATGGACAGACTTAGGGGACCCTGCTCCAACAGCTATGAAGTAGGTTAGAGAGAAGGAATTTTCGGCAATGGAACAGTGCCGAGTGAAATGTGTATGATGCAATGATGGTGATGGTATGTGCATGAAATGGAATGATATGTGGAAGAAAGGGAGTGGATTTAAATAATAACAAGGCTTCATTACGGATTCATTTGAAAATACAGATATTTTTCGTTAAATCAAAAGTCATGCCATAATGAAATTAATCATTATACAAAATGGCAGTGGTAACAATCACTCATCTTTTAATTTCATAATTCAATGTTTTTACCCTTATTATCTAACTAATATTTACATACCTTATATATTTTCCTTACTGATTTTTGGATTTGTCCTTTTGTAGGTTGTACTCAGGTTTCTTTAGTTGTAATCTTCATTCTTTTTTCCATGATCTTCATTTTCCCTAGTTGCAAATTTTTAAGTCTACTGCATAATTCCATGAGAGCTGCAGATTATTGACAATTATGTAGATACCTTATTTTTCAAAAGAGAAAAAGGAATAAAAATAAAATTGGACAATAATAGGAAATTAAAAATAAAATTTATGTTGCCAAGAATTCTTGGTTTTAAACTTAGATTTTATGTATAAACATGTCAACAATGTTGGTTTTCATGTTTATAGAAAAAATTATTTTCATTTGTTTTTTTGAAAAATAAAGTAGAAGGCTAAGTTGGAGAGGAAGAATAATCTTCCTTGACCAACTTAAAATTAAGATTATCTTGCATATTTCTTATGAACTCTTCCTTTGTTAATGGTTTATGATATTTTCGTAATATATGACCATTTACAAGGAAAGTTTCTTTCTCTTCATCAATGGTTCTGATTTTGATCTCTCCATTATCAAAGGTAGTTTCAATCTCATAAGGACCAAGCCAATGAGTTTGAAATTTTCCTTGAAAATATTTAAACTTTGAATCAAAAAGAAATGCCCAATCACCAGGTTGGAATTTTCTTTCTTTGATAAACTTATCAAGCCACCTTGATCTTTATTGCTGGACTATATTGGTTTTATGAATGGAATATTGTCGTATCTCATCAAGTTCATTCAATTTCTCCATTCTTTGTCTTTGGGCTTCTCATAAATCAAGACCAAATTTAGCTGATGTTTTAAAAGTATTCATCTGGAACTCAATAGCAAACAAGACTTTCTTTCCATAAACAAGTTCATAAGTAGTGTGTCATGTTTTGTTTCTCCATGTGGTATGTTATGCCCATAAATCTTATGGAGGCTTTTCTTCCCAATCCCTTCTATGCAGATGCACAGTCTTGGTAAGAATTTCTTCAAATACTTTATTGGTAGATTCAACTTTTCCATTGGCTTGTGGATGATATGGAGTAGAATTATGATTTTTTATTTTTTATTCCTCCATTATCTTATGTACCAATTTGAATGTAAATTTAGTACCTTGATCTGTCACAATTTCCCTTGGGACACCAAAACAAGTGAAAATGTCCTAAAAAATAAATGAAACTACAACATTTTCAGTAGCAAAAGGAAGTGCTTTAGCTTCTACCCATTTTGTGACATAATATTTACAAACAAGAATGTACATTTTATGTCTTGAAGGTGGATTTATTGGACCAACAAAATATAAAGCCAATTTTTCAAAAGGTTCAATAAGTACCTGAGGTTGTAGAGGAATTTCATTCGAAGGAATAAGCTTTCCGATTCTTTGAAAACTATTACATCTTTTAACATGTTCTTTTGCATCCTTAAAAAGAGAAGGCCAATAGTATCCTAAGAGAAGGATTTTATAGGCAGTTATTTTATTAGTGAAATGTCTTCCACATGGTTCATCATGAGAACCTTTTAATATATCTAGCACTTCATCCACTCTAATACATTTTCGAATGATTAGGTTTTGTCTTGCTTTGTATAATTATTTGTTTATCCATGAATAAGATGCAATAGTTTGAATAATCTTCCTTTTCTTTCGAGGAGAAAAGTATGATGGTAAATTCCCTGTGGTCAAATAATTAGCAATATCTGAAAAACAAGGATATTTAATACACACTGCAAAAATATTTTCATCAGCAAAATTATCTTCTGCATGAACATCGTTATTATCATTTTGGATTCTAGATAGAAAATCGGAAACTATTTTTTTCTTTCCACGTCTATCCAAAATAGTAATGTTGAATTCTTGTAATAACCATAACCATCTTATAATTCTGTCATTAGTAATTTATTTATTCATTAGATATATAATTGCAAAATGATCTATGTGAATGAAGGTTTCATAACCAATGATATATTGTCTGAATTTATTGATGGCGTGTACAATGCCGAAAAGCTCATTTTATGTTGCAATGTAATTCAACTCTGCAGGGGTAAATTTTTTTCTTAAATAGTAAATGGCATAAGGAGTCAAAAAAAATTTTCCTAATACAACCCCTAATTTTGTATTTGAAGCATCAGTTATAATGGGAAAAGGTAGTTTCCAATTTGGTCCTCTTAAAATGGGTGGTTGGGAAATCTTTTCTTTCATTGTTTCAAAATATTTCTGGAAGTCAGAATTCCAAATGAATTCACAATATTTTGTAAGAAATTTGAAAAGTGGTGAGGCTATCTTTGTAAAGTTTTCTATAAATCTTCTATAATAGCCAGTAAAACCAAGAAAACTTTAAACATTATAAAACATTTTTCATGGCTTAATGAAATATTTTATTCTCTACACCTAATGAGCACTTTTTCCAAAATTTTAAGAGCTTATTCAAAAGAGTTTCCATACACAGCAAAATCATCCATGTAAACTTCCACACAATCATAAATTAGATATAAAAAAAATGCCTAGAACTGCCCTTTGGAATGTTGTGGGTGCATTACATAACCCAAAAGGAAGTACTTGGTAATCATAAGTTTCCCATGGGTAGGTAATTTTGTTTTATCTTTATCTTCTAAAGCCACTTGGATTTGTTTATATCCCCTAAAACCATCCAAGAATGAAAAACACTTTTTCCCTACCAATGTATCAAGGACTTTATTGCGCTGAGAGGCACTCTACAGCCCAATATAGGGCACATGTGTAGATGTAATGTGATCAATGTAAGGTAATATATGTAATGTAAGTAAACATTTGAAATTTGTGAGTATAACGCACATATATAGATGTAATGTAAGTAAACATTTGAAATGTTGGGTAAGGAACATGTGTAGATGTAATGTAAGAAATGTAAGGCAATAAATGTAATGTAAGTAAAAAATTGAAATATCGGACATTTGAAGTGTCGAGTCAATTATAATCAATATATTTGTAATAGTTATCCATAAATTGAAATATAAATAGATATGGTAAATAAAGAAAAGCTCTTTTTATATTTACTCCATAAACCTCTTTATATTTAAGAAAACTCAAAAAAGTGGTTTTATTTAGGTGAAGCCCCTGGGAAAAATACCATGGGAAAAATTATTATTAATACCATGGGCTAAATACCATGGGCCAAATACCATATTTATAAAAGAGGTATGATAAATAAATAAATATAAATTAGGTATAAAGACTTATGGTAAATAAATATTAATATATTTGGTATTAATTTTTGTGGTTTACCATCTAAATCAACATTTATAAATAAATTAGAGGTATGGTAAATAAATTAAACTTATTTTCATATTTACTCTATAATATGCTTTATATTTAATAACACTCAAAAAGAGGTTTTTTTTAGGTGAATCCTATGAGCCAAATACCATTTTCCAAATTATTATTAATAACTTGCAAAAAAATATATTAACCCTAATATTAATATTAAAATATTATTATTAAATTTAATATTCACATTAATATTCTTAAATTTAATAACTTTGGATTAATACAATATTAAATTTGTTATAGTATACTATATATTAATATATCATGATATATATTAACTCTAGATATATATGAGAGGGAAGAACAGAGACATAGAGTGATAGAGGTGGAAAGATATGGGGAGTGACAAGGGAGAGATGGGGATAAACTGAATAAGAGGGGAGAGGAGGAATGGAGAGAGAGAGAGAGAGAGGGAAAGGAGTGAGAGAGGTAGATAAGGGTAAGAGAGGGAGAGATAGACACAAAGATGGAGGGGGGAGAGAGAGAAGGAGAGGAGGGAGATAGTGAAAGGATTGGGGGGGGGAGGGAGAGAGAGAGAGAGAGAGAGAGAGAGAGAGAGAGAGGTAGGAGATAAAGGGAGAGAGAGGAAGGATGAGATAGAGGACTTGAGAGAAATTACAAGAGAATGAGGGATATGGAGGTGGAGAGGGAGAGGGAGAGAGGGAGCAAAGAAGAAAGACAAAAAGAGTGAGAATTGGAGAGAACTAGATGCATTTATTTCAATGTAGATGTTGATTTCTAATCATATTTGATTTCTTGCACTAGATGCATTGATTTCAATGTAGATGTTGATTTTTAATTATATTTGATTGCTTGCACTAAATGCATTTATTTCATTATAGGTGGTGATTTCTAATCTTATTTGATTGCTTGCACTAAATGCATTGATTTCAGTGTAGATGGTTGTTTCTAATCATATTTCCTTACTTACACTAGATGCATTGATTTGAGTGTAGATGTTGATTTCTAATCCTACTTTATTTCTTGCATTAGATGCATTGATTTCAATGTAGAAGTTGTTTTAAAATCTTATTTGATTTCTTGCACTAGATGCATTGATTTCAGTATATTATTTCTAATCCTCTTTGATTGCTTACACTAAATGCATTGATTTTCAATGTAGAGGACAATTTCTAATCCTATTTGTTTGCTTGCACTAAATGCATTGATTTTAATGCAAATGTTGGTTTCTAATCCTCTTTTCTTACTTGTACTAGATGCATTGATTTTAGTGCAGATGTTGATTTCTAATCATATTTTATTACTTACATTAGATGCATTGATTTCAGTGTAGAAGTTCTTTTCTAATATTATTTTATCGCTTGCATTAGATGCATTTATTTTAGTGTAGATTTTGATTTCTGATTTGATGTAATTATATGTATGATATTACATTAATTTTAAAGTGATTGGATTAAAATTGTGCATTGATTTCAGTGTAGGCATAAAAAAATATTGACAATGTACATTGATTGTTTTTTTATAGTAATTCAACCTATTAATATTGGAGAGCAAGAGAGACAAGGTATGATGTTTACTACAACATCTTGAGCTAAATATTTAAATTTTTTATGATTTCAATTGTCCTTTTCATATAATCAATATGAAAATATGACAAAACTAACAAGGGTGAAAATAAGAATAGTAGAAGAAAATAGTTTTCGATTGATCACAACGAATATTATTTGTAACTTACTAAATTCTTGTTATTCACATTTTCTATCATTCAACACTATTATTGTCACTTTTTCATTCAAATTTTTTATAACTATTAGGTTAATATCAGACAAATTTAGCATTTTTAAAATGATTATATTAATATTAGATATATTTCAATATTATTCATAAAATTAATCATATCTTCGATAGATTTTCCATGGCCACACATGACTGAAACCAGCCTAGATCCATCTTAACTCTGGATCTATTAAGTATCGAGAGGGATAAAATCTCTCTAGGTGCAAAATTTTCCTCAAGTTTTGCACTCAAAAAAGAGGTTTGCACCTTGAGATTTGATCCCTCTCGGCGCTTGATAGATCCAGATTTAAGATGGATCTAGGCTGGTCTATAAAAGCAAGTGGAAAATTATATTTTAAAGTAGCTTTATTCAATTCCCTATAATCAATGCATACTCTCCATTTTCAATTATTTTTCGGAACAATTACCAATGGTGAGGCCCACTGGTTGTTTGATATTGGATAAATGAAATTCACATTTAACAATTTTTGTAGTTATTATTTAACAATTTCCCTTATGTTTGGATTCATCTTCCTTTGGGGTTGTCAGATTGGTATGGAATTCTCTTTGATATAAATATGATGCATACACGTGTTAGGACCAATTCCTTTCATATCAGTGTATTCCCATGCATAAGTAGAGGAGTGTTCTTGTAACATCTTCACTAATTCCTTCTTTTGAAATTCTTCCAGATTATCATTGATATTCAAAGTTTTCCCTGGAAAATATTCTATTAAAGAATTGTCAAATTTATCCATAAAATGTAAAGCCATTTGAAAATATGATAGATATTAAATATTACATTGTTCTTGAAAACTTTGATTGTGTTCACAATATGAGGAAGATTCATTATTTTCAAATATGATCTTCTTCATCTATTTGTGAAGTAGAAAAAAATGTTCATATATCAAAGTTTTCATTATCATAATCTATCCATTATTCACTTTCAACTTCTATTGTTTTTCTTTTTGGAGGATGTAATGTTAATTTCTCTGTCGATCTTCCATCAAAGATAAACATATCACCCGATCTACAACTTATAAAAGAATCAGTTGTAGCTAACCATGGTCTACCTAGAATCAATGGATGTCATCCTAGATTATTCTCGGGTGTTAAGATCATGAAGTCAACAAGATATTCCCAATAATCTAAGGATACAAACACATATTCTAACACACCATCATGTTTGATAACATATCTGTCCTGAAGATGGATCCCTGTTGGGATTCGAAACGTCGACGATTTTCTTGTAACGCTGTGGATAATCTGAGACATTATTCTTCAACAAATATGTCTTCTAATTGCAACATTGTAGGTGTATATTGAAGATTAGGAAGTTTCAATTGATCCATAGTTTTCTTACTCATGCTATTGATAGTTTCCCATAAATCAATCAATGTGTTTGGAATCACAATACCATTAATATGTGTTTTCACAATGGGACTTCCTGGATCTAGATATTTCGAAAAAAAATTCTTTCCCATCATGATATCTGCAATTTTCCTAACTAACTGGATTCTTTTAACTTATTTTATTTTTCTTCCTAGTTTCTTAATACTTAACTCCCTAATTGTCTTTGCAAATATTGGTATTTCTTTGATAGCTTGTAACAAAGGAATTTTTATACAAATATTATTCAGTTCATCTATCATGTCGTAATCTAGAAACACAATGTATTTCTCTACCCCTTTTTCAATTTTCAATCTTTCATGGAAAGGTGGATTTTGAACAGAAACTGAAGGTTGTTCTATAATGGGAGTTGAGTTTATTGGAGTATCATCGGAATGTACAGGGGTGGTTTGTTTTTGAAGAGATTCCTCTTGATGAAGATATGTCTCTTTCTTAGAGAGGTCATCCTTCCCATATTCTTGGATAACAACAGATGGTGAATTCTTTTCCAATACTCTACCAGATCTAAGTTGAACATTGTTTAGATCTAATGGAGTTACCATGTAAGTTTGGAAAATTTTCCCTTCTAAGTTGTAAACATGTTGTGAGTTTTTATTATTTGGAAGTGGTCGAGTAGGCAATTGATTTGGCTTTATGTGGAAATGGAAATGAAAGTTGTGGGTTTGGATTTTGAGGTTGAGAGGGTTGAACAGGCTAAGGAAAATATTGTGGTGGAAAAACAGGGTAAGTTTGTTGTAATTGAGGGTATTTAGGATAATTTCCATATGTATTTTTCCATCCTTGTGCACAAGGTTGAGGCCAAGGTTTCCAAGGCGTGGGTGCAATCCAATTACTTTGTGGTGGTTGTGCATATGTTTGAGTGTTGAAACCTTGAGTCATATTTGATTGTGTATTTTTCCATGGTCTCTTAACAATAAAAAAAAGAGGTTTTATTTGATTTGGTGTTACTTCCTATTGATAAATATATTTAAGACCTGTTATTGAATGACATTCCTTTGTATCATGATTTTCTGCAAATATAACACATGATTATACACTTTTTAAGTCAAGAGGGCATTATCTCAAGGCATGTTTCTTTCTAAATTTTGGACAAAAGATAGATAATGCAGCATTTTAAGCCTTTTGCTTGTTTGTTATTTTAAGGGTATCTATTTGTTCACTAAGAATCCCCAAAATATATATTTTGAAATTTTCAAGAAAGTTTCTTATTTCTGCTCTACGTATTGTTCTAGCTGCAGATTTATTAATCCTAGATAGAACATGATCTCTTGGATTTTTTTTTTCAGTTCTAGCCTTACCTCTTGAAATATGTGTACAAAATTCAAAAATGTCTCTAAATTATAATTGTGAAACATATCCATTACCCATTAAATTTAGAAGATCTATCCACTCATCTCTAATGGATTTTAGCAAAAGAGATTTCAAAGTTTCAAAATCTAAATTATGCATTTTAGCCCTTTTAACATTGTAATAAAATATTTCAACCAAATCCTCAAGATTTTCATCCTCTTTTTATATCATTTTAAAGACTTCATATTTAAGGTTATGAGGCATACAATAATCTTTGTATTTTTCTAAGATAACATCTTTGATTTCCTCCCATGTTCTTATGGTATGTGTTTCTAATCCCATAGGATCCTAATTTCTTAATCCATGGAAATTAGGAAGGATATATGGTGAGATATTTTTCATTGTGGTTGTGGTATCTTCATCAAATATGGGAAATCCAAAAGCTTTTGGATATCCTCTACCACCTCCTCTTCCTATTCCTCCACCTCTTCCACCTCCAATCCTAGGTTGTTCACCATTCACATTATGTACTTATCCTTCCCCTTCTCCTGCCATTGTAGATTCCTCAGAGCTAATATAAGGTTCCAAAATTGAATTTTTCAGTTCTTCCTCTATTTCTTCTCTCAATGGAAAATTAAAATAGATTTATTCTTCTTCACTAGGTATTTTCAGTTCCTGTCCTTTAAGTTGTTCTCCAGTTGAAGATAGAAATATTAGGCCTTCTATTGGGGATGTAGGATCTTATTCTTCTACTACGGCTTCAGTAGAGGAATTTTGTGAATTTCTAGGTTGGATTTTAGATCTAAGCACCTTAGGACATCTATGTCTGCCTACAATTGATGGAATACAAGTTTCGGTGGATGGTGTGGCACTATGAGGTCTTGGTGGGGTGAGTGGATATGTTGGAATTGAACTCCTACATCTTACAAATACACCTCTAGAATATCTTTCCCTATCCATATCATTTTTTCTTTTTTCTTTTTTTAATGAAAAGAAAAAGACTCTTATATAAACTTCCCTGGCAACAGCACCAAAATGTTTGGTAACTTAATTGATGTTAAATTAATACATAAATTATCGACCAGGACTTGTAAATTGACGAAGTGTATGTGCATTGTATGTGTTATAAGTCATTATTATTCAAACGATTCCTAAATTAAATTGATATATCGTTATGCACATGTTTTCTTAATAAATATCACTCTTACATGAAAGTAAATGTGTCACTCCTTAACATAAATAAAAATAAGTTTATAACACTTGCTCAAAAGAAATATCACACTTGCAGAAATAAATATCACACTTTGCTCAAAATAATGAAATTAAATCTAAATCACCCTGACAGAAAAAAAATAAAAATAAAAAAAATAAAATAAAAATAAATAAATAAATAAATAAAAAAATAAATAAAAAATTAAAAAAATTAAAATAAAAAATAAAAATAAAAAAATAAAAATAAAATAAAAATAAAAAATAAAAATAAAAAATAGAAAATAGAAAATAAAAAAATTAACTCTATAATCACACCAATTGGAAATTGAAATTTTATTTACTCATTTGTAATTCATCTAAGATGTAACTCGAACTAAACTACAAATCCTAACAAACCACACTACCGTTCATGTGCATATGAGATCTCGACTTCACTCATTCATCCTACAACAAAATGATTAAAAAAATTGCTTTAAAATCAATCCTGAACATTCATTCAAAATTGAAGTTGATCGATTATATGAACTAGTTAAACATCGTTTAAAATGAAAAATTAAAATGCTAATTAAAAATGATAAAACCTTACGACTTGAGGGGGACCTCCTCCGATATGTAGGCAACAAAACGACTTTTTCACAAAATTATATACGCATTGATATAACACACAACGAGAGCAGCAATATGAAATATAGTTTATAATTCAAAAATAGAGTTTTCAAACAATATTCAGGTATGTATTTATCATGCCGAGAGGTAGATTTATAACATCTATGAATAACTGTTTTAGAGAATTACGAACCTATCCTACTCGACATCAACTAAAAATAACATAAAGCGATAATATAACATGATTCCCTCATGATTTTCTATCAAGGAAGAAAATCATAAGGCTAAATATTTGTGTTCATTAATTCCTCGCTCACCTAGTTTGCCTTCTTTGTTGGTTTACTTCCACATTGACTGGGATATTATGATGCTTTTATCATCGATCTAGGTCACGAATATAGGTACAAATCATTATGCTAGATATTTTCCACCTGCCCATATGTCTCGTTCTTTGGCTGGAGTTCTGGAACCCATCAAACTTTCAATTGTGCTGTGAAATTAGACATTAGTAGCTGAATCGTTGTAATTTGGTAGCTCATGTAAATATTGAGTTAAATAATAAAGAACAATGACACTTATGAAACAAAAGATGATTAGTGCATGTTATTTTCATGAACCTTGTAAACTGATGCTTAATTCAAATTATTAGAGTAAAAAAGAAGGAGGATGGAGTGTAGAAAGGTTGTCAAAAAGAGATAATTTTTGGGTTCAACAGACGTTATGACTGAGGAGCTAGACCAGATTAAAAATAACAAGACTTGGAACTAACACCAACACCAATAGGAAATAATTTCCTAGGTACAAAATGGATATTCAACAATAAGATGAATGAATAGGGATATATTGTAATAAATAATGCAAGAATAGTATGCAAGGTTACTCATAGGTGTAAGGTCTTGAATATAAATAAAATTTTGTACGAGTTTGATTAGAAAAAATCATAATGTTTCTTTCCTTTATGTGTTATAAAGATTTCAAAGTGTACCAAATAGATGTGAAGTCTAATTTTCTAAATGGATAACTTGATGCATGTAGGTTAAATAATCCATTGTATGGACTTAAACAAGCACCACAAGCATGGTACTCTAGGTTGGACAAGTATCTACAAAACCAGGGTTTTGAGAGAGGAGTGGATGATTGTAACTTGTACATAAAAGAAAATGAAGATGAAATCCTAATTGTGGTTGTGTATATGGATGATATTATGTTTGGAAGCAACAAAGATCATCTATTAAAATGGTTTTTTGGGTTGATGAAGTTTGATTTTGAGAATTTGATGATTGGAGAACTTACTTTTTACCTAGGGCTGCAAATCCTACAAAATTCAAGAGGTATATTTCTCGAGAGAAATACTTAAAGGATATGTTGAAAAAAGTTTCAAATGGAAGACTTTAAACCTATCTCAACCCCCACGGAAATTTGGCACAAGTAATGTAGATGATGAATCACCTAATTTTCAATAGAAGATTTACAATAAATTTGCTATATCTAACAATATCAAGGCCAAATATAATGTTGGCATTCATATTGGTGGAAAGATATCAATTAACACCTAAACATATTCATCCTAGCAACAAAAAGGATATTAAAATAGTTCAAATGGACTACATACTATGGACTATGGTACTCAAAAGGAAAGGACTTCACGCTGACATCATACACACCTGCAAACTAGGCCAATTGTATAGATGACAAGAAAAGTACGAGAAGAGGTGCATTCTACTTAGGAGAATAATTGGTTGCATGGTTAAGTAAAAATAAATCCTTAGTATATTTATCTATAGTAGAAGGTGAATACATAGTAGTTGTTTCTTGTTACACACAAGTTTTGTGGATGAAATAGACTCTACAAGGTATGAAGGTAAATTTTATTGAACCAATATCTATTGTGATCATACTAGTGCAATAAGCATATCAAAGAATCCAATGCTTAATTCAAATACTAAACATATACCCATAAAGTATCACTTGCTCCGAGAACAAGTGGTTGAGAAAACTTTGAACCTAGAATACATATCAAAAAAAGAGAAGATAGAAAACATATTTACTAAGCCACTAGCTAGAGAACCATTTGAATATCTAAGGAACAAGTTGGGAACAAAATATGCTCCCTATTCTCACTAGTTTGACTTCAAATAGGAGCGTCAAAGGCTGTAGAGAATATGAAAATTTTTGCATTATCTAAGGGGGAGACTCTATATAAGTAGCAAGAAGTAAATAAGAACAATAAGAATCATATGATCAGAAGCAAAAATTATATGAATAGCAACAGTTTTTAAGTGTCAAGACCTTCACGCAGACAAAGAAGCAACACGAAAAATACAAACTTATATTTGCAGAACTAGGCCATATTCAACTAAGTTCATCATTCAAAGGTTTATGCTTTGATACAGATTGTGTGAAAAAGTGTGTGTGTGTGTGTGTGTCACAAGTAAATAAGATTTTTCAAAATTTACAGTGTCATATTTGCATATCTAGTCAAAATATTTTGAATATGAGCCTAGCTCATAGTATATTTGTACATCATTAGAACTTTTCAGAATTATTCAATATTTATTCTCTAGATATATTTTATGACATATGCATAAAAATATATTGTATTACTCACATACAATTGATACCTTTGAACTATGAAGAAAGAAAAGCCAGATATTGATTTAAATATATAAATTGCAAGGAAATGTGACCAAATATTTCTTCAAATATATAAATTTCAAGGAAATGTGCTAACATCAAGCCTAAAGGAGCATATTCTATACATATTTATGTTTGGTTTCTAGAATCCTTCATCATGAAGTACCATGTGATTGACATCTAAACCATATTATTTGCAAGTTCAAAATGAAGGCATATGTATGCAAGAGTTGTATTCATATGAAGACATATAGTCTTTGTCCAACATATAAATTATCATAGTACCAGTGTAAAGGGTTATATTGCACATATATCAAACAGGAAATCAATCAAAGTTAGAGATAAAGAAAAAGCACAATGTTGAGTCAACTTATATCTTTAATAATACCATCAAATTGGTTCTATGTTCAAAAGGCCAACATTTGATCAAAATACATTATTGCGTTAAAATCAAAATATATGTGTTCTACATAAATAAAACCTACGAATAAGTATGCTTTCCCTAAGTGTGGTGGTGCACTTATAACAACAGAAAGAAATATATCTGACTTTTTCCTTAAAATTAATATATAAGGGAAGAAAACCTACTTGTAATCTGTTCTCTTTTCCTCGCCTCCCTTCATCGCTTCCGTTGCTCTCAATCTCATTGAACTCGCTTGATTGATACCTGCAATGGAAAATAGATGACAGAAAATGACGTAAAGGAAATATTATCTATTCAAGTTAAACAAATTGAATCGATTAAATTCGTAAATACACATATAACATCATTGACACATGCATTAGGAAAGGAACAAATGTATTTATTATGAAGTAGAAGGAGAAGTACAACCAGTTGATCGATTCGATGCCACTCCTCCAGCTCTAGTCCCGTCCTCATCACACCCAACATCAGAAATCTAGCAGCATCACATTACATGCACAATACCTCCAAGAGTTGTGATCTCACCAGCATAACTCTACTTAATACAAATTATTTCCCTCTTGTGCAGTATGATCAGTGCTCTATTTATAAGTAGATGAAGGTAGTTTGACATAAATGAATCATTGAATGGATTTTCCTAAAATGGGTGAAGAGGTTTCCTTGTTCATGGAAATATGAGGATAAGAGTTTTAATGGCTCCATGGTGTCCATATCCGATGCTATCAGATGAGTTGAAATTTAGAAAAACTTTTATAAGCCACTAGAGGTTTGGAAGATTCCCAAAATCCAATGAAAAATTCACTCCCTGTCGACAAAAACACATTAAAGTGGGCCTATATCCTCTGCAATGTAGCCTTGCATGGGATTAGATGCTCTGAAAATCAATTACTATAGTCTATGGGTGCATCAATGGCTCAATGGGGCACTTCAACTGGCATCTAAGCAGTGAAACTTTCATGAAGGAAAACCACCAATGAAATGACTTGTTTAGGGCATGCAGCAACTAATTTAGAGTATGATAGACCCTAATCAATATTGTTCTATGTTTTGGGATGATGCCAAAATTGACCTGTAACAACTGCCCCATAAAGCATGAAGTCAAAAACGATAATGTTTTTTGATTCGATTTACGATGTGATGATTAGGATCTGAAGCGGACGATGACCTGCATCAATTACAATACATTACATCATGATATATTTTCATCTTGGACATGAATTTCTGAGGGAGGCATTCCCATACTCAACACATAAACTATCATAACATCATAAAGTTGTCTACAGATATAGACTTGGCTATAGATATAGACCCATGATAGGATGACCTTTTTTTTAATGACCATCATACGGATGATTTGGTACTACTCCTAATATCGAAACCTGGATGGATGAAACTAGATCCAGGGTCTTCTATCTCATTCACTCGATCGCTTAAGTACGAGACTAACCATGAAAATATGTGATCTGAAGTCGACCATGGGAAGCCACCTTCTGATTAACATCCAATGATTTAAACTGTTAACAAACGTGAGAGAAACCACCATTGATGATAATGGCTCTCAAGGTACTGCAATACATTCTACATGGTGTGAATAAATGATTTGATGTTGAACACCATACAAATTATTTCGGTCTAAAGCCAGTGATTTCAACCTATCACCGGAAGCGAGAAACATGTCGTTGAGGTAAGAAAGCTCCAAGGTACTTAAAGGTTGTTTCTAATTCAAATTCTTGGATGATTAGATGATGTTGATAGGAAGCGACTCATCGCAGGAGGGATTTGATGTTTCCCCCATCAACAACATGAAACAGGAGTAATTATTTTAGAGACAGAATGTGACTGATGAAGCAATGTCAGGGATGGTGGTCATGAAATGAAGGTTTATGAGTATTGCAAAGGATGAGGAATAGCTGAGTGACTTATCTTGAACATATCAGTGAAACTAAATGAATTGGTAGCATTGACCCAAAACCGAAGTGATGGATGGTGTGATAGACCATAGGTATGATAGGCCATCAATCAGATTACCCAACCCAAAAGTCACGGAGATGAAGTGAATAAGTTTCGTGTTCAAGAGCGACTTACTACCATAAAGTGTTTTATCCCTTTCAAATTTTCCCCAATCATTGCTGACTAGTACCTCTATATTTTTTAAAAAGCTTGAGGAGGATAACATATGCTTGATGTATAATTCAACCCTTCGAGTGAATCCATCGCCATTTGATGCTTTAACAAGTTTAGTGAAGGTGAAACTCGATCTTGTCATGATGGACAAGTTCATCGCTATTTTATGCTTTAAAAAGTCTAACAACACTCAAATATCAGTCCTTTTTTATGTTTAGAGAGTTTGAAAAAGGGACTAAAAGAAAACTCCAAAAGTTCTTTTTCGTAAAATAGTCCCTCAGATTCGAAAAAGTGTAAAATGATATCTGAGGGAACCCCCTAGCCATGTTTAACTAGGGTTTTCTTTTTTCGTAAACATAATCTATCTCAATCAGGAAAAGAGTTAAGCTTATACTGAGTAGATGTTGTTTCAATTCCTTTTATGAGCTCAAAAGGACAAGTGCTCGACAATATTTTCATAATTTGAGAGTCTAAAAAAGAGCTAAAAGATAACTCTGGGGGGTTCCTTTTTCATGTTTAAAAAAGCTCGAAAAAGAGATAAAAGTGTGCTTTGTGGTCAAAATTTAATTTCACGATCATGCATGGAAAAATTCACTATATTCAGCTACAAACCTGCTCAAAACACCACCAAAAAAATTAAAAATACTTGTTCAAATAGTAAATATGGGTAAAAACCATAGTCAATTCATTAAATATGCATAAATTAATCAAAAAGACTATTAAAATAAGAAATTACAAAGTCATTTTTACCATTTTACATTTACCATTCAATTTTAGTGCTCCAAGTCAGTTTTACCGTCGAACTTTAGCAGCTGGTTGTGATAGATTCTATGGATAATTTCTTGTATCGTCTGGACCAGGTAGGAGATAATACCTTCCTCTTTCTATTGGTTGCATTCTTGTTTAGTTTCATGCAATTTTTTTAGGGTTTTGGGGCTCCTAGGGTAAATATACAACGCCCTAGGACCAATGAACCCTTGCATGTCAGAGAGACTGGAAAGAGGCCAAGTTCCTCTACAACGCTCTGTCTTCCACTTAGGAATGCATTGGATGCAATTCAAAAACTTTCATCTTGTTTTCTACCAAAAATTTCTCTAGTTTTTTTCATGGATTGGATCGTAACTAAGCCTATGGTGTGATTTCAGAATTTGATCGGATCAGAATGTTGGTTACATCGAGATAAAAAGAACATGAAGAACAGGATATGGTTTCCCTAAATGATCCTGGCACTGTGAGAGCCCTCAGAGACTATGGGTTTCTTAAGTACTTCAGATTGTCAGGGATGTGGCAACACATGGAACTATTGCAGTTCTTTATTCATTCATGGGACTCAGCACTACAGGAATTTCAAATTGGGGACAAAGTGCTCCTAATATTGGTTTATGACATTTACTTTCTGACAAGTTTGTTGAGACGTGGTGCCCCCATTTCCCTTGTGGGCTCCATCCGTGGAGGTGAAATAGTGAATGAATACATTCAACAGTTTTGTTGACCAATAACTAAGCCTAGCAAAGATGGAAAGATAAATATCAAATATTTACATGATATGCCTTTATGAACGCTCCTATTTACTATCGCAAAACTAGCTGGCAGTGGGACACTACATATCGCAAATAGATCATACATGTAGTATGCGCTTGATTTTCCTGAGCCAAATGTGTTCAACTTAGCTGAAGAAGTACTCCTTCAGATGAAAGAACATCTGACCAAAGTAAAAAGTGGAAAGGCCAAAATTTTCAGCTATGGGTCGATCTTAATCACTTTTGTTTCGGAGTGAGTTCCATTGATGCAGCCATAACATGTGACACTAGGATTAGCTGGTCCTAGAGATCCATGGATGCAACGGTGGGTCGAGCTGATGACATTTTGATCAATCATCAATCTCGTTTTCCACTACATTCTTAAGTTGGCTCCGAAGATAGAAAATCTTCATAGAGGAGCCTCCATATTCAGGGGTGGATTTCTGCGGAGATCCAAATTTCATTTTACCAATCAGTGCTCAATGGTGTGCTATAAGTAAAATCATTGACCATGTTTTTGATTTTTTGGGGTTTTTTACATATTTTGTGTTTTTTGATGTTTCTAAGACTAAACTAAAGATGTTTTATGTATGCAGATGTAGGTATCGTTTGACCAGTGGTTCATGCACAGCAGGCGGGAGAACCAGTAGAGAGGATTGTCAAGTGATCAACCCTTCAGGATTTGTATTTAGTCGAGACTCTTGCTAAGTTGCAGCAGCATGTGGAGGGATTGACTCTTAGGATATTGAATGCCCAGATCGATGAGTTACCTATGAGGCTGCAACACCATACCATTGGTGTGCCTAGCCGTTGGATGAGGCTATTGCGCATGATAGCCCAAATAGTGACCTACTATCATGAGCATCACTAGGTCTACTTAGATTATGCTATGTCTGTATACATTTTTAGTTCAGATGACCAACGTGTCTTGGACATAATTTTTGTTAAAAACTTGATATAAATCTATTTTACTTTCAGTGTTTTTCTATGATTATGTGCAATCATATTCAATTGTATGATGTGAATTGAAAGCCTATCTTTACATATGTTGAGAATGTCTATTTAACACATAATTCACCAAAGAATAAACTAAAGTGTTAAAGTTTCTGGAAATATGTTGATATTGGATGTAATCAAAATGTCTTTCCAAAAGACAAAGTCGAAGGAACATGCGATGAATTGTTGGATTTTAGACAGTATAAATGCCATTAATTTGTAGTACGACAAGTTGTGAGTCGAGCCTGATGATGATGCAACGAATGCCAAGGGAAATGGCATCAGAGAGGAGTTCTATCAACCCACTATACTCAGAAATATTTTTGGTCGATCGAACAATACAAATCCCTTGGAAACTCAGTAACTCACCACTTGGAGCAAAGATGGCCCATGCTGCAGAGGATAGATTTTTAGTACTACGACTAGCACCATCAGCATATCTAATTAATGGTTCTGAAGATTCTGACATATGAAAAAAATGAAAAGCGTATTAATAACCTTATGAATAAATCTAAAAGACACACTTCTACACACACGTAATCAAATCATATAATACAGTGTTTACTACGCAAATTCAAGCATAGTAAATTTTAAGATATAGCCCATTGTGAGGCTACGGAAATGGAATCCCATCATAATATACCAAATCATAGGCACCCTTAGCCAGAATGTGCTTGAAAATGTAGGGGCCATGCCATAATGGTTAAAATTTCCCTGTTCCAATCTTATCAACTTCTTGATCATAAAGAAAGACCAGGTCTCCTTTCGAGAAGGTGCGAGGCTTGACATTACGGTCATATTGCACTTTGATTCATCTCTTAAGCACTCCATTGGCCAATGTGACTTCACGGCGTGTTTCATATAGATGGATGAGATATAAAATACATGCCTCTTCTTCATAAGTGTCAGTTATCTGGTCAATCGTGAGTTTCAACGATGTTATTTCAAATTAGATTGGTAATATAGCTTCCAGACCGTAAACCAGCTGAAAGGGAGTAAATCTATTTACATTTCTCACTGAGGTTCAATACGCACACAAAACCGAGTTCAAGATCAAATTCTAGCTTCATTTATAAACCCCAATCATGTGTTGAAGCATATGCTTAAGAATCTTTTTGATAGCTTCAACTTGTCCATTAACTTGTGGATAATAGGGGGTAGAACTATCATGTGAGAGTCATAACTTGGCAGTCAACTCATCCATCATGTTATTGCGAAAATGTTTTCCATGATATGTGACTATGGCTTGCAGTACATCAAACCATGTAACCACATCGTTAAAAAAGAAAAATGTAGTTGTCTGTCCCATGTTATTGAATGTAGGCATCACCTCGGCCCACTTGGTAAAATGGTTGGCGGTGACAATAATATACCCATGCCCCCCGACTGAGTGGGGGTTACATGTCATGAAGTCAATGACCCATTTTTAAAATGGTCTAACAACAACGATAGGATGCATTGGTGCTAGCAGAAAGAGGGTTTTACGATCAAATAACTGGCAAGCATGACAACTTCTAACCACGATAATGCAATCATGAAATATGGTAGGCCATGTTAGCCATCAGTATTTTTTTTTACATGTTAGTGATGACTATATCTACAGCTGAGTTTTCTAGAAACTGATTTCCTTATGTCAATATGTCATCCGTAAAAACCCTCCTAAAACTTTTTTCACCTTCTACCTTTCTCATTTCGCCCCATGTCTAAATCAAAACTCCCATATCACAATCCTATCTAGCTTCACTTTATTATCCATCGCCTTTTAAAAGGCAAACCCACATCCGGGTTCAAGAGTATCCCTATGTTAGGAAGTGGCTGCTTTAAGACATTTCACCCCGGGCAATCATCAAAAGCCAAAAGCCTCCATCTCGCAACAGGCCTACCATGACCGACCTCTACTTTGCAAATGAAATTGACAAGCAGCCCTAAGTCGCGCCACTCACACCCCCTAGATTAAGATCGCATAAAACCCAATCTGCCGACTATTAGGTTTTTCACAAGGTTCTATGGTTTCTACAAAGTGTTGTGAAATATAATTTCATCTCATGGAGTAAATGTTTGAGCTTATGCGAGAACAAATGCTTCTAAATGTAACTATGAGCCTCGAGATGAAGCTGCAAAACAAAATTCACTCATCAAAGACTCACAACTTTCCAGCATAAAAATCACAAGAAGAAAAGCACCACCACCGTCTCAAGAACTGGTAAATGGTCGGGCGCCCGTAACCTCCTTCATTTACAAGCAGAGGGTTAGGCGCTCCTTCATCCATACAAGAGGGCTGGCTAATATTGACTTAAGATTGCAAAAGTCCAGGTTTGCCTTTACCGAAAATGAAACAACATCTTCGTGTTTTATGAATGTGGATCGATGATCATAACAGAATGTAGTTTGGAATATGCTAAGAAAAAGAGCTCCGGTCCGATAAAGGAGGTCATCCTCAAGCTTTCAAATCATGTGAATTGTTGCAATAAAGAGAGGCATGTCATTGGTAAAAATTCCAATCATAAGTACCCCGCTTATCCACAAGATCAAATAAATAATGACATGTTAACTGCGCCACAATAAAAGTTAGTATGAAAGTTCTTGCTTTCTCAAAAGATAACAATTTACATAATTACAGACTATCCTTCAAATAGTTTGTCATGAGATGACCAAAACAAATGATGATATTCCGTACCACCTTTAGAGTAAAGGCGTATAAACAAGTTGTCATCACAGGCTTTCTTCCTCAATACAAAGGATGTTTGCAAAAAGAGATGCTAATATTGATGTTTTTCAAAGGTTCACTTACCATCACATTCAGAGAAGAGATGTGTCAAACAGAGTTGTTAAAAGCCTTCATATCTTACCGATGAAGAGCCTCTTTCCATATATGAGCACATGGCCAAAGCCACGTGTGTTGTTGAAAACCGAGGTCTTAAAAGGTGCAAGAAGGATACCAAAGAACCGAATAGGAGTCATCGTACTGGTAAGTGTTATCACAGATGAAAAGGTATTGATTTCCTCCTTTTCAAAGAGCTATCTCTCGCATCACACTCAGATAAAAGAGAAAAATATCAATATATGTATGCCATTGATACCAAAAGAAGGCAATTTTCCTTTGTGGAAAGGGTCAAGCAGCCAAACAATATCACATGCCAAAGGTCCAAAGAAGCTCTTTTTCAAGAAATGGTGTTCAAAGCTTTCAAATGTTTCGGCGCATTATGAATGGTCCTTCCTTGATAAAATCGCCAAGAGGGGAAAAATGTTGAACATAGTCCAGCTTATGAAATGGTTCTATTGACAAAAAGGGGTTAACACACCGGTCAAAGCAAAATAATGACCGTGTATCAAAGAGCTATGTTTTCTTATTTTACAAGCTTATCTTTTCGTATAGACGAGCCAAATGGGTATACAATCTATGAATAAAGCAAGAAATTTTTTTTCATGAATTATCACCGTTTATAGTCTTATAACAAACACAGTTTGTCATCATTCCAAAGTGCGTATGTAGCACGTAACTACATGGAAAAAGGATCTCACAGACAAGGCTTTTAAAATTATGTCACCAAGAAGATTTCCCTTTAAGTTATTGGTTCACTATGTTCCAAAGGTTTTTCACCAGATCATTGTTGGATAGTTTAAAAAGAAGAAGCACAACCTTATTATTTAAGGGAAAAAGGGTATCATATACTACACCTACAGCAGGATTTGAACACCCACTATAGGTAAAAGATGAAGAAGCTTCACAGACCAAGAGTTGTCGAGCAAATTGACAAATTAATTGTTATTAAAACAATTACAGTGTATGGTGGAGTTGGTTGAATTGTTTGTCAAAATTTAAAGTTCGGTCAAAGTCGATGTTCAAGTTCACATATTTAAATGACAAAACCTAATCGCTTTAAAAACAAACAGAAGAACACCAACGTTCCTTCCAAGTAAATGAACGTTAGAATTTTGTTTTAAATTGACATCAAATAGAGGGAAATATTGTCAATTTCAAAACTAAAACCACCCCGTGCCTCCCTAGCACCGAGACAAGGCAACCTGGTCAAAATAGCACAATGGCTACCAGACCGCGCGACGTGCTCCGGGTTTTTTGCGCGACGTGCCCGGGGCGAAAATTTGCACGGGCCACTGTTTATAGCACGCTCTTACATTGGCGCTGACGTCAATTAAAGCCGCCCGACCGCCCGACAAAGCCAATTCGACGCATCGATTTATGCGACGTGTTTTCTTCGTGAGGGTGCCACGCAAGTGTCAAAGGTCCCCAAAGATTGGCTTCAGCTTTCAAAGCAGTGTCCATCAAATTTCAAGGTATTTTATGAATTTCCCCATCGATTACAAGGTGTTGGATAAATGACAAAGAAGGTTTAAACCCTGCACCTTGTCATTATTGTTAAAAACAAAAGCGCCTTTTCACACAAGAGCTGAAATATTGCAATATGATAAAAGGCCGAATTTGTCATTCAAAGAGCACATATAGAGATACGGTTTTGAGGTTGTCTTGTAAAGATTTGTGTTTTGATTAGGAAGAAAACTTTTTGTTATGAAAAGACAAGGTTTAGTTTTAAAAGAGAAAAATCACTCACAAATTCCTCCGTAATTCTGCCACATTGTCAACGCTCGTACAGATGATTGTTAAATGATTATAAACCTCCTAGGAGCTAGGTGTGTGGGTTGACATCTAAGACATCAAAAACAGAGTAATTATTGGCATTTTCTCACAAAGACACTATTTTAGCAGATTTGCTTTTCATTCATCGTATTTTCCCACTCGTAAATTTGTTGACAAAGGGCTTCCAAAGGTGACCGTGCGATATCGAAGGAGAGGTTTGTTGAGGGGAATTTAGACATTGAAGCAGAGGCACACAAAGGTGATGGTTGATCTTTTAACTTCACAAGAAAAAGTGTCCTTCATAAAGCACTGTGTATTGATTTTTCATCTAACCTAGGTCTGCCCTCTTTTTCACCATATTGTATCATTTTGAAAAGTTGATTGACAAAGAGATTCTAAGGATGAACAGTACACTGAAGGGCAGAGTTCGTTGATGGGAATTTAACTTTGGATGCAGAGATACAAAAGTGGTGTTTGATTTCTTAAAACTTCACAAGTGAAAGGGTGTGTTTCCTAAAGCACTGTGCATTGTTTTTACACCTAACTTGGGTCTGCCTTTTCTAGAAACCATATTTTATCAGGCAGAGAAATTGTTGACAGAGATACTCTAAAGGTGAATAGGGCTACTTCTAAAGGACAGGTGGTTGATGATTGCAGTTTTACATTGAAGACAGAGATGTGGCTATGATTGCTTAACACTCTATACAGGAAATTGACACAGGAGTTTGTCCCATCTTCACACAGGGTACCATATTATAAAGTTTGCCTGGCTGAAGTGCATCCAGAGGTGAAGGGCTGTTTTTCAAAGAGTGCAGAGGTGGTTTATTCAAAGAAAAATTGTTGCATTTCATCCAAACCACATTGTCTAAACTGTCCAAACAGTCTAGTCACTAGTTTCAATCCAGCAGAACATTTTTGATACAGTGAAGGCAGTTTGCCTCTTCCAAAGTTTGGTCAAAGTCAGAATGCCCCCAAAGCGAGATCACAGGAGCGGTCCACATAAGAGATATGAGCCTATCTCCATAGAAGAAATCAATGCTCACCCATCAGTGCTTTTCAATTTCCATGAAGTAGGTTGTCTTGATTTCTGCCAGAGGATAGGAGAAGTCAAGAGTCTTTCGCAACTTACACATTTGTGCGCTTTGAGATTCAAGGACAAACACTTCCAGTTAGCGGGTCTTGATTTCAAAATCTCCCCAAGGTATGTATCCAAGGCTACCAAGATCCCGTGTCATGGTGAAAAGTGGTTAAACAAGCTCATCTTGATCTAGAGGATTATAAACCTTTCATCAAACCTGAACATAGGGAAACCATCACTACTATTTTCCCTTTTTCCTATCTTCTTGACAGTTATGCTCCACTGATGAAAGCCATAATGAGATATTTCACTTGTGAAGGGAGGTTTAACCAAATTTATGCCTATCATGTCCGCTTGTTGATGCATTTTACCAGAAGCAGGCAACTAAACCTTCCATACTTTTTGTCCAAAAGCATAGAGAAAATGGCAGCTACTGTCCAAAAGAAGGCTCCACCTCAGCAAATCCCTTCTCTCTTTCATCATTCCTTGATCAAGATTATCTTCTTACACCAGCTGGAGAAAAAGGGGTTTCATGGGATTCATTCATTAGCCATGCAGATTTCGCCACTGTCCCTCCTGTTCATGTGTCTCCTACTCAGCCTGTCCATCGCCCAGTGCCTTTGTCAAGTAGGCCTACCCCTAAAAAACTCAAGATGACCACGGGGCAGCCAAGTCAACAGGGAGAAGGAGATGGCAGTGAACCACAGGGAGAAAAAAAAGGCAGTGAACCATAGGGAGAAAAATAAGGCAGTGAACAGCAGCAGCTAGATATTGAGGGACAGCAGCAGTTGGAGATTAGTGAACAGCAGCAACTAGAGTTTGAAGATCAGCAGCAGCTACAGGTTGATGAACAGCAGCAGGTACAAGAAGAGGGACAGCAACAGACAGAAATTGAAGAGCAGCAAGTTGGGCAAACAATTGAAGCGCCTTTCGAGCCACAAACTGGACAGGATGTTGAGGAAGGACAGCAAGCTGAAGCTGCCTCCTTGACAGTGACCAAAACTGTTCCTAGAAAGAGGAAATTGCCCAAAAAGACAACTTCTAGCTTGCCAAGGAGAAAAAGCGCTAGATTGGCATTCAAAGGCAAAAGCATCGTTGGAGAAAGTGCCAAGCATGGAGGTAAATCAACTGTCATCCCTATCCCAAGCGATGACAGTGATAACGAGGCCCGCATCCTTGAAAACCTCCTCATTCACAAAGAAGGGCAAATTGAGGTGTTACAAGAAGACCTTCAAAGAGCGAGGAATTTCAACCACTTCTTGGAGGTTGAAAACAAACAAATGAAGTATCATGCAGCCATTCATGAGGCAAGGGCGATCAAGTATAAAAAAGAGGCAGAAAGGGCGCAAGTAAGAATTGAAGAGCTCATTGGCGAGTTTGATGATGAAGAGGAGGAAGACCAGCCTAGGCGGAAGAGGCCTAGGACCATCGGGCTTAGAAGAGCCTTGGAGAAACAGAGAGCGGAAGAACAAGCTCATTTCGAAGCCTTTCCTCTCACTGCCCTCCTTGAGCAGGAAATTGAGGAAAACAAAGAAGCATGGCTTGAGAGAGCTAACCAGCATTTGGAGACAAAGCTCGAGAGGGCGAATAGGGATCTTGAGCTACAGAGAAAGAGGACTCTTCACTTTCAGAAGCTAAATCAGTTTGCCAGGCGAAAATTAAAGGTAGCACAAGAGAAATTGAAGAAGTTGAAGGGGAAGCGCCTAGCACGGAAGGAAGCGAAAAGCATATCGGCCCTTGATATTTTGGCTTCAGCTTCGGAGCATGTCTCTATGGACCCTTGAGGGTCATGCATGCCAATTTTGGGCCTGTTTCGGCAACTTTTTGTTTTTTGGCATTTTTTGGATTTTTGGCCAAAAACTCATAAATTCGCCATTTCAGTTTGATGAGTTGTCAAGGGAGGAGGATGATACAGATGGATGCCATAATTCCATGAGCAGGTTTCCAGCGATTTTCAGGGAATTTGAAGATCATTCGCCCCCTCAAATTGGCGAAAAACACCCTCATTTTGCACATTCTGCCCGCCATATCAGCAGTCTGCTATTTTCTGGGTTTTTTCACACAGGTATAGTTTTGGATGACTTCCGGACCTCGGATTGAGTTGGTTCCAGTTGCGCTGGAAAATAGACATAGAAAGCTTTCCAGCAAGCCCTCATGAGCCTCATTTCGACATCGGGAAGGCTGCCATTTGCATCCAGCAAGTCAGGGGACCTTTTTCAGGCATAAATATGAAGTATTTTTGTAATTTTTGAACTCCAAAAATCTGCTTTTCCCAAATGTGCGTTAAGCTATTTTTATCATTGGGAAATCATGTAAAGTCAATATAATTTCCGTTTTTAGCAGTTTTTTAGATATTTTCTGGGATATTTTGTGCCTTGGGATTTGCAAAGCCTCAAGGACAAGTTTAGATATTTTGACTTGGCCAATGGGATAACTAGTTGCTCCATGAGGTTTTCCTCCCTCAAGCCTATTTATTCCATGGTTCTCATTGTAAATCAAAGGCTGAACTTGAGAGAAGAATTAATACATTGGTCATATGAGCTTTGAAGAATACATTTGAGTTATGATTTTTGGACTGCCTCTTGGATGCTTTTGAGGAATGATGAAGGATTGTTGATGGATTCCTTGACATGGTAGAATGGTATAGTGCTTCTTAATGTGTTTTGTCTTCTAGTTTTCATTCATACTACAGATTTCTTGCTGCTATAGATCAGTAAAGATTGATTTTGAGATATGCCCATGGAGGCACCTCAAAATCCCTGAATCTTCATAGCTTGATGTTTTCTTCTCCTTTAGTTATGCTAAAGAATTCTTAGCTGCTCTTTAGTAACTTAAGGTATTGTTGCTAAGTTTTATTCATAAGTTCTATGTATGTTGAGTAGGATGTATGGTTTTCCCTACCTACCTATCAGCTGCCCATAGTTCTGTCCATAAAACTTTCTCTTTGACTGATTTGTTGATCATCTTGTTGAACCAACGAGGCCTAGTCCCGATCTAGCCCTTTGCCTAAAACTCTGAAAACTTATTTGTCCAAGTGCCCAATGACTTAGAGACTATGTTTAGGCGTTCCGACATAGTTTATGAGTTGTTAGTTTGTCTCATGTGTTTTCCCCAAAGTCTGATAGCCATTTCCCGAAGTTAGAGGGTCTTATACCTCTATGTATGGTTGGAATGTTTGATTTCTATGTATTAATTAGCTTATAGTTATACTTAGCATGATTAATGGCTTGCTATTACATGTTTATGTCTGCTATTAACTAGTTACACTTGAAATCCCTTGTCTTTCACCAACTTGTTGTCCATTTAAGCCATTTTGCCCAGAGATCCCTTCTACCGTGAATCAAATCGGCCCTACAGTAGCTTTACATCATCACTTCATAGTTTCCTTGACCTGTTTGACCCCATAGCCCAATTTATCTGCATCTTGTTATCCAGTTTATGTATTTGATCAGTTTATTCCCTCACAACCTTAAAAACTAAAAAAACCAAAAACACACTTCATAACTAGCCTAATATCAGAACACCGCAAGTAAACACACCGACATCTTTTACACATATAGAGAGAGCCCTCTCTGAGTCCAGGAAGGCTAGGTCCTTGGGCTCCAAAGCTTGGTTTGATGTTACATCATCATTTGGCTCACCAATCGGCCAAATCACGGGACCCTAACATAATGGCGATCACGGTGGGACTCTGAGTGTTCAAACAAACTTAGATTCCCTAGACCTTAAGAAACCTTAAAGAATACTATCTGATTGACTTATCCCACTGCTCACTAACATAGTGACACTCACAGTAGGACCTTCTGAGTTAGTGACAATCTAAGTACACCTTAGTAACTTTTGAAGTCTCAGTCAAGCTTAGTATATTTAGATATTGTCTGAAGGGTAGAAATAGCTCTTTCACCATCTTAGAAAAATGATGAGTCAGTTATAGAAAACTCTTCCAAACCTTGTAGGCGCATAAAACTCAAAAAACCCCAAAACACTCCCTTAGATTGGTTTTTGATAGTATTGGTGGTGGACCATACAAATATATCTCAAACAACTGACAATCCACCTGCCGACTCCACAAACTTCTAGTAAGCCTTACTATTTCACCAAACTCTAGGCTACTATCCGATAGACCTTTCCCATCACTCACTAACATAGCGGGAGATGGTAAGACACTGAGTACATAATAGTCCAGCAAACTCTAATAGACTCTTTGGTCCTTTAGGTACCATAAACAAGCAAGCAGTCCATAGACTCATTTTTTAGAGTAAACTCTTTTTGTTCTCATCACCCTAGCAAAGTGTTGAAACAAGTCTAGGATACTTTAACAAACCATAGGCTGCACATAAAACTCAGAAAATCCAAAAAACATTCTCAGATTAGTCTTGGTGGTGGACCATAGCTATCTTCACAAAAACAACCCAGTTCCACCTGGCGACTCCACTAATCCATCCTGCTACTTTTGACCATCCTTCACCTTAGTAAAACCTTAGAAAACCCACTCATCCAGAACATTCACCAATATCATTCTCCCTAAACTCTGGATCTAAAATCTGGCTTCCCGAAGAATCAATACCAGATCCCATCCAGACCCAAATCCCCCTATCATAGTAGATGACCCAGAGAAGATTATGTGGCAAGCTTCTGAAACTGATCATCTAGCTACCAATAGATCCATCCGTAGAACAAGATCTGTACCTAAAACTTGCAATATCCTTCTAGATTCACCTTCGGAACTAGAGTCATCACAAGCTCTTCCCCGAAGTAAATCATATAGTAAGATAAACTTCGACGATCTTGAACCCCTAAACCCACCACAGAGTCCTATTCGAGAAGCTTCACCCACCACTCCTCCTGATTTCCAGCTTCTTTATCAATTTGGCTCCTATCATCCCAGATCTGCTCAAAACCAGATCACTAGTCCAAGTTCATCCGCTACACCTGGTCAAACCACCATTGTTCAAACCACTTCATTTCAGCCTACTAGTCCTCATCTTGTATATCATCCATTAGCTCCAGTCATGGCAGCCTGGTACGCACCTTTGGTGCTGCCACCACCTTTAGCTCCTCTCCCAAACAAATATCAAGACAAAATCCCACACTTTACTGGAGAAGACACCACCACACCTCAACAACATATAAGTAGAATGACTGATGCTTATGAATACCTAGAGGTACAAGACGAGACTGTCAGAATGAGAATATTTGCCCAAAGTCTTGGTGGTGAACCCAAAGCATGGTTCAAAAGCTTAGCTCCAAATAGCATCCATAATATCCCCGAACTGCATCAAGTCTTCAGAAATAGGTGGGAAATCCGAAGAAACCCCATTCAAATCCTGTCAGAATATAACAATATAAAACGGGAAAATGGGGAAAGTGTCCAAGCTTACTGTACTAGGTTCAACAGTGTATATAACTCCCTACCACCTCATTTCAAACCTCCACTTGGTCTAGCCTTGGCAAAATTTCCCGAAGGTTTCGACCCGGACATGACATATCATCTAAGAGATAAGGATCCCCCTACCTTGGAGGAAATGCAACAAATAGCCATAAAAGCAGATGCTAACTTAGCAGAAAAGAGGGCTAGGACTAGATCAGAAAGGAAGGTCACCTATAGAGACGAAGTCTCGACCTCATCACCTTCCCTAGATCCTAGAATAGATGACCTAGTCAAATCCATGGCTAAAATGTGGGAAAAGATAAATGAAAAAGCTCCTGTTAGGGAAAACCAGCCAAACCCTCCAATCAGAAACCGAAACCAAAACTTTAGGAGGGAGCAGCCCCAAAACAGACCAAGGGATAATGACCAACAGATCAGGCCACCATTCAATGAAAACTATGTGGAAGAAGATGATAGGGACTCGGAACCTCTTGATGAACATCATTTAAACCTCATAGGGTCTGACAATGAGAGTGAGGTGTACCTCACCGAAGAAGAACAAGCGTTCTTTTCTCCTGATCAAGATGAGACCAATTATGAAGATCTCGATGACCCTGCCATAGAGTTTCAAAATGCTATTGTAGAAGCCCATAGGCGATATGACCTTAGAAGCAAAAGAAACCAAGATAATGTCAAGAAAGGTAACTCTGATACTGCTAAAGCTCCAAATACCATCCTCAAAAAAGCATCAAGCAGTGACAAAATCAAGGTTGAGAAGACTGACCAAAACAAAGGTAAGGCCATTCAGACAAGTACTAGCTCAGACACTCCTAGTACCTCTAAAGAAACCCCAAGGGTGATTGTATCAAAAGAAGTCCCAAGCCAAAGTCGGCAAATTAAGAACATAGAAAGGGTTATGTCTGAAAAAGCTGAAACAAATATGCCCAAGATACCTACTCCTTTTAGCTTCGAAGGGGAAATTTCCAAGATAAAAGTTACCATACCCCTTACAGAGTTAATAACTATAGATAGGTATAGATCTCAAATATTCAAAGTTTTTGACCTAGAGAGTAGGGCAGATACCTTGAATCTAACTGACGACAAACCCGAGCTTTTGTTTGGCCCTAAAATAGAAGGTGAATATCAAGAAGGAATTATCTCTCCTTTCTATTTAAGCTTAAACATCCGGGACAAAATATTACATAATGCCATGTTGGATTCAGGTGCTTCTCATAACCTCATGCCTAAAGCAGTCATGGAAAACCTAGGACTAGAAGTGACTCAACCTTACAAAAACCTGTATTCTTTCGACTCAAGTCAGGTAAAATGTTTAGGTCTGATAAAAAATCTAGATTTTGCCCTAACACAATTACCAGCCAAAAACTTAGTCATGGATGTAGTAGTGGCCGACATCACACCCAAGTATGGAATGCTATTATCAAGAGCATGGGCTGCCAAAATACAAGGTAGCCTTCAAATGGATATGTCATTCGCTACTATCCCAGTTTTCAACCAAACTAGGAGGTTATACCGAGAGACTCGCATGAAATACATGGTTAGCAACAGGGATAAGCCAAATAATACCCCCATCTATTCCATTCATTCCAATTTGGATTCTTTTATCTTATACAATGAAGGTGATATAAACAAGCAGATAAAAGAAAATGAAGACATGTCCAAACCATTACTGAATGAAGAAATTGATGACCAAAGTCTCAAGAAACCTGAGAAACAACTTAGTATCATGTATGAAAAAGAAACTCTTTGGAGTATAAGCTTTGATGGTTCTTGTGGAAAGACAGGTTCAGGAGCAGGCATCTGGATACACAATACTAAAGAAGGGCATTCTTTTAGATTAGAATTCCAATGTACAAATAACATTGCGGAATATGAAGCCCTTCTCATTGGTCTACACATGCTTAGAGACTTAGGCGCCAATAGAATATCAGCCCAAGGAGACTCTGAGCTTGTAATCAGGCAAATCAAAGGTGAATATTCGGCAAAGAATTCAAGACTGAGAGAATATAGGAATGCAGCTTTAGATATCCTTAAAACTTTTGAAAAATATGAACTCACCTATATCCCTAGGATTCAAAATAGTCTGGCAAATGAGCTCGCCTTTGCTGCAAGCACTAGCCAAATACCATGTATGAGTGAGCAATATGACATCCAAGTGAAGCACCGCCCTACTATACCAGATAATCTTGACCATTGGCAAGTTTTCCAAGATGATGATCAAATTGATGATTTCCTCCAATCTAGGAATGAGTTTGAAATAACCAAAACAGACTCAGGAGATGAAGAAAGGAAACCCAGCCTAAGTCAAGATCAAGAATTAAATCTACCTTTGTGTAAAAATCTAAACCTAGTAGACCATTCATGTGATAGAGAAATAGAAGAAGACATTGAACAAAGAGAACTCGAAGTCTTACACTGTGAGAATGACACCATACCCAGAGGGCTCGCACCTTTAGAAGAATTGTTTGACTTTAATGATGTGGCCAAAAAGCCTAAAATGGAATCTACAGAAGATGACATAGAGGAGTACAACATAGGAAGCCCAGAAGAGCCAAAAAACATTAAACTATCCAAAACCCTCCCACCTAACATAAAACATAGGTACATAAATCTATTCAAAGAATTTAAAGATGTGTTTGCCTGGGGGTACCAAGATTTGAAATCATATGATACCAGCATCATCCAACATAAAATTCCCCTTAAAGAAAACCAAAAACCTTTTAAACAGAAGTTAAGAAGGATAAACCCAGTATTACTCCCATTGGTTGAAAAGGAAATTAAAAAGATGTATGATGTCGGGATAATAGTATCTCTCCGATATTCCGAGTGGGTCTCAAATTTAGTATCAGTTAGGAAAAAGACTGGTGAAATCAGACTTTGCATAGATTTCCGAAACCTGAATAGGGCATGTCTGAAAGATAACTACCCTCTGCCCAAAATGGACCACATACTTTAGAAGGTCGTAGGCGCCAAAAGAATCTCGTTGCTTGATGGTTTTTCGGGTTATAACCAAGTATTGGTTTATCCTACCGATCAACATAAGACAGCTTTCACCACCCCTTGGGGCACTTTCATGTACGTTAAAATGCCTTTCGGACTGATGAATGATGGCGCTACATTTCAAAGAGCCATGGATATAGCCTTCTCAGAAGACATAGGTGTTTTTATAGTCATATATCTTGACGATATAACAGTATATTCTAAATCAGATGAAGAAAACTTAGTACACTTGAGAAAAGTTTTCAACAAATGCAGAAAGTATGGGTTATCCCTAAACCCCAAGAAAACACTCTTCGGTCTAGAAGAAGGGAAACTCCTAGGTCACATTATTTCGGAAGAAGGAATCAAAATAGACCCCCAAAGAATTGAAGGAATCCTACAGATAAGTCACCCCATAAACATTAAGGAATTACAGTCCTTTATCGGCAAGATAAATTTCTTGAGAAGATTCATCCCAAACCTTGCTGAGCTCCTGAAAGAGATCACAAATATGTTAAGAAAGGAGGTCGGGGTTAAATGGACTTTAGAAGCCAAAAAATCTTTTGAACTAATTAAAAGGGCCTTAACTGAAACACCTGTATTAATAAGCCCTGACTTTACCAAAGATTTTTACATTTTTTCATTTGCCCCAGAACATACAATAGCTGCGGTGTTGTTGCAAAAGAATGCAGCTGGGCAAGAGCAACCCATTGCCTTTTTTAGCAAGTCCCTAAGAGATGCTCCCTTGAAATATAACATCATGGAGAAACAGGCATTCGCATTGGCAAAAGCACTAAAGGATTTCCGAGTTTACATCTTGCATTCTCATGTCATAGCTTTTGTTCCTAATACTGTTGTCAAGGACATTCTTAACCAAGATCTTGATGGTAAAAGGGGAAAGTGGATTGCTATCATCCTAGAATATGACTTAGAAATCCGGCCTACCAAACTAGTTAAAGGACAAGGACTTGCAAGACTAATGGCTGAAACCAACCTCCAAGCTTTAGATATAAATTTTGTCGATACCTTAGAAGAACAGGAAGAGTGCACACTTCCCCCTATCAGTCAAATATTTTTGGATTCACCTTGGTATGCAGACATTCTTTATGTATTAACTTATATGAATGCTCCTCCGACTTTATCAAAAACAAAAGCAAGATTCCTCAAACAAAAATCTTTAAAGTTTTGCATTATAGATAGTTTTCTGTATTGGAAAAATCCCACTGGTATGCTGCTTAAATGTTTGCTTGAGTCTGATGCAGAGAAAATTATGCACGAAATGCACGAAGGTGAATGTGGAGGCCATCTCTACTGGAAAACCACTGCAAACAAAATCCTTAGAGCCGGTTATTATTGGCCTACCTTGTTCCCTTACACTCACAAACTAGTTATGACATGCCATAAATGTCAAATTTTTGATGGCAAGAAAAAACTTTTACCTTTGCCCTTACATCCCATTATAGTAGAAGGACCCTTCCAGCAATGGGGTTTAGATTTCATTGGAGAAATTCATCCCTCCTCATCTTCCCAACATAAATGGATTCTCACAGCCACTGATTACTTTACCAAATGGATAGAAGCCATACCTTCCCGGAATGCTACTGATTCAGTCATCATTTCATTCCTAGAAAACAATATCCTATCTAGATTTGGTTGTCCCAGGAAGATCATTACGGATAACGCCGCCGCCTTCTCCTCCAAGAAAATGATAGACTTCTGTCACAAATATCATATTTCGTTAGGACATTCCACAGCCTATTACCCTCAAGGTAATGGTTTAGCCGAGTCTTCTAACAAAAGCCTAGTCAACATTATCAAAAAACTTCTTGAACAAAATCAAAAAGCATGGCATGGGAAATTAGTACACGCCTTATGGGCTGATCGATTAACCACCAAAAAATCCATAGGTATGTCTCCTTACCAGCTATTTTATGGTCTAGACGCCATTTTCCCAACCTCTCTAGGAGTTCCAGTAATGAAACTATTACAAGAAGTCCAAATAGAAGAAAATGACATGCAAAGGAGAGTAAATCAGACTATCCATTTAGAACAAACCAGAGAAGAAGTTTACCAAAGGGCTCAGTTAGCACAAGACAAAATAAAACAGATTTTTGACAGGAGAACTAAGGAAAATGATTTTCAGATTGGAGATAAAGTTATAAAATGGGATTCTAGAAGAGAAGATAAAGGTAAACATGGCAAGTTTGAAAATTTATGGAAAGGGCCTTACATCATCAGTTCAGTCAGTGGAAATAATGCTTTCTTCTTGCAAGAACCTGATGGAACTGAAATTTTTGGGGGTCCTGTGAATGGCAGGACATTGAAACATTATTTTTGTCAGGAGCTCCATTTTTGAGTTAGAAACACTTTCAGTCATTGTGCATACCATTGTTTGAAATATTCAAAAAATAGAAAAGTCAAAAACAGTAAAAAGCAGAAAAGAGGGCAAGTGAAGATAGAACAAAGGCCCCATGTTCCAAAAAATAGTCTTTCGGAAAGCGAGCAAGTCTAAATGCCGCTACTAGTGCTTCAATGTCTTGTTCAGCTATCTAGCCTAATCATAGCTGAGCATGTTTAAATTTGTTTGCTGATAAGTTAGTGAGTGCCAAGATAGTCAACATTGTGTAAGATTGACTTATCACAGAGCTTAGATTAGGGAGAGATTCTGGTTCCACATGCCTAAAACAGAACCAAAGAGAGAAGCGAGGGATGAAAAACACATTGTACATCTTAAACCCGCTTGTCTAGTTTCCTTTTATTGCAGAATAACATTTGTGTGCAGCTTGTCTTTTATGCCGCAAATGCATGACAAATCAGACTGCCTAATCCTGATTTGATCATTTTGAATTTCATGTTGTAGATTAGAGAATGAAATCCTGTCAAACTGCTTAATCTTGACAGTCGATCTAGTTTTAGGTAGAGAAATGAAGGAGTTCATCAGCTTAATCTGAACTCCCAGCAGATATAAGAGTAGAAATAGATAGGTTCATTTTGCAAAAAGAAAAAATATGCATTGTCAAAAGGCTGCTAGTTCAAATGCGCCAAAGAGAAGAAAAATGTTAGGAAAGATATTGTGTAAGATTGACTGATCACAGAACTTAGATTAGGGAGAGATTCTGGTTCCACATGCCTAAAACAGAACCAAAGAGAGAAGCGAGGGATGAAAAATACATTGTACATCTTAACCTCGCTTGTCTAGTTTCCCTTTATTGCAAAATAACATTTGCTTGCAGCTTGTCTTTTATGCCGCAAATGCATGACAAATCAGATTGCCTAATCTTGATTTGGTCATTTTTGAATTTCATGTTTTAGATTAGAGAATAAAATCCTGTCAAACTGCTTAATCTTGACAGTCGATCTAGCTTTAGGTAGAGTAATGAAGGAGTTCATCAGTTTAATCTGAACTCCTGGCAGATATAAGAGTAGAAATAGATAGGTTCATTTTGCAAAAAGAAAAATATGCATTGTCAAAAGGCTGCTAGTTCAAATGCGCCAAAGAGAAGAAAAATGTTAGGAAAGATAGTGGGGTAGGTAGAAGTATCATTGATGTTAACCATGCTGTCACTTTTCAGAAATAACATCAAGAGAAGGGTAAATTTTGCGCCAATGGATAAGGCACTGGTCTTCATAAGCCAAAGATCTGAATTCTGGACACCTCCTGATGAGGAGCCGCCCTCCCCAAATGGAGCCACTGTTAGCCATAAGTATTTTTTTACATGTTAGTGATGACTATATCTACAGCTGAGTTTTCTAGAAACTGATTTCCTTATGTAAATATGTCATCTAGAAAACCCTCCTAAAACTTTTTTTTCCTTTCTACTTTTCAGTCCACCCCTGTCGAAATCAAAACCTCATTGTCACTATCCTATTCAGCTTCAGCCTTATTGGTCCGCCCATCAGCTTTAAAGGGCAAATCCACATCTGTTTCAAAAGTCTCCCCTATGTTAGGAAGTGGTGCTTTAAGACATTTCACCCTTGGCAATCATCAAAAAGCCAAAAAGCCTCCATCTGCTACAGACCAACCATGAATGACCTCCCACTCTGCAAATGAAATTGACAAACTGCTCTAAGTCGCGCCACTCACATCCCCTAGATCTCAGCACTGCATAAACCCCAATCTCAAGCTGACTATTAGGTTTTTCACAATGTTCTATGGTTTCTACAAAGGCAGGAAATATAATTTCATCTCATGGAGTAAATGCTTGAATTTACAGTTAGAGGAACAGCTGCTTCTAAATGTAACTTGAGCATGAGATATGTCTGCAAAACAGAAAGCTACTCATCCAGACTTTACAGCTCTTTCCAACATGAAAATCACAGTAAGAAAGACACCACTGTCACAGCAAACTGGCAAATTGTCATGGCCCAGAACCTCCTTCATTTACAAGCAGAGGGTTAGGGCGCCTCCTTCATCCACAAGCAGAGGGCGCTGGCCAGTATTGACTTTGAAGATTGCAAAAGTCCAGGTTTTCCTTGAACTGAACAAATGAAACAGAGACTCCAGGTTTTATGAATGTGACTGATGATCATAACAGGAATATAGTTGAAACATGCTAGCTCAAAGGAAAAAGAGTTTGGTCTGATAAAGGAGGTCATTTCAAGCTTGCAAATCATGTGAATTGTTGAACTTTAGAAAGCATGTCATCAATAAACATTTCCAATCTTAAGCAGCCTGTTTTCCACAAGGTCAAATGGAATAGATGCTGTTAACAAATGCCATTACACAGGCAGAAAGAAAGTTCTTAGTTTCTCAAAAGACACTGACCTCCATGGTCACAGAAACTATTTGTCAAGTAATCTGTCATGAGATGACCAAAACAAATGATGATATTTCAGTCACCCTTAGAGCAGTGCAGAGAAACAATGTCACTGTGGCTAGGGTTTCTTCTGAAATACAGTGATGCTTGTAAGTAAAGATGCTAAGATTAATGTTTTTCAAGTGGTTCACTTACCATCACATCCAGAGAAAAGCTGTGTCGAACAGAGTTGTCAAGAAACCTTCAGATACCTTACCTAATGAAAAGCCTCCTCCATGTATGAGCAGATGGCCAGAGCCTTGGATATTGTTGAAGACTGAATTAGTCAGAAAGGTGCAGTAGAGAGATACAAAGAAGGAAAGTGGAAGTCATTACACAGGTTAAAGATAATGCTTCTAATTCAAAAATATTACTCTTCCTATTCATATGAAAATATCTTTCAAAATATACATCTTGGTGGACAGGAAATGTTATGAATAAGGTATGCCATTGATACCAAAAAGGGGGCAGTTTCCTTGAGGGAAAGGATCAAGTAACAATCCACTGTCACATGCCCAGAGTCCAAAGGGCGCTTTTCAAGAAAGCAGAGAATTATGATATAAAGGGAAACAGCCAATAGATGGCACTTACAGTCCAGAGGGAAACCTATAAATCACCTAAGAACAGAGATTGTTAAACAAGTTGGAAGGGCACAGACGATCTCCTGTTAAGTGATAAAACAGCTTTCAAATGCCTTTTGACAGATTTTGAATGACTTTCCTTTTGTTAACATTTCACCTAAAGTGTCAAAACAGGGGACAGAGTTAAGGTTTTGGAATGTCTCTCTCACAAAAAGGGTCAAAACACTGGTCAAAGCAAAATGGTGACCGTGCATCAAAGAGTCCTGTTTTCCTGTTTTACAAGCTTATCTTTCAGGTGGACGAGGTGAATAGGTATATAACTTCATGAATGGGCAAAGAAAGTTTGATGAACTGTCACTGTTTAAAATAACTTGATAACAAACACAGTTTTGCATCATTTCGAAAGGCAGAGATATCATAAATGGTATAGGCAAGAAAGTCTGTGGAAAGGGTGAGCTTTTCTCCGATCAAGTCCAAATAGGGTCGGCAAATTTTAAATACCTGCAGTGATAAAGAAATTAAGAAAACAAATGAAGACATTAACTCTCAAAGCGAGGAAATGCCACTATTTGAAAATGAAGATGCTTTAAGAGAGTGGAATAGGAGAGTAAGAAGGTCATTTTCAAAATTCAAAACCGAGCTCCGCAGTCTCCAAGTATCAAAGCATTTTTGAGCAAATTGAAGTTTTTCTGCTCGTTTGAGGCCGAGCGACGCGCCTGCGTTTTCGCGCGACGCGCCTGGGCCAGCATTTACACGGGCCGCCTTTGTTGGCGCGACGCGCCTGTACAGTGGCGCGACGCGCCTGTACAGGCCGCCCGACCACCCGACAGGCCGACCCGACAAGTATGGTATGCGCGACGTGCTGGTTTCAAAAGAGTGCCGCGCAAATTTTAAAAGGTTCCAATGCTACTCCGGACCTGCACGAGGATTGATCACCCAATTTAAAGATATTTTCACATGATTCCCCCCTCGACTTCAAAGTTTTGCTAAGTGACAGGAATGGTTTAAAGGACTGTTTTGAAATTATGGTATGAAGTGAAAAGGTTAAAGCTGTTGGGTTAGGCCTTGTTCATATACCAAACATATGTGCTGAGAAAGCTGTCTAGCAAGGCCGAGGTCAAATTAAAGGGTAGTTTGTCCATAGTTTTCAAAACTTTCAAAACCCTCTAACCTGGTCACTACAGTTAAAAAACAGTCCTTTCTACACAGTGAACTGAAGTATTGCAATATGATAAAGGGCTGAATTTGTCATTCAAAGAGCACCTATAGAGATACTTGGTTTTGAGATTAAGAGCCAGTTTGTTTCATCTTCAAAACAATCTAAAGGCAGAGGTTTTCCTGTAAAGATTTGTGTTTTGATTAAAGGAGATTTTGTTGTAGAAAGGCAGGGTTTAGGTCTGCAGAGAAACTGTCCTCACAGTCCTCCAGACATTGCCACACTATCAATGCAGTGAAGTACACTCAGTAAGAGGGGTTTTGACATTCTTTTTGTTTGAAAAGGAAAACTCACACATTTTCTGCCTAAAAGCTTGTGGTCTTCTAAAAACTCTGTCATTTTCGCTCCAAACCTGTGTATTGACAGTCTAAGCATATGTATGGTGGTTTGCTTGAGATGCAAACAGTGAAAGGTGGCACACCTATACAGGGAAGAATTGTTAAATGACTATAAGCCTCCTTGAGCAAGGAGTTTTGTGTATTGGTTGACATCAAAGATTTCAAGAACAGAGTGACTATTGGCATTTTCTCACAGCACACTTTTTAGCAGACTGCCCCTCTTTCAATGTATTATTCCTACTGTGAATTTGTTGATAGAGATTTTCCAAAGGTGAACAGGACACTGAAGGGCAGAGTTTGTTGATTGAATTTAACATTGAGACAGAGGTTCAGATGTGGTGGTTGATCTTTTGAATTCACAAATAAAGGGTGTGTTTCCTAAAGCACTGTGCACTGATTTTACACCTAACCTAGGTCTGCCTTTTCTTTTCACTATATTGTATCATTTTGAATATTTGTTGACAGAGATATTCTGAAGGTGAATAGGGCCACTTTCTAAAGGACAGGTGGTTGATGATTGAGTTTTACATTGAAGACAGAGTTGTAGCTATGATTGATTGACCTCTGACAAACTCACCAGGAGTAGTAATTTTTCAAAACTGTGCACAGGGAATCTACACAGCAGTTTGTCCCATCTTTACACATGGTACCATATTAAAAAGTTTGCCTGGCTGAGGTGCATCCAGAGGTGAAGGACTGTTTTTTAAGGAGTGCAGAGGTGGTTTATTCAAAGAAACATTGTTGCAATCTATCCCACAAGAGAAATTGAAGAAGTTGAAGGAGAAGCGCCTAGCACGGAAGGAAGGGAAAAGCATATCAGCCCTTGATATTTTGGCCTCAGCTTCGGAGCAGGTTTCTATGGACCCTTGAGGGTCATGTGTGCCAATTTTGGGCCTTGTTCGACAACTTTTTGTTTTTTGGCATTTTTTGGGTTTTTGGTCGAAAACTCATAATTTCGCCATTTCAGTTTGGTGAGTTGTCAAGGGAGGAGAATGATACCAATGGATGCCATAATTCCATGAGCAGGTCTCCAGCGATTTTCAGGGCATTTGGAGATCATTCGCCCCCTCAATTGGCGAAAAACACCCTCATTTTGCACGTTCTGCCCGCCATATCAGCAGTCTGCTATTTTCTGGGTTTTTTCACACAGGTACAGTTTTGGATGACTTCCGGACCTCGGATTGAGTTGGTTCTAGTTGCGCCGGAAAGTAGACACAGAGAGCTTTCCAGAAAGCCCTCATGAGCCTCATTTCGACATCAGGAAGGCTGCCTATTGCATCCAGCAAGTCAGGGGACCTTTTTTAGGCATAAATATGAAGTATTTTTGTAATTTTTGAACTCCAAAAATCTGCTTTTCCCAAATGTGCGTTAAGCTATTTTTATCATTGGGAAATCATGTAAAGTCAATATAATTTCCGTTTTTAGCGGTTTTTTAGATATTTTATGGGATATTTTGTGCCTTGGGCTTTGCAAAGCCTCAAGGACAAGTTTAGATATTTTGACTTGGCCAATGGGATAGCTAGTTGCTCCATGAGGTTTTCCTCCCTCAAGCCTATTTATTCCATGGGTTTCATTGTAAATCGGAGGCTGAACTTGAGAGAAGAATTAATACATTGGTCATATGAGCTTTGAAGAATACACTTGAGTTATGATTTTTGGACTGCCTCTTGGATGCTTTTGAGGAATGATGAAGGATTGTTGATGGATTCCTTGACATGGTAGAATGGTATAGTGTTTCTTGATATGTTTTTGTCTTCTAGTTTTCATTCATAATCCATATTTCTTGCTGCTATAGATCAGTAGAGATTTATTTTGAGATATGCCCATGGAGGCACCTCAAAATCCCTGAATCTTCATAGCTTGATGTTTTCTTCTCCCTTAGTTATGCTAAAGAATTCTTAGCTGCTCTTTAGTAACTTAAGGTATTGTTGCTAAGTTTTATTCATAAGTTCTATGTATGTTGAGTAGGATGTATGGTTTGCCCTACCTACCTATCAGCTGCCCATATTTCTATCCATAAAACTTTCTCTTTGACTGATTTGTTGATCATTTTGTTGAACCAAGGAGGCCTAGTCCCGATCTAGCCCTTTGCCTAAAACTATGAAAACTTATTTTTCCAAGTGCCCAATGACTTAGAGACTATGTTTAGGCATTCCGGCATAGTTTATGAGTTGTTAGTTTGTCTCATGTGTTTTCCCCAAAGTCTGATAGCCATTTCCCGAAGTTAGAGGGTCTTATACCTCTATGTATGGCTGGAATGTTTGATTTCTATGTATTAATTAGCTTATAGTTATATTTAGCATGATTAATGGCTTGCTATTACATGTTTATGTCTGCTATTAACTAGTTACACTTGAAATCCCTTGTCTTTCACCAACTTGTTGTCCATTTAAGCCATTTTGCCCAGAGATCCCTTCTACCGTGAATCAAATCGGCCCTACAGCAGCTTTACATCATCACTTCATAGCTTCCTTGAGCTGTTTGACCCCATAGCCCAATTTATCTACATCTTGTTATCCAGTTTATGTATTTGATCAGTTTTATCCCTCACAAACTTAAAAACTAAAAAAAAGCAAAAACACACTTCATAACTAGCCTAATATCAGAACATCACAAGTAAACACACCGACATCTTTTACACTTATAGAGAGAGCCCTCTCTGAGTCCAGGAAGGCTAGGTCCTTGGGCTCCAAAGCTTGGTTTGATGTTACATCGTCATTTGGCTAGCCAATCGGCCAAATCACGGGACCCTAACAATTAATTGTGAAAATTAATGACTAAATCAATGATGAAATTACGAACTAAATTAATGACTAAATTTACCACTAGATGATAAAATTGAGACAACCAATTAATGACTAAGCTAAAAATGACTAAAAGTTGGTCGCGTTATAAGGTACTGTAAATTAGCTACTATTGGTCACCGACTCAAAAATGGTCGTTTATATGAAAATTTTAGTCATTTTTTTAGTAACTAATTAGCCTTTTTGTACTAGTGGAAGCTTCGGGTAACAAATCTTGCCTTGAATTTTTCAGCGCTTCCGTCGGCTCCATGCTTGATCTTGTACAACCATTTAGAGGTGACAATAGATTTGTCCTTCGGTCTAGGGACCACATCCCAAACATCGTTTTTCATGATCGACTCATATTCCTAATTCACAGCATTCTTCCAAACTTGATGCTTCATGACTTCTTCAAACGTTCCAAGCTTAGATTGTAAAATGGTGCTCATGGCTATTGTTAGCGTTCTGTAATTTTCTAGAGATTGTGAGAACTAATCACATAGGCCAACATCAAACCAAATTTGGAAACTGGGATCTAGCCATACCAGTTTCAGAGAGGGCTCTCTCTTTAAGATTTGACTTTGTTTGGATAAGTTTTAGGCTAGTTATGATTGTACTTGGGTTTTGAGTTTTGTTTTGGATTTTGGAAAATTGATTGTATTCAATTTATTAATGTCTATTGAGCAATGGAGTCAAAATATAACTAGATAGTTGCATCAATTTTTCACAGAGTAAACACAGGGAAAGCTAGGAATATTTACTAGATCTTTCGAATTTATAGATGGATCATGAAGAAATATGAAAATCATTCAACATAACTAAAGAGAAATTAAGAATTCTTTAGTTTGGACTTCAGTGGAAAACATTATGATTGTAAACGCAGCCAAAATAAGGTACTCAAAAGTAAATCCTATTCATCACGCTTTCTGCTATACAATTGGAATTCAGATGATTACAATGAAAGATAACAATGAAACATACTAACAGAAGAAAAACATCACCAGTATTTAAGCCACAAGAATCCTGTGAATGGTCTGATTATTATTGATGCTTTAGTGCTTTGAAAAAGCTTACAGTACTCCAAAAGACAAAAATAATTCTTATCTCAATCAATCGACCCTTGATACTTCCAAAACTGGAGTGTTTATACAAAATATTACAATAATACAATAATCAATGCCTGAATGGCAAGCAAAACTAAATTTCCTGAAAACGAACAGAAAGGAAAGAAAAACAATCTAAAAGAAGCGGATCTGTGTTCTGGTCCTGTTCTGCTGGAAAGTTGTTGCTGAGTAACCACATTTTTAGGACTGTGCTGGCAAAACTGATTGTTGTGTTGGTGAAACAGAGTGTTGTGATGGCACGATGACTTGTTCTTTATTCTTGGTATTCGCAAAGTTTGTCCCATCGCTCTTCATCAGGAATTGAAGTTTTAATAACCTTGCAGTAGATTTCATCTACCTCAGTGTACTTTGTAAAAGTTGATTTAAAAGTGAAAAATGTGTTTTATTTCATGGTGAATAAAACTGATATCTTCAACTGCTTTATAGAATGATTTACTTGTCAAAGAACCTTGAATAGAATAAATAGTTGCTTACCTTGTTGTTTCTTTGAGCTTATTCATATAATCATCCTTGGGCATTGATTTTTCATTTATAACAAGCAGTGATGGGAGAAATTTCTTAATAAGTGCATCAATCCTTGTAAGAAACCTGTTGATTCTTATATCCAGAGTATGACATTTTTATGTTAACTGTACCACCAGGTTATTTTTAATCAAAATTTTCTTTACTTCAAGAAAAATTTCAATCCTATCATCTACTCCAAACTCATCCAATTCTTGACTATCCTTAGAGTTTAGAAATTTAATGATGCTGCTAGCTGTATAGGGCATATCTTCCAGTTGAGTGTTTGCATCAGAAATTTCCTGATTTTCCTTTTCTACTAACTCTTTCTGCTCAAAGATGATCCTGATAGATGGCTAGATTTCATTAATATCTTCAAAAATGCTAGTCCAAATGATTTACTTGACATTTCCTAGAGTGTAGCTAATGGAAGCTTTAGTGGCTGACTTCTTCCATATTTCAACTTGGTTTTTAGCTCTCTGAAGCTCTGATGCATGATAAGTCTCAGACTTCTTCTGCTGATCTTCAAGAAGTTTCAATTTGTCTTGTAGCTTCTTTATTTATTCTGTCTGTAAAGTCATGTTTTGAAGTGTTGAGGCTAATTGATCTGCAGAATCTCCTTTACTGGTAGTAGCAGTGGGAATAGTTGTCATTGGAAGTTCTTCTAAAGGAGCAACTTACTTGACTGGTTTCTTAATTTCCTTAATTCACTTCTTTATCTCTATTTCCATTTGTTTCAGCTGTGTATTCTGTTCAAGAATGAGTTTCAACATATCTACCTTTTCTTCTTCTGTCTCTGAAATTTCCTTGGCTAAAGGATCTTCTGTAGGTGGTAATTTTAACTGCTTCCTCAATGCTACAATATCAACATTCTTTTTCTTGATTAACTTTTCTGTAGCATTGACATTTGCAGGGTCATAACCCAACTTGATTACCAGATCTTCAAAGGTTTTAATCCTAGTGTCTTTGGAAAAAGATGAGACCTTCTCCATGTTGATTTGAGATCTGATATTTGCTAGTGTAACCTGCATTTTAGATAAATACATGGCAATGTTAGTTACAATTGAAAATATTATCTCTCCAGTTTGTTTATGCATCTCCATTTGATCAATGGGATGTATATATTTGGCATCAAACTCAAAAGATGTTTTCTTATAGTCTACTTCTCCTTTAGGCTAAGGAACTTGTGCTTGAAGAAATTCCATTAGCATTCTTCTTTTCTCTACATCAAAGGCTGACAATAGCCTACTTTTGGCACTTGAAGTTTGTTTCCAGAATTGGTTATATGTATTAATCTTCAAGGCTTCATTTTTTAGTTTGATTTCCTTAAAGATGTCCATGGTGCTATTTTTTGGCTCGCTTGAAGTTGAAGTACCTGTTTGTATGATCTGCTGCTGATTTGAAGTAGTCATTGAAGTAGTAGGATATTTTGTGGGTTGCTCTCCTATTAATGAGGATAAAAGAGGCTCATTTGTGTTGACAGTGGTCTGCTGCTCTGAATCCTTGCTAATAACTAATCTGGAACTAAGTTTAGCCTTCTTTCTATACATAATTTTGAATCCTTCGCTGAAGATGTTTTTCTCTAAAGGAGACCCTTCTTCTCTATTCCTTTTAGCTATCTTTTCCTGATTTGTTGGATTCTGCACTTCTGATGATGACACTGGTTGTTCTTCTGGTTCAGGCAATGTGTTCTTTGCCCACTCTATCTTGTTCTTGTACTACTCTAGCTCTGGTCTTGTTGTATGAAAGTAAGGAGTATATTTGACTTCTACCCTTAATTTAGACACAATTCCTAATGGGTCATATGACTAGGTGAAACTTAAATCAAATTACATTTTCTTTAATAGTTGATCTTACTTTGTTGCTGTTTTTCTTCTATTACATATAAATTGGCCAATCAGATTTTTTAGCTTGAATTGAGACTTCTTTTTGGTAGCCACGAAATGTACTTGATCCATGTTAATCATTTTCCTGATGAATTCCAATGCAAAAATCCTCATTTGGAGAAATTTGGGCAACTTGTATGGTTTCAGTTCACATCCAAAAAATCTTATTTCAATGTAGTTTTCATATAGGTACCAATTTCCTATCTGAAATTGTTCTGTCAGCTACAATATCTTATGAATTTCTTCACTAATTCTAGGTTCTTCTTTGTTGTTTAGAAGACTGATAGCTGGATGAAGAAAATTTTCAATGAAATTCTTGTAGGTGAATGATTCTTCTCTTTCATGACCAAGGTGGTCCAGAAAATTATTGACTGCTGGTCTCCTTTATCATTTAACTTTTGCAATGACAATTTCATATTGTCTCCTTGGAAGTATATGAACATATAAACTAGAATAGAGGTATATTTAAATACCTCTTCTGTCTTGAAATCAAGAAACTACTGAAGCAAATGGCTGAAATTGAACATAATGGAAGGCCTCACATCATTGGAAAAGATAGACAAAAATCATATAATAGCTTCATCTATGTATTGGTCAGAGTAGTAACCAAGCAGGTAAGATATGATAGTGGTTATTTTCTTGGTTCTCTCAGGAATAGGGATGAAGGATAAGGAGGATTTCTTTTAGGGAATGCATCATGTTGTGTTAGGAATTGTTCTAAGGTTTGAGCTCTCTTGGCAAGATCTAATATTTGAACCTATCTCCAAGTTACCACCATATATTTCGTCGAGGAAGTCGACTGCTGCGAAACCTACTAAGGAACCAGACGCTGTAAAATTTAAGATATTTACGCCATTGCTACCCGAAGAAGTACCAGTTGAGGGAGATCCATTGTCAAGAGTGCCACAACCTTGCATGGAATATTGGGATTTCAATGATCACTGTAAATACCCTCAGTTCGAGTAGAGCAAGTACCTACAATAAGTTTGTTACGAAGACAGTAGAGTGACAAGGGTAGAGCCACTTAGGTGGGCAGCAAGACTTCAACAAGTAGGGATATTGAACATGCTCTATGTTCTTCATTTTAGGCGCAACAACATCAATACCATCTATGTGCGATAGTTGCTGGCTCTCGTGCATGATAATTGTCTTTGGCTGGGTGAAAGAGTTCCCATTGACGAGATGCTAATTCGATGGATAAATGTGCTTCCATGCCAAGGATTGAACCTTGTTGACGCATTTGTCAAAAAATACCAAGATAAGAAGGTGTTAGACAAGATGAAGAAAGACTATGGCCTCATAAAAGGATCCTAGGGGTAAGCTATAAACTCCATTAATGATCAGTCGATGTGCTTCGATGCACATATTCTGGAAAGGAATATTATGCAGAACTGCTGCACAGAGTAGACATAAACACCAATAGTATCTTTGGTTGCATAATGCAACAAAGGAGTCTAGTTCAAGGAATTGTAGGTGCAGACCAACGTGGTTCAAGTAAGTGTAGCCCAAGAAAGCGTATTTCAGGCGAGCGTGGCTCAAGTGAGCGAGGCACTAGTAAGCGTCAGTTAAGAAAGTCTGGAATCAATAGTTACCTCTGAGCTTTGAGCTTTGTAGATACCTACATGAGATTTATATTTTGACACCATTGAAGATCAACTGAATGCATCACGTTGGTAGAACACTAGGTTGAACCTTGTGGCACCCCCCATTTAGGCATTGCACGATTTCCACGAGGGAGTTACAGAGGAATTGCAGATCCGTGAGAAACGAACCTTATTGGTCATCCAAGATGTCAAGTAGGATAGAAATTATGTGGCTAATGAAAATTAGTAAGCCATGCAGGATCTAGATGATGCAACTGTGCACAGGCAGTGGTTAGAGGAAGCAATCACTAAAGTTTGCAGCGAACTGCCTGACCTCTAGATTCAGGCTGAGGCAGCGCTGGAAGAAGAGCCTGAGAAACTCACGCTGGCAGTCAAAGATTCCAAGGCAGAAGTGGATAAGGAAAATCTCGAGCTTCAAATGCAGATCATTGAGCTACAGATGAAATTATAGCTGGCTACACCACCATAGGTCCGAGAGTAGTGTGAAGCAGAAATTAAGGTTGCATGGATAGTATTGCAACCACAGTAAAGGAATACATCCAAGTATTTTATGATAATATGGAAATCTGGGCCTCATTGCAAGAGGAACCCCATGTGAATAAAATCAAAAAATAAATCCGCGAAAAGAAACAAAAATTTGATCAGATAAAGGTTACTGCGCGGACCATAGCACTAACACATCAATTTTCCCATCTTTAGGAAGGAAATTTGTTGCAAGAATAGATCGATGAGCTATGATGGAAGGAACATATTATAAACACCTAAACGAAAGCTTGAGAATCATATGAAAGTCATCTATCACATAATGTGAATAGCCAGCTGAAAGCGCTACGACAGTGTAATATCCCCAATTGGGAACAAGCAGCAATACTAAACAATATTACTCAGAAATAATGTAGTTCAGAAAAGTAATATCGGGAGGCCAATATGGAGGCTCAATATTTACATTTAAAACAACAAATCAGAGTTTTATTGAAGCCCATGAGTTATAGAATAGAAAATAGAAGACTTTACATGAAGAAAATCCTCAAAATGAGGTGCTGCAACCATAGAATATGATTGAACAAGCTTGAAAACATTTTTTTATTGGCTGATAATAGTTTTAGATTAAACTTCAGATCTAGAGCAGATTTGTGTACAAAAATTTAGATCTATATCAGATTTGTACACTAGAAAGGCTCCTTTACAAATGCCCCTTGGTGTTTTCAGCAAACAGTGAAGTACATGGAGTAGATCTGAGATCTAATGCAGCAGATCTGTAGAATGACTCAGAAATTATGAAGCAAATATAAGAGTATTCAGATCATATCTAAATAGGACATGGATTATATCTGAAATCCACGGATCACCACAGTGAAGGGCAGATTCCCAACACTAGAGATCTCTCCTCCAAAAGTATGCCAAAACACCCTGCAACGTTACACTTGAAAATAACGCAGTACTGGAAGATATACTATGATGTAGGCTCTAGAACATGGTTTGGCCTCAAGCCAAGATCTGAAAATGTGCTCCAATCATCCAATACACTCTTGCAAATGGGATAGAAGACTCTCCCAGTGAAGAGAGGCACTAGAATGGCCTAGATCTAAGTAGATCTAGCCTCCACTTGCTGCAGCTTACAAAGAAAACAAAACCCTCAATAGGATCTGCGTTGTAGTTGGAAGAAGAGCTTGGCCAAATCCCTGATAGTGGTCAAGAAACACAAGACTCCTCCAAGAGGCCTCTCAAGGAAGGAGGTGGGATTCCTGATTAGGAACACCCAGTGCTAAACAATACTATTCTCTGCTAAAAAACCAAGAGAATGAGAAATGTATAAATAGACAAAGTCTTCAGAAAATAATATGGTCATCAACAACCTTCTCTTCATGTCCTCCTCTTCCTTTTATAAGATTGAGATCTTGCAAAACCCTTAACCATCTCAATGATTCAGCTTCTTTCACATGTGCCATCTCCAACTAATACTGCGTTGTGCATCAATAAGGATCACTTCTTCTAGACAACACTGTTGATTTGGTCGTGGTTGACCCAGTCAAATGGCTCAATCCCTTTCACACACAAGGGTGTTTTATTTACATTGCCCAGATTTAGCTTTGTGCACATGTGGCATTGATTTATTTACTGTTTTAGGAGTTTTTATTGTCCTCCTTTACACATTTATTCATGCAACAGGAAAATGAAACAAAATTGTATATTCCCATTAGCTTGGGCTAATTGGGAATATTACAGACAGAACCAAAGAGAAGTTGTTCAGAAAATAGCAAGGCTAGATACAAAGAAGCTGTTGAACGAAGTACATGAGGCCGAGAAGCAGTGCGCTGAGACAATTCAGCCATTGAAGGATGGATTAAGTAGCATCAAATCAAATACTCAGGGCACACTAGCTAATTTACTCAGGATGAGTCACATATTTGTGTTGGGAGCTTATTGGACAAGGTAACCTTATGTCATAAGTTTTGGTAAATAATCCAGATTTTGAGGAGTGGAGCGCGTTGTGCGCATATTTCTAAGAGTCATAAGGTATTTGGGGTGGGGAAAACCCCCTTATTTTGTAAATGGGTGGGAATATTTTGGATACTTTAAGCTTCTCCCATGGTTTTCATACCATGGTATTGTAAAAGGAAAAACTATATAAGGAGTCTAGGGATATCTCTTGAGGGGGAATGCATATGGATGTAATGTTAGATCTGAATGGATTCTGTATTCTATTTTTTTTTGTGAAAGAGAAGGATCCTACAACTATGTGCGCAGAGACCTTGGGAAGTATTCAGCTGAGTTCACAGACCCCTGCAGCTGTGTGTGCAGGGCAGTCAGTGTTGTATGGAGAATATCTGAGCTAATAAAAGAAGATTTGAAGACCAATCTGTTAGCCCCCTATAAATTTTTTGACAAGCAAACAGGGGGCTAAATTGTTTTTGAGCCTTCAATGAATGCATCTCCCCTGGAGACACATCATCCTTGAAGTCTCCTATGCATCTTCCCTGTAATGAAATCCCCTCTGCTGTCTCCCATTATGAAGCCTCTCTGTTTGCAAAAATTTGTGCTCCAAACGACCTATTTTTATCCCTTGTACCCCTGCAAGATATCCCATTTCACTATATTGTCCCTTTTCTAAGTTTCCTTTCCACCCTCTTTTCCCCCCTTCTAAATTTCTTCATTAATCCTCTAATCCTCCCGAAACCCCATTTAGACCCTTCAAAAGCTTTTTGTTTGGTTTAAACAATCCTCTTCTCCCTATCGTTTCCATTTTCCACCCTCAAATTGCTTTAAAATGGCCCAAAAGGCCATATTATCCATTATGTGGGTCCTGGCCCTTTCAGCCAAGCCCCCCTATCTTTTCCTCCACGTGACCCAGCACCATGACCAGGCGCCAGGGTAGGAAGCGCTTATCGCAGATCGGACGGTGTTCACTGGCTTCGTCGCACTCGTGGTTCTCCTCATTCATCATCGATCATCGCATCTTAACCATTAGTTTACCTGCAGATCCGACAGTGTGGATTTTACCCGCCTCGGTGGTCCCTGCCGCGCGCTATTGCATAAAACGTCTGGTTTCTATCACACCGCCTTTCAGAGGTAGGCGGTATTTTCCGATCGTCCAACGATTCCATACATCATCCGATGCATGGCAGTGGCACTATTTCAAAACTGCTATCTCATCACGCGTTATCGTTCATCCATAGACACGGAGCGATATCGCCGTGCGTCGTCCGATCTGAGGCGGGCCATCCAACGGTTGTCGCTCCACGAAGCTGTGCGCGGGTTAACCCATGGTCACCATACCCCTGGCCCACCGTTCATTGCCCTCCACCATGTTTCCCACCATCGATCTCATCCCAAGATCGGACAGTCCAGATTTGTTTTCCCCCGCTGTTGGCTATCCCACCATCTCCCGGTCCTGCCACGTCGCCATTCCACGTGTCTCCACCGTACATTCGCCTGCCCCTGTCATATATATTCGTTCCAAGGTCAAAATTTTTACGTTAAAATGTCTGCCTCGACGTTTTCCCATGCATTCTCCACTGTGTCATGGTTTTCCCCCATAGTTGCCTCTGCAGTCATCATCCTCGTCCACGCCACGCTGCCATTGTCACATTCATCCATACCACCCTTCCCATAAATTTTTTTCGTAACCATTTTCGTGTTTTGCAAGTTTATTAGGTGGATAAACCCGCCATGGTCCATACACACTATTATTAAGGCACAGTGCACAGAAGGAGCTGAATTTAGAGCCTGATTTTACAGAAAATGTCCGGAAAGGCATCTGCATCATAGATTTCATCAAAGGACAGAGTTTAAACTCTGCAAACCCTACCTCCGGTGCCATTAAAGCTCGAATTGCACATACAGAGATAGTACGGGAGCAGCAGAGAGCTCGAGGTAAGAAATAGAAGACTTTTGAGCTTCTTCAGGGATTTTAGAAGGCAAACGTACCAGATTAGCGATATCATGGATCACACAGAGGTACAACACGTAGAAAACTATACCATCATGGTTTCCATATCAGCAGAACATTCTTCAATAAAAGGACAAGGATCGGATATTAAACCAGCAGTCCGCCTCAGAAATATTTTGCAGAACACACACTCTGGCTCGTTCATCTTATGAGTTTGATGATTCGGATCCAGAAGACTCCTCTGTGGATCAGGACGCAGAGAGACCTGCTGAAAATCCAAAAGGCGTGATGGGTGACATTACTTACAGTTATGATTTTCCTATTTATGATCTGTTTGATGATGATTATTTTCAAAGAGAAGCTGAGCTTGCAGGACCATCATCCTTAGATTCATGGGAGGAAGATCAGGGCCAACAACTCCAGAGAAGCAATGAACCCAGTCAGCCTATCTATGACACTGATGGGGAGAGCTATGACAGTATAATAGCAGATGAAGATTCTTTGAATCTTCATTCTGCTTTACCACAGATCATCAGTGAGACTAGAAACCAGCAGTATTTCCTTTCAGAAGATGAGGAGGAAAGCAAAGAAGAGATTCTTGAGCGAGATGAAGATAACAAGCCTTCTCTCGAAAAGGAGGAAGCAATGGAACAAACCAATGCTCGAGAATACATAGATCTTTTCACGGAGCTTAGCACCTCAGAGCAGAACATATCAGAGCTCCAAGAGGACAACACTGCCATATATGATGAGTCCTCCGATTGAGAAAATGAAGAATATGAGGGAGATTCTCTTTCTCAAAAGATTCTTGTTCTTGATCTAGTGGAGGAAGAAGAAATCCTGGTTGAAGCCTTCCTGCCAAATATTCATAGCCAGGTATCTTTTCATGATCCTTATGCTCATTTCCTGCATACATTTGAAGAAGGATCAAAGGTCTTGTTGAGCAGCATGTTGCAAACAGAAAGAAAAATTTTCAAAGCTGTTGTTACTAAACAAAAGAGTGGGAGCTGCCCTGCCTATCCAGCCTGCTCAAGGAGTTGAGCAAGAGAGACCAGCCATGGGATCATTTTATGGATTGGTTGCATTGGAAGACATTGTTTGTAAGCTAGACTTGTAAATATTCTAGTTAGAGTAGGGTAGGTAGGAAAAGCTCAATAAAGCTTAGTCTGTGAGCATGTAGTTAGTTGTTTTTAATTTCCGCAAAGGTCCAGCAAGCCAGACAGTCTAATCCTGGCTTGACTGTTTTAAATTTTTGTCTTAGAATGTAGAGAAGAAATCTGCTAGACAGTGTAATCCTAGCAGATATTAGTTTAGATAAAGAAACTATGAGGCCAACAGTCCAGTCTGGTCTCATGGGGCAATAAGGGTAGAAATAGATTAGGTTTATTTTCTTGTTTGTAAAAAATAAATGATATAAAGGGTCTGCAAGTCCAAATGCACCCCAGAAGAAAAAATGCTAGGATTGTAGTCTGGGTAGGTAGATTGTTTGGGAATGTTTCTGCTGATCTATCATATTGGTGGCAGCTGAAAATCAAAGAAGAAAGGTGGCTCAGTACCAGGCACCTGGCCTACACCAAAGATCATTTTCTGAATTCTTGACTACTTCAAGAAGAAGCCATCCCCATGTGGAGCCACTGTTATCCCCCTATAAATTTTTTGACAAGCAAACAGGGGGCTAAATTATTTTTGAGCCTTCAATGAATGCATCTCCCCTGGAGACACATCATCCTTGAAGTCTCCTGTGCCTCTGCCCTGTAATGAAATCCCCTCTGCTGTCTCCCATTATGAAGCCTCTCTGTTTGCAAAAATTTGTGCTCTAAAGGACCTATTTTTATCCCTTGTACCCCTGCAAGATATCCCATTTCACTCTGTTTTCCCTTTTCTAAGTTTCCTTTCCACCCTCTTTTCCCCCCTTCTAACTTTCTTCATTAATCCTCTAATCCTCTCGAAACCCTGTTCAGACCCTTCAAAAGCTTTTTGTTTGGTTTAAACAATCCTCTTCTCCCTATCGTTTCCCTTTTCCACCCTCAAATTTCTTTAGAATGGCCCAAAAGGCCATATTCTCCATTATGTGGGTCTTGGCCCTTTCAGCCAAGCCCCCCTATCTTTTCCTCCACGTGACCCAACGCCATGACCAGGCGCCAGAGCAGGAAGCGCTTATCGCATATGTTTGTCGGGCATGTTTATAACCTTTGATCAAAACAAATCAGATGGCGTTCATTGGCTCCGTCGCACCCGTGGTTCTCCCCGTTCATCGTCGATCATCGCATCTTAACCATTCGTTTACCTGTAGATCCGATGGTGCGGAGTTTACCCGCCCCGGTGGTCCCCGCCGCTTGCTATTCCATAAACCATTCGGTTTCTATCGCACCGCCTTTCGGAGGTAGGCGGTATTTTCCGATCAGCCAGCGATTCCATACATCATCCGACGCGTGGTAGCAGCACTATTTCAAAACTGTTATCTCATCACGCGTTATCGTTCGTCCGTAGACGCGAAGCAATATCGCCGTGCGCCGTCCGATCTGAGGTGGGCCATCCAACAGTTGTCGCTCCACGAAGCTGCGCACGGGTTAACCCATGGTCACTGTACCCCTGGCCCACCGTTCATTTCCCTCCGTCATGTTTCCCACCGTCGATCTCCTCCCAAGATCGGACGGTCCAGATTTTTTTTCCCCCGCTGTTGGCTATCCCGCCATCTCCCGGTCTTGCCACGTCGCCATTCCACATGTCTCCACCATACATTCAACCGCCCCTGTCATATATATTCGTTCCAAGGTCAAATTTTTTACGTTAAAACGTCTGCCTCGAAGTTTTCCCATGCATTATCCACTGTGTCATGGTTTTCCCCCATAGTCGCCTCTACAGTCATCATCCTCGTCCATGCCACGCTGCCACTGTCACATTCATCCATACCACCCTTCCCATAAATATTTTTTGTAACCATTTTCGTGTTTTGCAGGTTTATTAGGTGGATAAACCCGCCATGGTCCATACACACTATTATTAAGGCACAGTGCACAGAAGGAGCTGAATTTAGAGCCTGATTTTACAGAAAATGTCCGGAAAGGCGTCTGCATCATAGATTTCATCAAAGGACAAAGTTTAAACTTTGCAAACCCTCTCCGGCGCCATTAAAGCTCGAATTTCACAGACAGAGACAGTACGGGAGCAGCAGAGAGCTCGAGGCGAGAAATAGAAGACTTTTGAGCTTCTTCAAGGATTTTAGAAGGCAAAGGTACCAGATTAGCGATATCATGGATCACACAGAGGTACAACACGCAGAAAAATATACCATCAGGGTTTGCATATCAGCAGAGCGTTCTTCAATAAAAAGGACAAGGTTCCCATACATTTCTCATCCTATGCCGTGTTCCAGAGAGATTTTCCAGCCTTGACAACAGTCCTATGCTGCCAGTGCATTAGTTATACAGTATGGCAGACCCCACAGTTGTTCATACACGTCGGTTTATTCACCAGAATTCTGCAAAGGGCTACGGCAAGTACATCAAAGACATACCTTGAGTAAATTGCAGCCTGACGAAGATCACTCTTCCATCTGAAAAGCGCAGAAGAGAAATGCTCAGAATTAAAACCAAATGGAGCCTCGCCCCCCTACTGCTTCAGAGTTTTAATGCTGCATTTAAGTTTACAACTTCCATTGTTATTCTTTCTCCTATAAGAACCCTGTAGAACATATTGTAAAGGTTGTTGTTCGGCTGCTACCGTTGCCGTTAGAGGGACTCATTCTGACTGTTAGAACAGTCTTGGGAGGAAGTAGTAGAGTAGTTTGTATGTAGTAGGCTGGGAGGAGAAGTTTGGATTGTAACAGCCATTGTAATCTGTGTATGTGACTGGTTTTGCATCAATTAATCAAAGCACGTTTCACAGGATCCTGGTCTATTACTATTGGTGATGTTGTTCTAACGTTGTTTATTACCTTTTCATGATGTTTCATTTTCTGCTGGCTTGCATCAGAAATATGGCATACGATTTACCCTTGTTAGGTACCCTATGTCTCTGCTCTCCTTGCCTTAAATGTTTTTCTGCTGAATGTGATTATCTAAGGATTTGGTTTCAGTTAATTTAACCTGTGCAGTAGTTCCTTATGCTGCTAGCTTATGTATGAATTGATGAAATCTATCTTTAGATGTTCTTGTTGGGTTTAAGCTGGAAGATTTGGGAACACTGGGGATTAGAGTTAGCCCTGTCCACTAGGATCCTTGTGCGACCAGCTGGCCTTTCTAAGATCTCTTTGTTAATCTTATCTCTGTTTTCTGGAGCATGCTAAAGCTGACCTGGAGTTAAATGACCTCTGGTCCGATCTATAAGCTGCCCCTTTGTCCCTCCTTCGAGAGCTGCCTTTGAGTATGTCCAAGTAGGTCTGGAGTTAAATGACCTCTGACCTAATCTATAGACAGAAATTGGGTTGTTTTTCCTTCTCTCACTTTCTTTCTTTAATGTTCCATCCCATCATCTATCTAAAAGATCCTTTAGTGTAGATGACTTGCCCTCTGAAAGCCTTGGCTAGTTGTTGCATGTAATTCTCCTTTCATGACTCCATAGTCCAATGGATGGCACTCTCTTGACCTATCCTCTTTGCTGAAACATCCTGTTTCTTTGTCCCTTTTCTCCCATTACTTTCTCATTCTATGATCTCATGACCAACCCAGCAACCAACCAACCAAATCATTTTAAAAACCCCCCTTTGTGCCTCATAAATAGCCTAACATCTCATTTGAGCTTTCAAGGATATATAATTCTTTGTTTTATTGGAGAGATCCCTCTCCGGGTCCAGGAGGGCTAGATCCTAGGGCCCCAAAGTGGTTATGATGTTGTCTCATCTTTTGGTCTTGCCAATCTGGCCAAAACATGGGAACCCTAACATAATCTATGTAATTTACTTGTATGGTTGCATTATCTATTTTTTATGATTAAATGTGATAGATCATGGTTTTTGTCTATAATTTCATCGCGAAGACTTGAATAGGGTTCATTATGATGATTAATGCATGTTAAAGTAGAAAAGAGTAGTGTGAAAAGTAGTTAAGTAGATTTGTTGAACAACGTCTGTATATGTGTCATATTGGTTTTGCGAAGCTCTAAATAAGACTTAAGAGAGGATAAGCCCTAAAGAAACACTCCATAGTCCCTCTAGATGCAGATCAAACCTAGTTCTAGCATCCCCTAATATTGCCTTGGGTGAGACTTGACTCTACGCAACAGATCATTGCTGAAAGGAATGGTAATAGAGGGTTTTGCTGGTTCACACAACCATCTCTGAACCTGGGTCTATAACCACTTAAGCCAACATCTACAGTACTGCTTCACATCCTTGTGCAGTGTAGGCCACCACAATCTTACTCTCAAAATCTTCTACGCAATATCTTTTCATGCACAGTGTCCACTAGTTGCATCTCCATGATCTTCTGCTAGAATCATATGTCTTTCATGTTCAAGAACATATTTGCACAATATCTCATCTAGTCCTATATTATATAAATGTCCTGCTATTATTTAAAAATCAGCTGCCTTAACCACCAATTCTTTCTTATACTTCATAGTATACTCTTAAGGAGCCATTCCTTTGGTAAAAAACTGAATGATATGTGCAAAATGGTCATCTGCCACTCTGAATGAAAACAACTATGCATCAGGGAGATGATCTTATATGTTGGATGGTTATTCCCCTATTTCCTGTCTTAACATATGGTCAACTCTTGCATTCAACCTCCCTGTTTTAACAATGATCTCAAATTCATACTCCTGGAATAACAATAACTATATGTAAATATTTCCTCCCAAAATAGGATTATTGGCCAAATACTTAAATGAAAAATGATCTTTAAACATATTATAATGTGACCCCAACAAATAATGTCTAAACTTATTCAAAGCATACACCATGGCCAATCCTTCCCTTTCTATAGTGGTGCAATTCATTTCTTCTTTAGACAACTTCCTACTTGCAAAAGCTGTATGATGATCAATCTCTCCTACACTATTTTGTTCCAATACCACTCCCAAAGTTATAAAAAAGGAGTCCACATGGACATTAAAGTCCTTGTTCCAATTAGGGAACACTAGTATATGTGAAGCTACCATATTTTATTTCAATACGTTGAGGCTCTTCTAACATTCTTCATGCCACTGAAAAGTTACATCCTTCTTCAACAATTTCTCCATAGGCGTAGTGATCTACGCATACCCCTTGATGAACTTCCTGTAATACCCAATATGTCCCAACGTAGTGTGAAGTTGTCTTACTATTTCAGGTGGAGGAAAATTCACAATGATAGTAATCTTATAAGGGTCCACCATTAGTCCTTGATTGCAAACAATATGTCCCAACAATATGCCAAAGGGTGCACAAAATATGCACTTATTTAAGTTTAAATGGATCTAACACTGTCTACACGTGTTAAGCATAAGCCTTAAACTCCCAACATGTTTTCTCAAAAATCCAAATATTGTCCAATCATCAAAATATACCTCCAAAAACTTGTGATTGTACTCCTTAAAATCTGCGATCACCGCCATAGAAAATATAGTAGGGGGATTATTCAATCCAAAAGGAATGACTATGTATTGATATGAGCCCCATTGTGTAGAAATGTGGTCATATGTCGATCTTCAGGTGCAATCCTAATCTGATGACAACCTGAGAATCCATATGTAAATGAGTAAACTTTCGGTCCTCCTACATTGACCAACACTTCATCTATGAAAGGGGTAGGGAAAGTATCATGTAAAAATGCATCATTGAACTTCCTTAGATCAACATAGATCCTAATTTATCCTTCAGTCTTCTTCTCTTGGACCACCATAGGACTCATCCATTCTAATTCTTCTACATGTTCAATAATCCATGTTGCTATCATCTTATCAAGTTATACCTTCACTTTCTCCTTAATCTTTTGGTTTAGTATGTAAGGTATTTGTTTGACTGGCTTTGCATTAGGCTTCAGAGGAATCTTCATGAATCCTAGATCTCCTATTATACCCTTCACCTCTAAAGGCTTGGTGGGAAACACTTCTTGATATTCATGAAGTAACTCTGTAACTTTACTCATTGTTTCTTCATCCTAGTAATCTCCTATGGTTGTAAACTTGGTATACTCCTCTGATCCTATGTTTACCTTCTTAGCCTTCAGTGGCTTTGTTATGTTCGGTATGTCTATCTCAGGTTAAGTGGCTTCATGGTGTCCTTCTAACTCTACTATGTCGATGTTGTGAGGATCTTATTCTTCCTCATATATGATAACATTATAGAATTCTAGTGCATGTTGTATCTGCACAACCCGATCAAGTTGTTGCAATGTCACCGAGGTGACATTCTCAAAAATATTCTTCTTGACTGCCTAAAGAGCCAAATATATGTGCAGGAAATCATGTACAAATTTGAATGTTAATATGAAGTTGTCAACCATGTCTGCCCAATTATTGGTACCATGTCAAAGATCTGTTTCTAGGTGTCAGTTTTTAGGGATTGTCTCCAATGTATGAATTAATCCATGTACCCACTCTTGCTGTGGAATATCCTTCCATGCTGAAGTGCATAGATGGATATGCTCCCTAAGATTAGTTTTACCATCATATTTTATTTCCATTTCCTATTTCTATCTTTCCAAACCTTATCCACATCAATCTTCAACATTCTTGCCAACCTCCTATGTTCTTCTTGTGTGCATTCCACCATCTAGTAGGGGTAGATTTTAGGGCTACATCAAAGGCTAATAACATTTGATCTTATTGAAACCGTTCTTAATAATTATTAAGAAAATTATTCACACCTCCTATGCCATCATAAGAAGGCAGGACACTTACCTCAGACCTGATACAACAAATTTATTTGGTAATTATTAAACAACGCCTTGTGGATACTTCATCTAGCCTATTCTACCAATTTTCCAACTCTTCTTCTGAATTTTTGGTACAAGAACTGTCATGCTCCCAACTCAACTTCCCTTCTGCAGTAGGGTTAACCCAGTTTTGTTCCTTCACTGTCATTTGATAAGTTTTATCTATGTTTGTTGCAAAATATTCTTCTTTGACTGGTTCTATGTATCTTGCTCCTTATGATGGGTCCAAGGGAGCAATAAATATCATATTGTTTCCTTCAAATATCATTTGTCTCTTCTTCAGATTAATTATGGCCATATTGGAAAATGGCCAGTCAAGTCCAAGTAATATAGGCTAAGAATTATTATCATCCACAATCTCTATTATATCAAAATCAGCACTAGCGTGCACTCCTTCAATATCCATTATGACCCATAGTAGTCTTCCCATAGGAAAGATATTTTGTTTATTTTATATCCTTAACTGAATAGGTGGCCACTGTAGCTTCGACTTACCCATCAATTCCCATGTCTACTTTTTCAAGAAATCAGCATCAGATCCCAAATCCATAATAACTTGGTCCATCTCATACTCTCCTATCCACGCACTGAGTCTCATCTCTCTTCTAGTTCCCTTCTATCGATGCAAATTATTAACTGTGTGCATCTCACTTCGCAATGTTACTTTTGATGCACATAATCTATCAACTCTTATAGCCCTTCTACAACCATTTTATCCTTTAGAAATTTCATACAATTTTGTAGAAACGTCCTTAAAATACTTACTTGACTTGCCACATCCTGGTATTTTGTCAAAGCTCGATCCTCCACCGAAGCTGATGATACATTGCAGTTACTTCTCTGATTGCACTTTGGATGTGCACTAGAGTTCGAAGCTCCAACATCCATAAAAATTTGATTTGCTTCCATAAATTATCATTTTTCATTTGAATATAAAAATAGGAACTTTCCCCGCAATCTTTCTAACTCATGCATATTCAAATTCCTTCTTTCTACCCTCCTTATCATTATTATTCACAACTCCACTTCTAGTGACAATAATAATTAGAGGTTCATCAGTCCTATTTTTAGTATTCATCATCTAAATATTTTGCGTCAGCTGCTGATTATTTTTTTCTTACATCTTTGCCATAAGTATAGGACATTCTTCAATTACATGGTAAAAATATTTACAGTACTTACATGTTGTAGTGGGATTCTGGAAGTCTGTTAGTTATATAAAATGATCTGTCCAAGTCCTCAACCAACTCCACCACCTCAACCTATTCCTTTGTAGCCTCCTCAACCACTCCACTGTCCATTATTCTCATGTCCATGGTCTTCTCCTTTCATTCTATAAGTGTTAGAATTGCGCTCCATCATTAGGTCGTAACTTCGACAATTATTATTATCATGTCCTACTGATTTACAGAATTTGCATTATATATTCCTTAGAGTCTTCACATATTTATGTAACAAGTAGAAATATTCTAAGTGATGTTGTCGTATAGCCTTACATATCTCACACCACAGGCTAGATCCTGCATTCAAGGGATTAGGTGCTCCACCAGCCATGTGATCCCTGAAAACAGGGCACTACTCTTTAGAATGGCCCTCTGATATGCACTTCGTACACCACACTTCTTCTCTAAATTCATTTCTTTTCTTGATGTCTTGGATCTACAGGGTCAAGTTTTCCAACTGGTTCTAAATATGTTGCATACCTGCATTAGTATCTCCTATAGGAGAAAATTCCAACTTCATCACAATCTCCAGAGCTTCGGCTTGAGTTCCTATCTTCTGTTGCATCAATGGAAATATGATATGTAGTAGTAACACAACTATAAACCACTCTTGATGTTGCTGCGGAGCTATTTAGAAGCTCATCTAATCCAATAGTAGCATAAACCTCTGATCTAACTCCAAAACAAACTCAGTAGGTTACTATTTGATTTCTTTCAACTCAATGATGCACTACGATTGAGACTTCGGCTTCTTAAATTTTCCTACCAGCGTTGTTTTGATATCTGCAATAGTTCTGTTCTAAATAGTTTTCAAACTTCATATACCATGTTAATGCTCTATTGCGTAGTGTTCTAATGAGTTTTTCTTTCTTTATATTCTCATCATTTATTTTCTTCGCGGTTCATACAACTTTTCATAAAAACCAAAACTTCTTTGGATCCTTCATTCATGTTCCTCTGAAAGCAGGTAGCCTAATATCATCAACCATACCTCTCCTTGGGCGGGGGAGGGGGAGGGAGATGGGGATAGGAGGGGTAGGGGGAGTAGGGAAACCATATATACCCTCGCTATTGCTAGATTCTGGCTTCTGTGAACTCTTAGGATGGAATGGGGAATAATGATACGTTTCCTAGGGCTGACTTTCTTCTTTTTCATATTCACTTAACGGAGGGCTATAATTAGTTTCTACAAAGGTATTTGAATCTTGTCCTCAAGATCTCTTTCTTGATTCTACTATATATCTCTTTCCACTTCACGGTGCGTCAATCTCTTGCTAAAATTTAATTTCTCGTCTCCCACACATAAGTAAACTAGAAATATGATTGCATCTGTAAAACACCATTTTCATACAAAAGAATCTTAATCCATAGTTTCAAAGATTTCAAATACTTACCTCATGGTCCTTTAAAGAATTTTCGTTCCACTTCATTGTAGGAAACAATCGATTCTACTGCAAAATCAGTAATGAATCCTCCCAATATGCTATCAATCTAGAAATCAACAACCCTTGAAATCATATTGTCAGTGCTCTTGAGTCGTTGTATCAGTTCAGGAGTCCACGTTGTAGGTTTTTCATTCTTAAAACAATCCTTTATTTCAGTGAACCCTCATATCCACTTGTATAGATCAATATGAAAGGAATCGAAGTAAATTTCATATTTATATGTGAAAAAATACTTCTATGACCAAGCTTTAGATGTCAGACGAGGATTCCTATTTTCTTGATCTGCAAATTCTTGCTCTTTTAAGATTGTCCAATCTTTAATTTCCTTCTTTGACTAATGCCACATCCACATATCCCTCAAATAGATCCTAGTCCCAGCAACGAAATCATTTGTTTGGTTGATTTGGGATAGCCCGTGTTTGATATTATTGTGCACCAACAAAACCCTTGATCAATATCCCTTTTGGCAATGACTTGCAATCAAATCGCAGTCTCACCCGAAGTGACTATGGGTGGATGAAAAACTAGGTTTCTGCATCCTTGAGGGACAAGGAGGTGTGGTATTTTTCTATTATCTTCTACTTAAAACTTATAAATCACTTTGAAACATTTAATTAATCACAGAAACATATCATATAAGTCTTGTTAGGTCCTTGTAATTTGTCAAATTGGCAAGACCAAATTGAACAAGGGTAACATCAAACCAATCTTTGGAGCCCTGGGACCTAGCGTTCCTGGACTCAGAGAGGGCTCTCTCTATATTTGTGTGAAAGATGTAACTTGTATGATTTTAGGGTTATGATTTTAGGCTAGTTATAATGATAGGGTTTGTTTGTTTTTTTGGTTGGTTGGGTAGGTTGCCAAGTATAATAGATAGAGTGAGAGAGATTCAAACCATTGCACTATGGAGTATGCAAAAGGTATTGAAAAGTACAACAATAGGTCAAGGGTGTTTTAGAGGGAAAGTTAACAAAGTCAAATGGATCTTCACAGCTAATGTGAGTGAAGTGAACATTAAATTGTGAGATTAATAGGTGTAAAGGTCAGTTAAGAATCCTTTAACAAATACTTTAACAAGAAGGGCCTTTAAGCTCACTATGCATAAAGAAATAACCAAAGACAGGGCATACCATAAACTTCTTTAATCAAATTTCACCAAGTAAACCCTAAGACAATAATCTAGCAAACTCTAGAGAGCAAGGAACTTGTAAATTCTCTAGTGATTTCACCTTTATGCAAAGAAAACATTCAAGATAACATATAGTAATGATCAAAGAGCAGGGAACTCCTAAATTCTTGAATCAAACTATGAAAGACCTTCAAAGAAACTATTTAAGATGGACTAAAGGACAAGGAAAACCATAAACTTCCTCAACCAAACCCCAATTAGCAATATTTCAAATAAAAGGCCTCAAAAACAATGTTTTAAGTTATACCAAAGGACAGGGATAACCATAAACTTCTTTGGCATTGGATCCATTAAATCATTCTTAAGACAAATAACTCGAGTGGGACTAGAGAGCAATTAAGAATTCTTTAATCTGACCTATTAGAGGAAAAAATTAAAGCAATGGAAGTAGACAGACTTAAGGTGTTTCTAACAACATATCTTAAGCTAAAATTTCTATTCTATTGCAAGAGAAAGATGCACAATATGGAAACATAAGAAGACAAGTGTAAAATCAGAGAAAACATCACCATTAACCATGTACATGATGTTGGGTGCTAAAAAGTGTCTTTTAAAACTCCTAATTGCCTCACATTAATTATCAACCTGGGTAAGTCTTTTTGTTTCAAGAGTGTACACAATATGTGCAAGCTATAAAACTAGAGAGTAATGATTTAAGATCATCTATTAAATTCAATACAAGAGTAAGCGGATGCAATCATAAATCTCAAGCTGCTACTTTTAAAGGAAATAATACATCTAAGCATCAAGACTTAATCTCGAGCAAAACCATAATCCAATCTTAAGCAAGCAATTCAATTGAGAATAACACCAACCGAGAACAAAGTAATAATAACCTAGCTCTTTCAGCTGGATCTATCCTAATCATACTCTTATCGTAACCAACGAGAATCAATGTCTTAACTGCTAATTAATTCAATATGCAGTGAATATAAATGAAACCAAATGACAAAGTTGCGAAATACATGAGATCAGAATAAAGGAAAGTAAACTAACTGCAATGTAAACTCACAGGAAATCAGAAGATATCAAATAGAATAAACTCGCAGGAAATGCAAAGATATAAAACAGAATGAACTTATGGGAAATGGAAAAGTATCAAATAGGGAATAGCAGTAAGATCCTCCAGAGACCGGGCCCTAGCCACCAACGAATACTGCTGAGCTACTTCAGAATATCCAAATGAACAACAATGCAAGTTATATATTAATCATCAAATTCACTTGTCATTACAATATGATCTCCTTCAAAATAACATTATGTATATTGAAATTACAATTGATGTCCCCTGTGAAAAGATAAATCTCTCCATTATCCCCTCTCCTCCTATCCTATCCTATCTATCTCTAATCTAATAATCCCATAATAATCCCCTTCTTTGATCTTTGTTTTTCATTTAAATACATAGAGAGCAGAGAGAAGTTACAATAGAGATGATTAAAAAATGATTCCCATAACAAAATTGGATTGTTCACAACAAATTGATCAGTAAGAATTCTTCCTCAAATAATGAATATTCAATTTTAGCAATTTTGATGAAGGCGTAACAATTTTTACATTTGACGTTCAACTATATGTATATGAATTTGCAGCAAAATATGATATAAGTAACAACAAAATTCATTAACCGTTTTCTCAAAAACTAGATTTCTACTATATTAATGCTTCTATGATCCAAAAATCAGATCGTTTTGATGCACGGATCATGAGATATAAACAAAATGGTTGTAGGTGATAGTGCATGATTTTCAAAAATTTATGAACTAATTTAGTGTGAAATTATTTGGGTTTGTGTATTTTAATGATACTTCTTTGTTATCCAGAAATCACAAGAATTCAGTTCATAGTTTTAAAGATATATGCAAATCAATTTATGCACTGTATAAAAATGAAATTGTATGCCTTAAATGAGAAAGAAAGTAGAAAAAATCCATCATGTGTAGCAATGCCTCCCCCAAACTGAAGAATTAGCATGCCCTCATGCAATTCTAGAAAACGAATAGAGGTGGTTGCTACAATATGTTGAAATCTATGTTTGGTGTAAAACAACATGGAAGAAGGGAGGTGTTGAGAATGAATAAGATGGTCATAATAAATAAATAAATGAAAGGAACACTCACCCAAACTGAAATATTTTGTCTTTGAAGAATGGGAAGTGGTAAAGATGTGGAATGAATGATGATAAATAATGCTCAACGTATTTTGCAAGAAATTCTCCTAAATTCGTAATAAATCAGAAAAGTATGCTATTTTACCTCAAGTTTTACCTCCGAAAAAAATGTGGAATGACATGTATCTGTAGGCTAAGCAGATACTGAAAGTGATGCAAAATGTGGACGCCATGCAAGCACGTCATGTCTGAACAATTGTGCGTGTTCGCGAGTTGCGCGAGCCTCTATTGTTAGGGGAAATAGTGTGGCCTTGCTGCGAATAGAATTCCCCCCTACTTGTTTTTCTCCTGTAACAAGTCACTATTTTGCATGCAAATTTCTTGAATCCATAGTTTTAGTTTTGAATAGCAACAAATAAGATGCATGCAAAATTTTAATTAGAAAAACTTTTGTATAAATGCAGTACTAATATTTTGTCAAATCATCAAGTTATGGCAGAGTTCACTAATTATATCGCATGTTATCCCATAATGCATACACTCCCCCCTCCAATTGGAAAAGGGATTCCATGACCATAAAGGATATGAAAGGTGTTGTGCTGACGGCAAGGCAAGGGAATGATCAATATGACAGTAAATGAAGCAAAGTACACATATCAATGATAGGACGACAAGAGGTATGGTTATAATGAGAGCGGAGTGTGTAAAGATAGTTATGAATAAGAGATAGGACGCTTTGGATTGATGATAAGTTATGCGAAAAATAAAATGACAACAATATGCCAAAAAGATGTTTTTCTGACAGTATTCTAGCCGAAAATGATGCGATTGATCGGAAAATAATTTCTCATGCGTAAAAGGTTCAAAATAGGGAAAAATTAAGGAAATAACTTCTCCGATTAAAAAAAAAGAATAAGAAAAGGGTATTATAGTAATAATTGATGATAAGATATAACTTCAATACCATAAGCAGAGCCTCTGCTACCAGCAGGCGTCCATAGCCTCGGTAGGGTTACATTTTAACCCGTATGATCCAGGATCCTCAATTTATAAATGGAGAGTTCTAGTGTTGTTCTACAGAAGAGATCAGTGTGCTGGTGTGGTAACTAGATAACCACATTGCCATTCACTGGGATGTAGAAAAAGTTATTAGGCCAGCTCATGATGAGACCTCCTGTTCCAAGGATATTTTGGCTATCCAATGGATCATAACCCTGGTGTGGTGGACATAATGGGAATGCCACTTCATTACAACCTTATGAACATGGTAGGCTAGCTCATAATGAGACCCCCTATCCTCCATCTGCAAACAAATTTCGCTGTGATTACACAGTTTTATGATAAAAAGAGGGAGGCTCAGTACTCCTTAAGAGTAGGGATGGTGGAAGAAGTTGAACATGTCAATAGAAAAAAAATATACCCATAATCTCATTTATTACAGACAAAGAAGGTTATAACTAGGAAGGGTGGAACTAGCATGGTATTAAGATGATCAATCAGTATCATGTACAACAGAAAATGATGCAGTAAAGTAGTATATAAATAACTGTGTCCCTTTTCTTAAAAATAATCTCTCATCCAAAATTTGTCTTGTTAAAGATCATAATGTTAATGCTATTCACCTGCTTCAGTAGAATCCATAATTCTTGTCCTCATAGAAGTATTGTACTTCATGTCATGAAAGGGTATCAGAAAAATGGGGCTAAGATGAGCTAGGAATAATCCCACAAGAGGAAGGAAGTGCTATTCACAAAACACAAAACTTAGAAGAAGCAAAAATGTTGTTTCAAAGATGGAACAGTAGCTGTTCAAAAGTGGGAACAACAAGACATGCTAAGAGAAAAAGGTGTTGTTCAAAAGTTTGAACAGTAAACAACAAAAAGTGTTGTTCCAAAGTTGGAACAGTAAACACACAAAAGTGTTGTTCCCAAAAAGGAACAACAAAAATGCAGAAAAGTGTTGTTCCCAAAAAGGAACAACAAAAATGAAAAAAGTGTTGTTCCCAAAAAGGAATAGCAAAAACACAAAAAAGTGTTGTTCCCAAAAGGGAACAATAAAAACGCAAAAAATGCTATTCCCAAAAGGGAACAACAAAAACGCAGAAAAGTGCTATTCCCAAAAGGGAACAACAAAAATGTAGAAAAGTGCTATTCCCAAAAGGGAATAGCAAAAACTCTCAAAAAGTGTTGTTCCCTATATGGAACAGCAAGGAAAAATCACACGAAAAAGTGTTGTTCCCTATATGGAATAGCAAGAGAAAACACAGAGAGAGAAAAAAAACAATCATCCCTCCTGCTCTAAACAACAGAAGAGCGATGATACAGAAAGAAGAACAATAGAAAAAAATGAGAAAAAATGATTGTATATACAGATCTAAAGAAAAAGTAATTTTTTACAGAATTGGTGTTGTCGAAGAATTGCTTTCTGCAACTGAAACTTGCATGGTGGGGTCCTCATTGTTTAATCGCCAATAGAGTGGAAACTATGATTTGAAGGAAGCAACACCTAAAATGAAAAAACATAAGAGAAATCAGAAAAGAAACAACACTTTATTTAAAAACAAGATATAAATAAATTAAGTTACAATAGCTATGATGTTATTTCCTAAGGGAATATCAATCTGTTAATGGAAAAAGAAATGATTTCTTGGAAAAATGTTTTGGCAGCAGTGAAATGAATCTTCGAATGGGAATCAATTCTTCATTTTTTTTGTTATGAATCTGTTAGGTAATGAATTGGATGAAATGCCACTGTTTCATTAAAATTTGTTTCAAGAATCAATCGTCCATAAATTGACCTTCTTTATTCTCCTAAGACCTGCAAAAGAAAACCAGTGTCTGCTTGCAATAAAAAATTAAATCATGGAGAAAGAGAGGTGAACGGGCTCCCCTAATCCAATAACTATGAAAAAAAACTAACAAGTAGTTACTCTGTAAAACAAATCCACAGACAAAATTAATTTATTACCTGCGGGAGAGCAGTGACCAATCATGCTAACCTGTAGTGTTTTAATCATAACTTCTTTGTTTTTCGTCCAATTTGAGTGATTCAAAAGCCAAATGAGAGCTACTTCAAAGATATATTACCAATAGAAATAGTTTTTTTTTTAAATTCAATGATATGATATGTCAAGTTTACTTAGAACAACCTGCATAACGGAGTCATTTTCGATTACCCATATTAGACCAACAACGTATATCTTAAGCATACCTTTTTCGTTTGATTACGGATTAAGCTAGTTCAAGTTGGAAATGAAATTAGATTCATTTATTTATCTTAAATAGAAATAGGTTTTGAAGAAAATAAGAATTGATGGGTCAAATACTTTAATGAACAACTGGAAAAACAGAGTTTTAAGAGTGTTGATTTAGGATAGACAGTCAGTATTTGGGTCATATCTTTCTCATATGATATCAAAATTGAGTGATTAAAATTTCCTAGTAAACTATATTCATATAGGAATATATCATAGAAACAAGTTTTAAAAATATAGTCATTTAGACCTCAAAAAACTCACTGTCCCAACTCTATTCCTAAGCTGCCTACTAGACGCCCTGTCAATGTTTTGGTTATAAAATTTTCATTTCAAATCAAAATGGAGTGATTCAAATTGGGTTGGAAATTAGACATCAAGAGCTACTTAGGATAGAATTTTTTTTTTAAAATATTCGCTTTTGGTCCCTCAAAACATGACTGTCCCAACTCTGTTTTTAGAAATTTCATCAAGCCCGCAAGCCAAAAAAATATGATATTCAAGAAATTTTTCCATATTGGTGATAAAAATGAATATGAGTGTTTGTAGAACTTTTATTTTCAATATAATACATCTACATACATAAATAAATTAAAATATTTATCACCGATGTTGATTTCCACAGCGTGTTGCAACAAAAACAATTATTTTTACATAATAATAAAAATGTATTTAGTTATGTCCTTATTTATTTATTTTCTAAACTAACCTACTCTTCTTTGAAAATTGAATATGCTTACGTATAAGAGTACTTCCAGTGGAGCCATTTTCGAAATAAGGCCTCTAGTATGTACATACCCAAATTTGAAAAATGCATGTTAATAAATAGTAGGGTATGAGAAGCCAACTTCCTTTGAAAAGATGGTGCCAAAAATTGTTGACGTATGGAGTGATGCTGCAAACAAATGGAGTGAAACCAATCTTCAATGTATCCCTTACTTTCTTGATTTCCCAGAGCGGTCATATCATGAAGTTCTTGAGTGTTTAAAATGGCTTGTTGATGCAGGCTAGAAGAAACCTCATTTCCTTTCATAACCTTTACAATTTTTGGATTTGATACATTTCTGAATCTCAGTATAAGTTTTCTCCAATGGTGCATGTGAGATAGAATGGGTGGGAAAGGTGGGTAAATTTTGCAGTTCAACACTGTAAGCATGTTGTACTGGTTTATTATGGTGAGGGTGTGGAATGAGTTGAGCAGGAAATTGTGTAGGGAATGGAGCATTTTGATGATGTAGTTGATTGGGTTTAGTGGATGATTTTGATAGGCAAGCAAGATGTTGTGGAAGAGCTGGTGGAGAATATGGAGGATGTGTTTATGCTACAATATGAGGGAGAGTATTCATGCAATCATAAGATGAACCATGCCAAACTTGTAGACAAGATTGGTGGGGGTTATATCGAGATTGACATTGCTGTCCTAACACATGAGTATTTCATAATGGATTATACAAGTAAAAAAATGGAGGGGAAGTGTTTTTAACCATACATGTAGGCCACAATTTCCATGGTTTTGACATTGTTGCAGCTTCCCCATCTTTTTGATATGCTACTTCCATCCTAGATAAGGAAGAGTGAGTATCTATGGGATGCTCCTTTTGACAATGAGGGAAAAACACTTCTTCAATTTCTTTATTTTTCTGAACCTGTAAAACATCCAATTGTGAATTTAGAGAGCTAATAGAATCATATTTAAAATTTTCAAATAAAACATTGGTTTCAGCTCTTATGTCTCGTCTTCTTGTAGTAGATTTGGAAAAGAAATAAGAAGCTTCTCTAGAATTCTTACCATACTTGGAGATTCCTCTTGAATACCTTATGCATAATTCACAAACATCATCATATGATAACTGAAAAACATCGCCTTTTCCTATCATATTTAAGAGTTCTCAAAATTCATCTTTGATTCCTTTGAGTAGGAGTGTTTTTAAGATCTCTTTTTCCAAATACTTATGCTTTGATTTTTGAAGGTTGTATCGAAATCGCTCCACATAGTCCTCCAAACTTTCATCTTCCCCTTGTATCATATTGAAAATATCTTCATCAGCCTTGAAATAGTCTTGGTACTTCTTCAAGAATACATTCTTTATGTCCTCCCAAGTTTGGATGCAATTCCCACCAAGGTTCATGAACCATTGAAGAGCTGCTCCTTTTAAAGTAAGAGGAAACACTTTCAACCTTCGATCATTAGTACAATAATAATATCCTCTACAAAGTATTTCAAACTCAAATAATAATTTATTTGGATCTTCATTTGTCAAAACATGAAAATTTGGTAGAGACGATGGGGGAATTATGTGCATTTGTGTCACTCCTTCTAGATCTTTGATAGGGAATTAAAAAGTTGCAATGTGAGCCATTTCTTACCATAATAGAAGATGTTATTCATGTGTTTCTTTGAGGATCCTCCTTCAAATGTTCCTGTCAATTGGTTAGTGAAATGGGTGGTGCTTACATCACCACTCGAGTGGAATTACAAGATTTTTTTCAAAAATTCTACCTCTAAAATTCCTACGCAATTATGGTGAAAAGCGGGCAGAGGAGCAAGCGATTTACTTGCTCGTTACATAGGTTCTTACCTTCTGTTTTCAATACTCATTTCTTTCATAGCAGACAAACATCAAACACCTACTTCAACTTCTATGCAATTGTGCTAAAAAGCGGGCAGAGGAGCAAGCACTTTACTTGCTCGTTACGTAGGTTCTTACCTTCCATTTTAAATACCCAATTCTTTCCCAGCAACAAATATCAAACATACATTACTCTCTGTGAAATGGAAACACTCTCCCCAACAACGACACCAAAATGTTAGATGCTAAAAGGTGTCTTTTAAAACTCCTAATTGCCTCACATTAATTATCAACCTGGGTAAGTCTTTTTGTTTCAAGAGTGTACACAATATGTGCAAGCTATAAACCTAGAGAGTAATGATTTAAGATAATCTATTAAATTCAATACAAGAGTAAGCGGATGCAATCATAAATCTCAAGCTACAACTTTTAAAGGAAATAATACATCTAATAATCAAGACTTAATCTCGAGAAAAACCATAATCCAATCTTAAGCAAGCAATTCAATTGAGAATAACACCAACCGAGAACACCGTAGTAATAACCGAGCTCTTTCAGCTGGATCCATCCTAATCATACTCTTATCGTAACCAACGAGAATCAATTTCTTAACTGATAATTAATTCAATCTGCAGTGAGCATAAATCAAATCAAATGACAAAGTTGCGAAATACATGAGATTAGAATAAAGGAAAGTAAACTAACTGCAATGTAAACTCACCGGAAATCAGAAGATATCAAACAGAATAAACTCGCAGGAAATGAAAAGATATAAAACAGAATGAACTTACAGGAAATGGAAAAGTATCAAACAGGGAATAGCAGTAAGATCCGCCAGAGACCGGGCCCTAGCCACCAGCGAATACTGTCGAGCTACTTCAGAATATCCTGATGAATTGCAATGAAAGTTATATATTAATCATAAAATTCACTTGTCATTACAATATGATCTCCTTCAGAATAATGTTCTGTATATTGAAATTACAATTGAGGTCCCCTATGAAAAGCTAAATCTCTCCATTATCCCCTCTCCTGCTATCCTATCCTATCTATCTCTAATCTAATAATCCCATAATAATCCCCTTCTTTGATCTTTCTTTTTCATTTAAATACATAGAGAGCAGAGAGAAGTTACAACAGATATGATTACAAAATGATTCCCATAACAAAATTGGATTTTTCACAACAAATTGATCAACAATATCATATTTGAAATATCTTTCCATCAACATTCAACAGGAACAGGTCGAATTTGGTATTGCAACTAAGATAATTTGGAAAATGGCTGCAACAACGAATCTGAGAAAATCATCTTTAGAGAACCTTTTTTTTCTCTTAATACGAACCGAATTTGGGAAAACTGCTTAGTGTGAAATTAATTCGTTTCGTTCTAGACAAAACCCATGTTTCGGATTTTCCAAATTCTTCTCTATTTTCCCAAAACGTCCAATGCAAAACTATCACTTCTTATTCCAACGAATTTCTGAGTTGGAATATTTAATGATGAGCTGGAGATTAAATATGAAATTTGGAAAATATCTTGGAGGCTAAAATGGTGAGTGATGTTACAAAAAATTTATTAATAAACCATCATTGGTAAAATCATGCATAATAATTATCAATTTATTAAAAATAAAGGAGAAGAAATAATATATATCCATAAGAGCATAAATAATTATAAAATGGAATTATATGATAAACCATGATAAATGACGTGATAAAGAATGGTAGAAATGGATAAAATAGGTGATAAAAAGTGATAATAATAATGACAAACTAGCGGCCCAACACATGAATCCTGCAAATGTGCTTGTCTCATTGATATTCAGTCCAAAACCTTCACAATGCTCGAAAGCCAAAAACTCCTTACAACTCAAAGTTTATGAAGTGTATCTCAACAATCAACCAACATGAACAATGAGGCCCTCATGCAGTAGTTAACTTGCAAAGGAGGGTCAAAACCCTAGCTAGGGTTCCAAAATGTCATTAACTACATCATAAATGCATTTGACCATTGTGACCATGCAAGGCCCAAGGCACAAATATCTCGACTGCAAAAATAACTTCTATCATAAATTCTAAGCTAAATCTAGAGATATTTGTCTATTAAGCCATCATAATATCTTTTTCATTTACTCGTTTATTTTTTTTACTTTCTGGCAAGGGCGCAGCGCCAACACTCGGAAAATCACCTGTTTTGTAGCTGTGATTTGGAGGCCTTGCCGGTTTCCAAATGAGCTCCATGATAGCTCATTATAAAGCCTATCCTATTTAATTTCCAAATATACCTTTATTTTTCAGAATGGAGTCCATTTATCTACTCAAAAATCCATTCTCCCAAGACTTCTAAGGGCATAGTGACAGTGCTGAAAAGAGGTCAGAAAGGTGATGTTTTAATTGTTTTTGGCACTTTTGAAGGACCAGGTTTTCTCCAAATGAGCTAAAAAAATTTGTGAGTGATTTCCTTGGCTTGATGAACACAAAAATGTAAAATTTTCCTCCATTTGGTTCCCAAAAAAAGAGCACAGCGCCAGTGACGCTACGCGCTTGGCCCTTCAAAACAGTCAAAAATTCAAAATCTTAGAAAATGTGCCAAAATTTGGATTTGTCTTGCTGATCATGTTTGGGATGCTTGTAGGGATGCATCAACAAGAATGTAAAGTTTTTCTTTGTATTTTTCCTCCTTTAGGGATTGAATCTTTGCAAGGGCTCTTTTGAGCTTGTCCCTTGCAATCTTGTTTCTTAAGGCATAATGCCTTGCCATCTTCTTTTGCATGTCTAGGTCTCTCTTGGTCTTCTGCAACTGATCCTCTAGTTGAAAATTTTCCCTCTCTAGTCAAGATTCCCTATCATAGTCTATTTACATGGCAAGCATCTCACTTGGAGTGAGCTTCTCTGTCAATGTTGTCTCTTGCTCCCTTTCTTTGGCTAAGGCTTTCTTCAATCCAATTGTCTTTAGCCTCTTCCTAGAAAGCTATTATTCCTCTTCTTCAGTGTCATCATGAGTGCCTAAGACCTCATCTAGCTTTGCCTTGACTTTCCCAGCCTCTTTTCGAGCTCTGATAGCTCTGATCTCACATATGGCTTTCTCTATCTCCACTTGCTTGTTTTCAACCTCAAGGAATTTTATGAAATTCTTAGCCCTACCAAGATTAGCTTGCAACTCTCTAATCTCGGCATCCTTGCTTTCGAGCAGCATGCTTGTGATTCTCCACTCATTTTCATCATCACTTTCAAGGTGAATAAGTTGAAATTCTTGTTCAGTCTCATGTTTGTCTTCCTCTTCTTCGTCAATGACCTTTTCCTTACCTTTGTCAAGCTGCTTGGTTGATGTAGAAGGCATGGCCCCTTTCCTCTTAAGGGCAACAACCACATGCCTATTTCCCCTCTGGTAGGTCAAAGGAAAAGGCTCAATGTTACTCATCTTAGTGCCATCTAACTGACTGCCATCATTACTGCCATCATCACTACTCTCATGGCTCTTTAACCTAATGTCATCATCCTCACTTCTCTCTACAAAATTCCCATCTTCTTCACTGATATGTGCCTCATTGTTTTCTTCCTCATTGTTTGATTCCTCATTGCCATCTTCCTCACTGTTTGATGCACTAGTACCATGAGATGATGGTGAGGGATTGTGAGAGGGTGATGAAGGAGGATCATCATTAGGTGAAGGTATGTGAGTGGATGGTGAAGCATGAGTAGTGGGGTGTGATGGTGAAGGAGGAATGGGAGGATGAGAGGATGAAGGGATATCTTGCTGAGGATGGGCTTATGGTTTAGTAAAAACTTCATTGGCAATGAAGGTATCCCATGAAATTCCCTTCTGTTGTAGTTGGTGCATAGCCACCATTTTGATAAGAGAGTGATGAAATAGGATTTTCATCTGCTGAGGATAGTCTCTCTTTTTCACTATGTACAACATTTTATCAATGCTTTTGTAGAGGTAATAGGGTATATCCAACATCCTCACTCTAGTAAAGTGCATAAGCAGCCTGATGTGATAGGAGTAAAGATGGGAGAACCTTCCCTCACATGCAAAATAATTCATGATAATTCTCATCATAGGTGCATATCAATCAAGCAGGTGAGAGAAAATAAAAATGGATTTACTATGGTCTTTGTGCCAAGGTTTTAGATAGGGTTCAAAGTCGCTCATGTCTAGGTTAGCTTGATTGAACCATTTCCCCCCTACACTAGGTATTCATGTGGCATTGGAAATAGCATTTGTAGATAACTCAAATGTGACCCCTGCAAGGTTAACTTGTTTTTCATGCAAGTTAATGATAAAGAGTCTAGTTAGCTCAGAGTGGTTTTGCACTTGCTATACCTTTTCACAAAAATCAAAGCATCCTACATTCTTGAAACATGAAACAATTAGGGGAGATGCCATTAGCTCCCTTGTGTTTTGGGGTTCAAATATGTTTATATTTCCACCTTTGTGCTCATGCCTGCTTGGAATTTTTCCTTCTCCTCCACTACCACTGTCTTCTGACATTGTGTGACTCTGCCTTTGAGAAACCCTAGGACTGCAAATGGAAATGGGATGAAGGGATGGTGATTAAAAAGGTAGCTCTGCAAGTAAATGAGATGAGTGAGTGAGGATATAGGTGTATGAGAATGAGTGAGATGCTAAACAACTTAATGACAACCCCAGCTGCGCAATTACCCTTTGTTTTGAAACACTTTTGGGCTGATGTCAAATTGAGATGAAGGATGGCAATGGAATGCCAGCCTTTACAAGTGGAGGGACTAATTGAATGAATGGAATGAGTGTAGGGACAACTTATGTGAATGAAAAACCTTCAAACAGTGTAACCCCTCTGTATATCACTGATTTTCTTTATAGGTAGATGAAATAATGGTAAACAGTGATGTCAAGTTTAAACCTTAGGGTAGCCTCTTAGTGTTTCAATTTATTTCCATTAAATAATGGTAAAAATTCTTGAAAATGTGGTTAGGGCATCCACTTACCATTTATCAGTTCCTTGGAGGACCTTGGAGGAATCTTGAGAGATATTTGAAGTGTTATGAGTGGCTAAACTGCTTAGAAATCCCTCTTGGCCAATGGCGCAGTGCCTAAGTTGAGGTCGCAATGCTCAATCCCAGGTGCGCGGCGCCAAGGTCTTCTTTACTGGGCCTGTCGGGTAAGGGCACAACACCTTCCCCAGCGCACAACGCTCACTTCCAAGGGTGCAGTACCTTTGTAATTTGCATGGAAGAAAATTTTGAAGGACGCAACGCCAGATTCTAGGTGCACAACGCCAGACAAATTTGCCCAATTTTGACTTGAAAATGCCCAAATTCTTCACTCCTGAATGCTTTGATGGTTTTTCAAGTAAAAAATGATTTGTTTGAAATACAAAATGACCTTTTATAGGCTTGAGAATTAGATTTAACTTTAAAAACCCACTTTCCTAATGTTTTAAGCCTTTTTCACTTGCTCACTAATGTTTTTTGACTTTTTCTCTGCAGGTGGCTGAAAAAATTAACTTGGATATGCTTTTACTCCTTGAGGCATGACAAGTTGATTTTGATAATTTTGTGATAATTATACATACCAGCATCCTCAAACTTTCTTTGGTTTCCATTGTGAATTTCAACTCAACCTTTCACCTTTTCTCACTAACCCTCTTACACTTTTTGCATGTAGGTTGACAAAATGATGAAATTGACCTTTCTTTTGGTCATGGAGGCATGAAAAATTCATTGTAACACCTTTGGGATTTAGCCACATAGCAGCTTCTTCAAATTATTATGTAATTTCCACCATGGGGTTCAACTTACCTCTTTTTCTCATTTAGACATGGCAAGCTCATTTTTATAAGCTTGAGATCTGATCACACAGTGACCTCTTCAAAATCCTTTTGCTTCCACCATGGAGTTTAACTCATCATTTCACCTTCTATGGCTATTTTCCCAAAACCCTAGGTATCTGGAGTGCGATAAGACAATCGTCAGTGTTGTCTTCTAAGTTCTCTATAGCCCTTTCAGCTTCATTCATTTCTGTCTAGTTCACCTCACCTTTTTCCTTATGTCATCAATATTTTCTACTAGGTTTTCTTCATATTTGGCTTTGTGTGTCTCCTCGAGGTCATTTATGAAAGTGGTCACTATTTTGGCACTCAACTGGGCCATCAAGCTCAAAACCCTAGTTTTCCTCAAGACCAAGTGTTTCCTTCTTTCCTTGCTGCAAGTTGTCTTTATTCAGGAGTAGACCACCTACATTATCAATACCTTCTACTGATGGAAACTTCAACACTCCTACAGAGGTGCCAAAGTTTGTCTATTTTCCTCATGTGCAGACTTTGAAACTGAATGGATAGTCTTATTTGGAACTCCCTTAGGACCTTCTTAAATAACCATATCTTGACATTCCATCACATCTGAGCTAGATTATAGCAAAGGAAAAGAAGTACCCGAAACATCAATGATGACCTTAAAACATGTGAACCCCTAATTGACCTAGTGGGGGGGTTCTTTGACCTGATCTTGACTGAAAATAGGCTTGGAGGCTTCAAGTGAAAATAGAGCATTTGTCAAAGTGATTTATTGAACATCCAAAATCCAATGTACTTGATTTATCTAAAGAGCCTACAGAGATAGTTTTGAGGCCATCAATGCTTAAGGGACCTGGGGAACATGGGAAAAAGTGAGCTATAGGAAATCCTAGAGGGAAAGTGGAGTTATGGATAAGGGAAACCAGAGTAATGAGGTCATAGGTAGGAAAGAAGGATGGAGATGAGAGGCATAAGCCAATAAGGAGTCTTTTAGGAATGAAAGGGTGACCATGAAATGGCAAGATTGATAGAATAGTGAAAACATTTCTATAAGGATAATGAAGGCTATGATATTTCTGAAACTCACAATGTTCAAGGAATGTTTTTTTTAGAAATATAGGACCAATCTATAGTCATCTACAAATAGTAAAAGATGTTGATGACTAATAATGACTCCACTTGGGGAGGGCATCTCCTTTTCAGGAGGTGTCCAGAACCTCAGAGTTCAGATCTCTGAGTTTTGAAGATCAGTACCTTACATGTACTTGGAAAATATCTTCATTCACCTTTTGATTTATTCCTATTCTTTGAAGCTATGATCTCAAAATCTGAAAAACATGATTGCTTCAATATCAGTTCTACCTACCCATCATACTTTGCCTAACATTTTCTTCTTCTTCTAGGTGCACTTGAATTGGCAAACCCTTGACATCATTTTCTTTTGAAAGCATAAAAACTATCTACTTGTACCCTTATAACCTCCAAGAGTTCCGATTAGGCTGATGAACTCTTTTATTCTCTACCTAGTCTACTTATCTGTCAAGATTAAGCTGTTTGACAGATTTTCATTCTCTAACCTACTAACATGAAATTCAAAACATGATCAAATCAGGGTTTAGAAATTTGACTTGTCATGGTCTATGGAATTTTGGACAAGCTGCACACAAAATTTATTTTTGTGCAAGAAAAAACTAGAAAAAATGAGGGTTGTGATTTAGAATTTTTTATGCATCCCTCTCTTTCTCTTTCGCTTCAGATTTGAGCATTGAAACCAAATATATTTTCCTAATCTAATCCACTGACAAGCCAAGTTTACATGGTTTGGAAATTCTTCCTTCACTAAACTATCAGCATAAATTTAAAACATGTTTAATCATGATTAGGTTGTGTTAGCCACCTATGAATTTTTTGACAAGCAAACAGGTGGCTAAAATGTTTTTGAGCCTTCAAGAAAAACATTTCCTCTGAAAACATATCATTCTTGAAAGCCTCCTGTGTCTTTTTCCCTTTGAACAATATTCACTGTTGTTTCCATGAACAAAACCTCTCTGTTTGTGGAAGAAAATGCTCAGAAGACCTCCATTTCCCCTTATTTCATCCCCACAAACTCTTTATTTTAATCACCTTTTTCCCAATTTCAAATTCCTCCAAAATCCTCATTAACCCTCTAAATCATCCTAACTCCCCTTTAAACCTTACAAGTGCCCTTTGTTTGGTTTAATAGCCCCTTATTCCCTCTACCGGAACCCTTCTCTAAGCCTTTAAAACCCTCTTTTTGGCTTAAAAAACACTTATTTTACATATCAGACTTAAGCCCCTTTCGGCTAGCCCCTTAACCACTTTCCCACCATATGCCCCATGCCCAGGACCAAGCACTAAGGCCCCGGTCGCTAATCGCAATCGGGACTTTCAATGGGTGCATGTCCCTTTGTTTCTTTCTTTTTCCCGATGTGAGAAAGTATTTGATCTATCGGCCCCCGATCACTTATCGACCATTTATATTTTAAGATCTGACGGTCCACGCTAATTCTACAATGCGCCCGTTGCCACTCTGTATTCACCCCTCTGATTATGTGTAGACCATTGATCTATCGTTCTGATCCAATGGCTATCGCATAATCTCATCACCACCGATCGCACCAATCCCATCGCATTTGACCTCCGCCAATTGGCAAATCTCGATTTTATCTGAGCCGTCCATCTCGTATGATCCAACGGTCCAAATTACTCTTCACTCCGCTCATTTTCCCCCCATCTTTCCCCCTCGTGTCAAATCTCCACCGTTTATTCTTCCGCCGATCCAACGGCCTTGATGTAATCGCAAGTTCAAATCTCAGAGTTTGTCCCCCTGCCATTCCTCCGTTGCGATTTGATCCCCACCATTCGTCCCCTTAGATCCGATGGCTCTCATTATCTCCTCCCTTTCACACACCCCTCTGCCTCCCCTCACCCTTTTTTAATCCTGATCGTTCGTTCTTTAGATCTGATGGTTGAGATCTAACCCGCCTTTCACTTTCCACCGCTTAATCGCAAGTGCACCTTTCCATTTTGCACTGCCTTCTCCACCGTCCAATCTTCCACCCCTCCATCCTACGGTCAGGATGCATATCACGTAAATCTTATGTTCGAGCTTTAACGTTTCAAAATCACGCGATGAAGGCGGTTTTGTTTTTCCACTCGTCATGCAGCGATGTATATCGCATTTTTTCTAAGAATTTTCCAAACCTCCCTAAAGCCATGCGACACCAGTGGGTTTCCTCCTGAAACCACCTTCCTTCCCCTTTGCTCCCACAGCCTCCGTCATCAATCTCAACCGTCCATATGATCAGATCTACGGCCCTTATTGCATCACGCCCCATCTATATTTCTTTCATCGGAGCCTCTACAGAGTTTCATTCGACAATCCCCACCCTTTATCTCCTCCTGAGATCCAACAGCCCACAGTTAATCACCCTTTGCTCGCCAGGTCCCACCATCCAAAGGCCCCCGAATTCATCTGATTTAACCATTTTCCTTGTATTTCACCCAATGTTAAAACCTTTATGTTTTACATTAAAAACTCATTCTTCTGCCTAACTTAGTCTTAACAACTCCATTAGCCAATCCTAACCGTTGATCATCATCTGTCCCTCTATTCCAACGGTCTGTGACCTACTTTACACTAAAACCTTCATCAGCTCATTCTTTCACCATTTTGCAGAGATGGCCACTGGTTTTTCACCTGAATCCATCATCTCTGCCACCATTCCACAGGCCTCCACAACAATCTTCCAGCACTCCCTGGATTTTATAACGATTTTTTTCTTTGTGCAAGGATTACAGAGCGAATAAATTCACTTTGGCTCCACAGTCACAGCCACTGTGACTGAGAGTGCAGAGAGGCCATTATAACAGCAGCCAAGTGAAACAGTAGAGACATATTAGAGGATTGAAGCCCGTAATTGAAGATTTAACGTTTAATCACGTTGTTCAAAGGACGGAGACACAAATGAAGATCATGAAGAGAATTAAGAGGCCTAATAAGGCCTAAAGCACACCAACAAGCCATATCTGTGTTTTAGCATCAGCAGAACATGTTTTCTCCAGAAAGGACACCTCCTACAGTGTTCTCCATGCCTCCTCGAGCCCTTAACAGTCAATACACTGACAGAAGTTTCTATAGCTGTCAGGATAGCAGTTATAGAAGTATGGAGACCTGCAGACCTTTTATCCATGTTACTTATTTCAGAAGGCTACCACAGAGTACCATCAGTTGGAATTATTCAGAAGAACATACCTGAAGTTATTAATAAGACTTCTAGGCCATACCATAGAGTACACACAGTTAATGAAGAGCCATTCTGCAGAATGGGAACTCGACCTTCTTCTCCTCTGTCTTAATGAAATCAATTAAATTCACATCTACTACTACAGTTATCCATTCTCCTATAAGAACTCCCATGGAACATATTGTAAAGGTTGTTGTTGTTGTTAGTTGTAGGGATTCATTCGACTATTAAAACAGTTGTTGAGGGAAAGTAGCTAAGTAGTTTGTAATTTAGTAGTCTGGGAGGAAAATTTTGGATTGTATTAGCCATTGAGCTCAGTGTATGTGACTGGTTTTGCACATTAATTGATCAAGCAATTTCACAAGATCCTGGTCTATATTACAGGTGATGTTTCCTGTCTTATTTTATTTTAATCATGCTGCTGATATTTCTATGATAAGAATTAGTAAATCAGGCTTAGGATATACCCCTGCATGGTACCCTAATGCCCACTGCTCTTCTTGTCTTTGATGTTTTCTGCTTAATGTGTATCTGAGAAAAAATTCACGTAATTTAACCAGTTAAAGATGTTGGTATGGCCCATGCTTACTGATGTTCTAATTTGGGATTTGTTGCTTAGATGTTCTTGTTGGTTTTGACCTGGAAGAATTGGGATACCGAGGATTTAGTGTAAGCCTTTTCCACTGGGGTCCTTTTCCAACAGATTGGCTTTTCTAAGATCCCTTGAGCTGGTGTCAAAGCATTGAAGGTTAAAGGTCCTTCTCTGATCTCAGGCCTAGTTCTGTGTTAAATCTTAATTCTATTTTTCATTGAGAGTATGCTTAAGCAGGCTTGGAGTTTGATGACCTCTGACCTGATCTTAAGCTGCCCTTTGTGTCTTCATTGATAGTTTCCTCTGAGTATGTCAAAGCAGGTCTAGATTTAAATGATATCTGACCTGATCTCCAGGCTGAAATTGGGTTTCTTTCCTTCTTTCACCTTCACCCCTTATTGTTCCATCCCACCATCTATCTAAAAGATCCTTTAGTATAGATGACTTGCCCTATGGAAAACCTTGCTCAGTTGTTATGTAAGTAATCCCCTTTCATGACTCCATAGCCCAATGGATGGCACATTCCCAGCCTATCCTCTTTTGCTGAAACATCTTGTTGCTTTGTTCCTTTCATTCCATAACCTTATCAGTTTATGATCTCCAACCCAACAACCAACCAAATCATTTAAACCCCCCCCCCCCCCCCTTGTGCTTCATACCTAGCCTAATACCTCATTTTGAGCTTTCAAATATATATCATTCTTTGTTTTAATGGAGAGATCCCTCTCCGGATCCAGGAGGGCTAGATCCTAATATCCCAAAGTGGTTATGATGTTGTCCAGTCTTTTGTTCTTGCCAATCTGGCAAAAACATTGGAACCCCAACATAATGGCAACTCCATTGGGGAAAAAAGGACCAATCAGCCTAGATTTGGCAGTAAATCACTGTGGTGGACAGTAAATCTCTTTAAACACCTTAAATCCTCCACCTGGGGACTTCACAGTTCCTAAATGATTAAAATACTCCACTGGTGATCAGTCGGCCGTTGATTATCTTTGTTTTCACAAGACTCCACTGGGAGACCAGTCGCATTACAACATCATCCCCACCAATGGAAGACTCTGAGCTAAGTCCCCTTGAAGAGTTTCATTGTGGAATATCAGATATACTGGCTAAACTCAGAAGCAAGGACCTTCCAGAGGTTTTCCTTTCCAGCTCAAGATTCAATAATCAACCTGAGATGAAGAAAGTTTTTCTAGAAGTGATGGTTGAAAGGTATGAAGCTGAGATTGAAATATTGAATTCACAAGAACAATAATACCAATTCAGGGACCCGAGAGCCTTTTTGGAGAGTCTCCCTCTCCCTAAAAAAGAAGAAATTCCACTGCCTGTTGAAGTACAACAAGAAGATGATCAGGCTTTCAAGAGCCACACTGAAGATGCAGTGGAGGATGCAGTAATCAAAGTTGCCCAGGATACAGACAGCCTACCAGTCATGGGAGGCCTAAAATAAGTAAGTGTACATCATGCGTTCATTGATCCTGTGGCACAGTATATGGAGGCCCTGATTGGATTGAATTGTCCAGCATTGATCCTTCGCAGGGGCCAGATTCATCAGGAACGGTCACCACTGATGGTGACCTCAGTTTTGAAAAACCACATGCAGAGTACCCTACGGTTATCTCTGACAAGAAACTAGTTCTTCTATCCTTTTTTGTTACTGCTTGACTGGCTGCACTGGCATTATTGTATCACGTAAAACATCAGAGATTTCCAAATAGAGTAGGGTAGGTAGGAAAGCTCAATAAAGCTTAGCCTGTGGGAATGTAGTTAGATGTTTTTAATTTCTGCAAATTCCAGCAAGTCAGACAATCTAATCATGGTTTGACTGTTTTTCAATTTCTATCTTAGAATGTAGAGAAGAAATCTGCTAGACAGTTTAATCCTAGCAGATATTAGTTTAGGTAGAGAAGCTATGAGGCCAACTGTTTAATCTGGTCTCATGGAGTAATAAGGGTAGAATTAGAATAGGTTTATTTTCCCATTTGTAAAAATTGATGATGTAAAGGGTCTGCAAGTCCAAATGCACCCAGAAGAAAAATGTTAGGACAATAGTATGGGTAGGTAGTTGTTTGGGAGAATGTTTACTGTTGATATAATGTCTTCATGATTGTGGTAGCTGATCCAAGAATAAAATGGATGTGTCAAGTACCAGGCATTTGGCCTACTCCAAAGATTATTTTCTGAATTATTGACACCTTCAAGAAGATGCCATCCCCATGTGGAGCCACTGTTAGCCACCTATGAATTTTTTGACAAGAAAACAGGTGGCTAAAATGTTTTTGAGCCTTCAAGAAATACATTTCCTCTGAAAAAATATCATTCTTGAAAGCCTCCTGTGTATTTTTCTCTTTGAACAATATTCATTGTTGTTTCCATGAAAAAAAACCTCTCTGTTTGTGGAAGAAAATGCTCAAAAGACCTCCATTTCCCCTTATTTAATCCCCACAAACTCTCTGTTTTCATCACCTTTTCCCCCCTTTCAAATTCCTCCAAAATCCCTCATTAACCCTATAAATCATCCTAACTCCCCTTTAAACCTTACAAGTGCCCTTTGTTTGGTTTAATAGCCCCTTATTCCCTCTACCGGAACCCTTCTCTAAGCCTTTAAAACCCTCTTTTTGGCTTAAAAAACACTTATTTTACATATCAGGCTTAAGCCCCTTTCGGCCAGCCCCTTAACCACTTCCCCACCATATGCCCCATGCCCAGGACCAAGCGCTAAGTCCCCGGGCGCTAATCGCAATTGGGACTTTCAATGGGTGCATGTCCCTTTGTTTCTTGCTTTTTCCCGATGCGAGAAAGTATTTGCTTTATCGACCCCCGATCACTTATCGATCATTGATCTTTTAAGATCTGACGGTCTGCGCTAATTCTACAGTGTGCCCGTCGCTGCTCTTCATTCACCCTTCCAATTACGTGTAGACCGTTGATCTGTCATTCTGATCCAACAGCTATCGCGTAATTGCATCACCGCCGATCGCACCAATCCCATCGCATTTGACCTTCGCCGATTGGCGAGTCCCAATTTGTTCTGAGCCATCCATCTCGCATGATCCAACGGTCCAGATTACTCTTCACTCCGCTCATTTTCCCCCCGTCTTTCCCCCTCGGGTCAAATCTCCACCGTTGATCCTTCCACCGATCCAACGGCCCTGATGTAATTGCAAGTTCAAATCTCAGAGTTTGTCCCCCTGCCATTCCTCTGTTGCGATTTGATCCCCGCTGTTCGTTCCCTTAGATCCGATGGCTCTCATTATCTCCTCCCTTTCACACACCCCTCTGCCTCCCCGCTCCCTCTTTTAATCCTGATCGTCCATTCTTTAGATCTTACGGCTGAGATCTAACCCACCTTTGACTTTCCACCACTTAATCGCCAGTGCACCTTTCCATTTCACGCTGCCTCCTCCACCGTCCGACCTTCCACCCCTCCATCCTATGGTCAGGACGCATATCGCATAAATCTTATGTCCGAGCTTTAACGCTTCAAAATCACGCGATGAAGGCGGTTTTGTTTTTCCACGTGTCATGCAGCGATGTATATCGTGTTTTTTCTGAGAATTTTTCAAACCGTCCTAAATCCACGTGACACCAGTGGTTTTCCTCCTGAAACCACCTTCCTTCCCCTTTGCTCCCACAGCCTCCGTCATCAATCTCAGTCGTCCATCTAATCAGATCTACGGCCCTTATTGCATCGCACCCCATATATATTTCTTTCATCAGAGCCTCTACAGAGTTTCATCTGACAATCCCCACCGTTGATCTCCTCCTGAGATCCAACGGCCCACAGTTAATCGCCCTCCGCTCACCAGGTCCCACCATCCAAAGGCCCCCGACTTCATCCGATTTAACCATTTTCCTTGTATTTCACCCAATGTTAAAACCTTTATGTTTTACATTAAAAACTCATTCTTCCGCCTAACTTAGTCTTAACGACTCTGTTAGGCAATCCTAACAGTTGATCATCATCTGTCCCTCTAATCCAATGGTTTGTGACCTACTTTACACCAAAACCTTCATCAACTCATTCTTTCACCGTTTTGCAGAGATTGCCATTGGTTTTTCACCTGCATCCATCATCTCCGCCACCATTCCACAAGCCTCCACAGCAATCTTCCACCACTCCCTAGATTTTATAATGATTTTTTGCATTGTATAGGGATTATAGAGCGAAGAAATTCACTCTGGCTCCACAGTCGCAGCCACTGTGACTGAGAGCGCAGAGAGGCCATTACAGCAGCAGCCAAGTGAAATAGCAGAGAAAAATTAGAGGATTTGAGCCCCTTAATTGAAGATTTAACGTTTAATCCTGTTGTTCAAAGGACAGAGACGCAAATTAATATCATGAAGAGAATTAAGAGGCCTAATAAGGCCTAAAGCACACCGACAAGCCATATCTGTGTTTCAGCATCAGCATAACGTGTTTTCTCTAGAAAGGACACCTCCTACAACGTTCTCCATGCCTCCTCAAGCCCTTAACAGTCAGTACACTGACAAAAGTTTCTATAGCTATCAGGACAACAATTATGTAAGTATGGAGACCTGCAAACCTTTTATCCATGTTACTTATTTCAGAAGGCTATCACAGAGTACCATCAGTCAGAATTCTTCAGAAGAACATACGTGAAGTTATTAACAAGACTTCTAGGCCATACCACATAGTACATGCAGTTAATGAAGAGCCATTCTGCAGAATGGGCACTCGACCTTCTTCTCCTCTGTCTTAATGAAATCAATTAAATGCACATCTACTACTACAGTTATCCATTCTCCTATAATAACTCTCGTGGAACATATTGTAAAGGTTGTTGTTGTTGTTAGTTGTAGGGATTCATTCGATTGTTAGAATAGTTGTTGAGGGAAAGTAGCTGAGTATTTTGTAATTTAGTAGGCTGGGAGGAAAATTTTGGACTGTATTAGCCATTGAGCTCAGTGTATGTGACTGGTTTTGCACATCAATTGATCAAGAAATTTCATAGGATCCTGTTCTATATTACGGGTGACGTTTCCTGTCTTATTTTATTTTAATCATGCTGTTCATATTTCTCTGATAAGAATCAGTAAATCAGGCTTAGGATATACCCCTGCATGGTACCCTAATGCCCACTTCTCTTCTCTTCTTTGATGTTTTCTGCTTAATGTGTATCTGAGAACAAATTCACGTAATTTAACTAGTTAAAGATGTTGGTCTGGCCCATGCTTACTGATGCTCTAATTTGGGATTTTTTGCTTAGATTTTCTTGTTGGGTTTGAGCTGGAAGAATTGGGATACCAGGGATTTAGTGTAAGCCCTATCCACTGGGGTCCTTTTCCAACAGATTGGCTTTTCTAAGATCCCTTGAGCTGGTGTCAAATCATTGAAGGTTAAAGGTCCTTCTCTGATCTCAGGCCTAGTTCTATGTTAAATCTTAACTCTGTTTTTCCTTGAGAGTATGCTAAAGAAGGTCTAGATTTTGATGACCTCTGACCTAATCTTAAGCTGCCCTTTGTGTATTCATTGAGAGTTGCCTCTGAGTATGTAAAAGCAGGTCTGGATTTAAATGATATCTAACCTGATCTCCAGGCTGAAATTGGGTTTCTTTCCTTCTTTCACCTTCACCCCTTATTGTTCAATCCCACCATCTATCCTAAGGATCCTTTAGTATAGATGACTTGCCCTATGGAAAACCTTGCTCAGTTGTTATGTAATTAATCCCCTTTCATGACTCCATAGCCCAATGGATGGCACATTCCTAACCTATCCTCTTTTGCCGAAACATCTTGTTGCTTTTTTCCTTTCATTCCATAACCTTCTCAGTTTATGATCTCCAACCCAACAACCAATCAAATCATTTAAAACCCCCCCCTTGTGCTTCATACCTAGCCTAATACCTCATTTTGAGCTTTCAAAGATATATCATTCTTTGTTTTAATGGACAGATCCCTCTCCGGATCCAGGAGGGCTAGATCCTAGGATCCCAAAGCGGTTATGATGTTGTCTAGTCTTTTGGTCTTGCCAATCTGGCCAAAACACTGGAACCCCAATAGGTTGTATGACTAAACAAGACTTTCTTTTCCCAAAAGTAGTGGTATTTAGGCTTGCACACTTTCAACAATACTCTTTTTAGTATGGGGATTTACCTCTTCTTTTTTCCTGCCTTCCTTTTCTTCTTTTCTTTGTTTTTGTGTTTCATTTTTCTGATCTTTCATCAAGCAATGTTATGTACAATGAATGAAGCTTCAAACTAGGAATTTCAAAAAAATTAATGCTTGAGTATCCTTCCATTGACAAGACCTCCAAATAACTCTGTTCCATCTAGTTCTTGTAGGAAGAAGGCATTGTTACCTCTAGCTGAATGGATGATGTATGGACCCTTCCATATATTTTCAAATTTTCCATGCTTTCCTTTGTCTTCTCTTCTTGAATCCCACTTCAACACTTTGTCTCTAATCTTGAAATCATTTGCCTTGGTCCTTGTGTCAAATATATTCTTAATGTTCTCTTGCATTGCTTGTGTTCTATTGTAAAATTCTTCCCTTGATTGTTGTAATTGAATGGTTTGGTTCAGCCTCCTTTGCATATCATTCTCTTCTGATTGTACTTCTTGGAGGAGCTTCATCACTGGGATTCCCAAAAATGTTGGAAAAATTGCATCCATGCCATACACTAGTTGATAGGGAGACACGTTAATTGATTTTTTGCTTGTTAATCTGTCAACCCATAGTGCATGCACTAGTTTGCTATGCCATGACTTTCTGTTCTATTCCAACAACTTCTTGATGATGTTCACCAAACCTTTGTTAGAGGACTCAGCCAGCCCATTACCTTGAGGGTAATAAGCTGTAGAATTCCCCAGTGTGATGTGAAATTTGTAGCAAAAGTCCACCATTCTCTTGGACTTAAATGCAACAACATTATCGGTGATGATTTTTCTTGGACAACCAAATCTGGACAAGATGTTGGTTTCAAGAAATTTGATGATTACTAAGTGAGTGGCATTCCTTGAGGGGATGGCTTCTATCCATTTGGTGAAATAGTCAGTTTCATTCAGGATCCATTTTTTTTGGGCAGAGGAGGCAGGGTGGATTTCTCCAATAAAATCTAAACCCTGCCGTTGAAAAGGAGTTTCAACACTGATAAGATGCAATGGCAAAGGCAATAGTTTTCTCTTTCCATCAAAGACTTGGCATTTATGGAAAGTCATTACTAGCTTATGGATATCAGGGAAAAGAGTGGGCCAATAGAAACCAACTCTAAGGATTTTGTTGGCAGTGGTTTTCTAGTAGAGATGACCTCCACATTCTCCTTCATGAAACTCATGCATGATTCTATCCACATCATCTTCAAGTGAACATTTAAGCAAGATACCAACATAATTTTTCCAATATAAAGCTTTATTTAGAATGCAGAAATTTATAGCCTTTAGTTTCAAGAATCTAGCTTTTGTTTTGGATAAATCAAGAGGATAATTTAGATTAAAAAGCACATATAATATATCAACATACCAGAGTGAGTTCATAAATGCTTCTTCAATGGGTGTAGTTACCAATTCCTCTTGTTCATCCAAGGAATGTATCATGTTTATGTATAGTGCTTGAAAGTTTTCTTCAGCCATGAGATTGGCAAGTCCTTGTCCTTTGATTAGTTTGGTGGGCCTGATTTCTAGATCATATCCTAAGATGACAACAATCCACTTAACCCTTTTACCATCAGGATCTTGATTCAGTATGTCCTTAAAAACTGTATGTGGAACAAAAGAAATGACATGGGAATGCAAGATGTAAACTCAGAAATATTTTAATGCTTTGATTAAGGAAAAGGCTTGTTTTTCCATGATGTTATATTTCATAGGTGCATATCTCAATGCCTTGCTGAAGAAATCTATGGGTTGTTCTTGTCCCATCATGTTCTTTTGTAGCAATACTGCAGCAATAGTGTGTTTTGATGAAAATGAGAAGATGAATAAGTCCTTGGTAAATTCAGGGTTGATTAGAGCTGGTGTTTGGGTAAGTGCTTGTTTTACTAGTTCAAAGGATTGTTTGGATTTTGTGGTCCACTTGACTCCTAATTCTCTTTTCAGCATGTTTTTAATGTTTCGTAGGAGTTCTGCAAGTTTTTGTATGAACCTTCTTAGGAAGTTGATCTTTCCAATGAAAGATTGCAGCTCTTTAATGTTCATAGGGTGGCTGATCTGCAATATACCCTCAATCCTTTTTGGGTCTATCTTAATCCCTTCTTCATATATGATGTGGCCTAAGAGTTTTCCTTCTTGAAGACAAAACATAGTTTTCTTAGGATTTAAAGATAGACCATACTTCCTACACTTTTCAAAGACTTTTGTTAGGTGAACTAGGTGTTCCCCATCGGTTTTAGAATAAACAGTGATGTCATCAAGGTAGATCACAATGAAGTAACCTATATATTCGGAAAAAGAAATTTCCATGGCTCTTTGGAAAGTGGGCCCCGCAGTCATTAACCCAAAAGGCATTTTGACATACATGAAGGTGCCCCAAGGTGTAGTGAAGGAGGTTTTGTGCTGATCACTCAGAAGTACTAGCACCTGATTGTAACCTGAAAAACCATCAAACAATGATATTATTTTAGAGCCTACTACCCTTTGCAGTATACGATCCATCTTAGGTAAAGGGTAGTCATCTTTTAGAGAGGATTTGTTTAAATTTCTAAAGTCTATGCATAGCCTAATCTCCCCTATTTTCTTTCTCACTGATACAAGGTTCGAAACCCACTCTGAGTACCTAAGTGGGAATATGATTCCAGAATCATACATCTTCTTTATTTCCTTCTCAACTAGAGGCACTAGGACAGGGTTTATTATTCTCAATTTCTGCTTGAATGGTTTCTGGTTTTCCTTAAGAGGAATCTTATTTTGAATAATGTTTGTGTCATAGGACTTCAAGTCATCATAACCCCATGCAATCACATCCTTAAATTCTTTGAGTAGCTCTATGTATTTCTTTTTTATGTGAGGTGGTAGAGTTTTGGACAAATTTATCATTTTGGGTTCTTCTACACTGCCTATGTTGCATTCTTCTACATCAGTCTCGGTGGATTCCATTTTTGGCTTCCTAGCAACATCATTGAAATCAAACAGCTCTTCTAAGGGGAAAATACCTCTTGGTAATGAGCTATCTTTGCATTGCAATACCTCAAGGTATTTTTGATCTGGATCCCCACAAAATTCTACCTCATGAAGGTGTTCTAGCAGATTTATATCTGCAGTAGGAAATGGCTCTGTTTTGTGTGTTTGTTCTTCATTAAGGCAGTCTTCTTCGTGATTCAAGTCTAGTTTTGGCATTTCAAATTAATTTTTGGATTGTAATAAGTCCTCAATGTCTTTGTCACCTTCAAATACTTGCCAATAATCTAATTTATCAGGTACTGTAGGTCTGCTTTTGATTTATACCATGTATTTTTCATTGGCATGAGGTAATTGGCAAGTGCTAGCAGCAAGGTCTAGTTCATTGGCAAGGCTGTTTTGAGCTCTTGGGATAGAGGTAAGTTCATATTTCTCAAATGTCTTCAGGAGGTCTAAGGAAACATTCCTATATTATCTTAGCCTAGGATTCTTGGTTGAATATTCTCCTTTGATTTTCCTACTGATTAGCTCAGAATCTCCTTGAACAGAAATCTTCTTAGCTCCTATGTTTTTCAACCATTGCAATCCTAAGAGAAAAGCTTCATACTCTGCAATATTGTTTGTACATTGAAAATCTAGTTTGTAAGAGTAACCTTCATTAGTGTTGTGTATCCAAAAACCTGCTCCTAAACCAACTTTGCCACAAGAGCCATCAAAGCTCTTGTTCCAAAGTGTTTCAAGTTCAGATTCACCATTATGTTGTGGTTCATGGCTGCAAGGGTTTTGACTGTTAAGTTCTTGATTTTTTGTTTTCTTTGATTGTTCTGACAGGTCTTGTTCTTCCTTCTTTTCATTTACTTGTTCATTAATGTCATCTCCATTGTACAAGATAAATGAGTCAAGGTCTGAATGGATAGAATAGAGAGGGGTGTTGTTTGGACTATCTTGGCTACTTACCATGTATTTCATGTGAGATTCTTTGTACAGTCTTCTTGTTTGGTTAAATACTGGAATGGTAGCATATGTCATGTCCACTTGGAGGTTTCCTTGGAGTTTGGATCCCCATTATCTAGATTAGAGCATGCCATACTTTGGGGGAATGTTAGCCACCACAATGTCCATGACTAGGCTCTTAGCTGGTATTTGTGCCAGATTGACACACAGATCTTTGATCAAATCTAGGCATTTAACTCTACTTGAATCAAAAGAGGATAGGTCTTTGTAAGGTTTGGTCATTTCGAGGCCTAATATCTCCATCACTACCTTTGGGATGAGGTTGTGTGAAGCACCTGAGTCTAGCATAACATTGTGTAAGATTTTATCATGGATGTTTAAACTGACATAGAATGGAGGTACATATCCTTCTTGATATTTTCCCTCTACCTCAGGTCCAAAAAACAACTCTGGTTTGTCATCAGTTAGATTCAGAGTATCAGTGTCATCTCCTATGTTCAATGCCTTCAAAACTTGAGACCTGTATACATCCTGAGTTACTAGTTCAATAAGAGGTATGACTATTTTGATCTTGGAAATCTCTCCCTCAAAATTGAATGGTGTTGGTGTTTTTGGCATATTTACATTAGTTTTATTACACATAGTCTTTTCAACAACTTTAGTTTGCTGAATTTTATTTGGAATGTTAGTTAAAGCAGTTTTTTCAGGGCCACTAGTTGATGTACTAGGGAAGCATTGGCCACCACTATGTTGGTTGGTTTTGTATTTGCTCTGATTAGGAGTTTTAGCCATTATGTTGGTGTTTTCTGTTGTCTTTTTAAGAATGTTTTCAAGGGTTTTTCTAACAGCAGTTTCTAGCTTTTTTTTCTTGGAGGCATCTTGGTTTTTCTTACTCCTAAGGTTATACTGCCTATGAACCTCCATGATATCATTTTCAAATCCTAGCTTGTACTCTTCAGTATCCTCATAGTTTCTTTCGGTTTGGTTTGGGGAAAACACACCTTTTTCTTCTTCTGTAAGAAAAAAAACATCCTCACTATCAGAGCCTATTAGATTTACATGGTTTCCTTCCGGCTCTTCAGCCTCTCTTTCCTCTTCATCTACATAGTTTTCTTGGAAAGGAGGTCTAATTTACTGGTCATTGCCTCTTTATCTGATTTGAGGAGGGTCTCTTCTGAAGTTTTGGTTTTTATTTCTGTTATGAGGATTTTTTTGGTTTTCCCTAGGAGGTGCTCTTTCATTTAAGTTGATTCCTTCCATCATTCTTTCCATTGTCCTAACTAGATTTTCAATTTTAGCATCAGATGTGGAGGCCATAGTTTCCTCTTTGTATGTAACCTTCTTCTCTATCCTAAATATAGCCCTCTTCTCAATTATATTGGCTTATACACTCACAACTCCCCTTTGCATGTCTTCTAAGGTTAGGGGATATCTTTCTCTCAATTGGTAGGCCATCTCAGGATCAAATCCACCTCGAAACTTTACTAAGGTAAGGCCTTGTGGGGGTTTCATGTGAGGTGGGAGTGCATTGTATACACTATTGAACCTAGTGTAGTAGTATTGGACACTTTCCCCAACATTTCTCTTAATTTTATTATATTCTGAGAGGATTTGAAGAGAATTTTTCTTAGTCTCCCACTTGTTTATGAATGTTTGATAAAGGCAAGGGAGGTCATGTATGCTATTAGGAGTTAAGTTTTTGAACCATTTATTTGCTTTTCCTCCTAGACTTTGAGCAAACATTCTCATTTTTATGGTCTCCTCTTCTATTTCTTGGTAGTAAAAAGCATCATTTATTTTGTCGACATGCTGTTGGGTAGTTGTAGAGTCAGCCCTAGTAAAGTGAGGGATTTTGGATTGGTAGTCCTGTGGCATAGGCAGTAAAGGTTGAGGTAGTACCATAGGGGCATACCATGCTGCCATGATCAAAGGTAGTGGAATCCAAGGAGGATTTACAAGAGGAGGGTTTATGAGTGGAGGTGGAGGCTGAAATGGAGTGGTTTGCACAATGGATGTATGAATGGGAGTGGCAGTTGTACTTGGACCAACTGACTGATTTTGAGCAGATCTGGAATGGAAGGATTCAAAGTGTTGGAGAAGCTAAAAATCATGAGGAGCGGAAGGAGAGGCTTCTCTACTAGGACTCTGCTACAATTCTGTAGGCTCAAGGTCTATCTAGTCTATCCCACTTTGAGACTTAGTTATGAATAGGTTTCTTCTATGGTATAAGTCAAATTGGGTATCTTGCAAGGCTGTGAGGTTTTCAGGGAAAAAACTTGCTTTGTGAATGGGTCTAACAATAGTTGAGTCTTCAGTCCTAAAATTTTTCCATAATATTATTTCTGGGTCATCAACTATGGTAGGAGGGTTTGGGTTAGGGTGAGATCTAGTGCTGATTCTTTGTGAAGCTAGATTTCAGACCCAAAACACATAGAGGCTGAAATTTTATGAGGGTTTTGAAAAATAGACCTATCTATAAGGATACTAAGTTAACACAGTATGTAATTGGGATTTACACTATTATGACTAATTGATACATTCCCAGGGGAGTCTATGAGAACTAGTGGCGTCAACAGGGCTACTGAAGACCAGTGGAGTCACTAGGTGGATGATGTTTTTAGTTTGAGGATATGTACTTGTTGTCCACCATCAACAACTAAATACCAATCTAGAGATGTTTTTTGGGTTTCCTAAGTTCTTTATGTAACACTAAGCTTTTCAACAAGTGTTCTCCAGTATATTCACCATGGTGCTAGTATGATGAATCAACTAGATATCACTCTTGGCTAACACTTGATTTATCTAAGTTTGATAGGGGATTTATGATTTCTTAAGGAATGTCTAAGCGTGTTACTTACTCAGTCCCCAGTGGAGTCACCGTTATGTTAGGTCCCTATAATTTGTCAAATTGGAAAGAAAAAATTGAACAAGGGTAACATCAAACCAATATTTGGAGCCCTAGGACTTAGCCTTCTTGGACTCAGAGAGGGCTCTCTCTATATTTGTGTGAAAGATGTAACTTGTACGATTTTAGGGTTTTGATTTTAGGCTAGTTATAATTATAGGGTTTGTTTCTTTATTTTTTTGGTTGGGTAGGTTATCAAGTAGAATAGATAGAGTGAGAGAGATTTAGAACATTGGGCTATGGAGTCTACAAAAGGTCTTGAAAAGTACAAAAATAGGTCAAGGGTGTTTCAAAGGGAAAGTTAACAAAGTCAAATGGATCTTCAAAGCTTATGTGAGTGAAATGAACATTAAATTGTGAGATTAGTAGGTGTAAAGGGCAGTTAAGAATCCTTTAAAAAATACTTTAACAAGAAGGGCCTTTAAGGTCACTATGCATAAATAAATAACCAAAGACAAGGCATACCATAAACTTCTTTGATCTAAATTTCACCTAGTAAACCCTAAGATAACAATCCAGCAAACCCTAGAGAGCAAGGAACTTGTAAATTCTCTAGTGATTTCACCTTCAAGAAAAGAAAAAATTCAAGATAACATATAGTAATGATCAAAGAGCAGGGAACTCCTAAATTCCTGAATCAAACTATGAAATACCTTCAAAGAAACTATTTAAGATGGAATAAAGGACAGGGCAAACCATAAGCTTCCTCAGCCAAACACTAATTAGCAATAACTCAAAGAAAAGGCCTCAAAAACAATGTTTCAAGTATACCAAAGGACATGGCTAACCATAAACTTCTTTGGCATTGGCTCCATTAAATCATTCTAAAGACAAACAAGATGAGTGGGACTAGAGAGAAATTAAGAATTCTTTAATCTGACCTAGCAGAGGAAAAAATTAAAGAAATGGAAGCAGACAGACTTAAGTCGTTTCTAACAACATATCTTAAGCTAAAATTTATATTCTATTGCAAGAGAAAGATGCAAAATATGGAAACATAAGAATACAAGTGTAAAATCAGAGAAAACATCACCATTAACCATGTTCATGAAGCCTGCAAATGTGCTTGTCTCATTGATATTCAGTCCAAAACCTTCACAATGCTCCAAAGCCAAAAACTCCTTACAGCTCAAAGTCTATAAAGTGTATCTCAACAATAAACAAACATGAACAATGAGGCCCTCATGCAGTATTTAACTTGCAAAGGAGGGTCAAAACCCTAGCTAGGGTTCCAAAATGTCATTAAATACATCATAAATGCATTTGACCATTGTGACCATGCAAGGCCCAAGGCACAAATATCCCAACTGCAAAAATAACTTCTATCATAAATTCTAAGCTAATTCTAGAGATATTTGCTTATTAAGCCATAAAAATATCTTTTTCATTTACTCCTTGTGTATTTTGTTGACTTTATTGCAAGGGCATAGCACCAAGGTTCAAGGGCGCAGTGCCAACACTTGGAAAATCACCTATTTTGTAGCTGAGATTTGGAGTCCTTCCCGATGTCCAAATGAGCTCCATGATAGCTCATTGGAAAGCATTTCTAGTATAATTTCCAAATATACCTTTATTTTTTAGAATGGAGTCCATTTACCAGCTCAAAAATCCATTCTCCCAAGACTGCTAAGGGCGTAGCGCCAATGCTGAAAAGAAGGCAAAAAAGTGATTTTTTGCTTGTTTTTGGCACTTTTGGAGGACTAGTTTTGCTCCAAATGAGCTAAACGTTTCTGTGAGTGATGTACGTGGCCTTATGAACACAAAAATGCAAATTTTTCTTCCATTTTATTCCCCAAAAAATATCACAGCGCCAGTGGCGTTGCGCACTTGGCCCTTCAAAATAGTCAAAAATTCAAAATATTCAAAAATGTGCCAAAATTTGGATTTGTCTTGATGATCATGTTTGGGATGCTTGTAGGGATGCATCAGCAAGAATGCCAAATTTTTATTTTTCTTTTTCCTCCTTTAGGGATTGAATATTTTCAAGGTCTCTTTTGAGCTTGGCCCTTGCAATCTTGTTTCTTAAGGCATAATGCCTTGCCATATTCTTTTGCATGTCTAGGTCTCTCGTGGTCTTCTCCAGATGATCCTCTAGGTGCAAATTTGCCCTCTCTAGCCAAGATTCCCTATCATAGTCTATTTCCATGGCAAGCAACACACTTGGAGTGAACTGCTCTCCCTATGCTACCTCCTACTCCCTTTCTTTGTCTAAGGCTTTCTTTAATCCAATTGTCCTTGGCCTCTTCCTAGGAAGTTGTTCTTCCTCTTCTTTAGTGTCATTATGAGTGCCCAAGACCTCATCTCGCTTTGCCTTGACTTTCCCAGCCTCTTTCTGAGCTCTGATAGCTCTGATCTCACATATGGCTTTCTATGTCTCCAACTACTTGTTTTCAACCTCAAGGAAGTTTTTGACATTCTTAGCCCTACCAATATTGTCTTGCAGCTCTCTAATCTGGGCATCCTTGCTTTGGAGAAGCATGCTTGTGATTCTCTACTCATTTTAATCATCATTTTCAAGGTGAATAAGTTGAAATTTTTGTTTAGTCTCATTTTTGTCTTCCTCTTCTTAATCAATGACCTTTTCCTTACCTTTGTCAAGATTCTTGGTTGATGTAGAAGGCATGGCCCCTTGCCTCTTAAGGGCATCAAACACATGCCTATTTCCCCTCTGGTAGGTCAAAGGAAAAGGCTCAATGTTACTCATCTTAGTGCCATCTGCCTGACTGCCATCATTATTACCATCATCACTGCTCTCATGGTTCTTTGACCTACTGCCATCATCCTCACTGCTCTCTGCCTCATTTCCATCTGTTTCACTGATATGTGCCTCACTATTTTCTTCCTCATTGTTTGATTCCTCATTGCCATCTCCCTCACTATTTGATGCACTGGTACCATGAGATGATGGTGAGGGATTGTGAGAGGGTGATGAAGGAGGACCATTATGAGTTGAAGGTATGTGAGTGGATGGTGAAGCATGAGTAGTGGGGTGTGATGGTGAAGGAGGAATGGGAGGATGAGAGGATAAAGGTATATCTTTCTGAGGATGGGCTTGTGGAGTAGTAAACACTTAATTTTCAATGAAGGTCTCCCATGGAATGCCCTTCTGTTGTAGTTGGTGCATAAACACCATTTTGATAAGAGAGTGCTAAAATAGGCTTTGCATCTGTTGAGGATAGTCTCTCTTTTGCACTATGTAGGAAATTTTATTAATGCTTCTGTAGAGGTAATAGGGTATATGTAGCATCCTCACTCTAATAAAGTGCATAAGAAGCCTGATGTGGTAGGAGTAAAGACGGGAGAACCTTCCCTCACATGTAAAATACTTCATGATAATTCTTATCATAGGTGCATATCTATCAAGTAGGTGAGAGAAAGTAAAAATGGATTTACTGTGGTATTTGTACGTAGGTTCTAGATAGGGTTCAAAGTAGCTCATGTCTAGGTTAGCTTGCTTGAACCATTTCTCCCCTACACTAGGTATGCTTGTGGCATTGGCAATAACATCTGTAGATAACTCAAAGGTGACCCCTCCAAGGTTAACTTTTTTTTCATGCAAGTTAATGATAAAGAGTCTAGTTAGCTCAGGGTGGTTTTGCACTTGCTGCACATTTTCACAAAAATCAAAGCATCCTACATGCTTGAAACATGAAACAGTTAGGGGAGATGCCATTAGCTCCCTTGTGTTTGGGGGTTCAAATCTATTTATCTTTCCACCATTGTGCTCATGCCTCCTTGGCATTTAGCCTTCTCCTCCACTACCACTATCTTCTAACATTGTAAACTCTGCCTTTGAAAAACCCTAGGACTACAAATGGAAATGAGATGAAGGGATGGTGATGAAAAAGTCAGGTCTGCAAGTGAATGAGATGAGTGAGTGAGGGTATAGGTGTATAAGAATGAGTGAGATGCTAAAAAACTTAATGAAAACCCCAGTTGTGCAATTAAACTTTGTTTTGAAACACTTTTGGGCTGATGTCAAATTGAGATGAAGGATGGCAATGGAATGTCAGCCTTTGCAAGTGGAGGGACTGATTGAATGAATGGAATGGGTGTAGGGATAACTTAGGTGAATGAAAAACCTTCAAACATTGTAATCCCTCTGTTTATCACTTATTTTCTTTATAGGTAGATGAAATAATGGTAAACAGTGATGTCAAGTTTAAGCCTTAGGGTAGCCTCTTAGGGTTTCAATTTCTTTCCATTAAATGATGGAAAAAATGCTTGAAAATGTGGTTAGGGCATCCACTTACCCTTTATCAGTGCCTTGGATGACCTTGGAGGAAGCTTGAGAGAGATTTGAAGTGGTATGAGTGGCTAAACTGCTTATAAATCCCTCCTGGACAAGGGTGCAATGCCTAAGTTGAGGGCGTGGTGCTCAATCCCATGCACGCAACGCTCAATCCCAAGCGCGTAGTGCCAAGGTCTTCTTTACCAATCCTGTCGAGTAAGGGCACAGTGCCTTCCCTAGCATGTAATGCTCACTTCCAGGCACACAATTCCTTCATAATTTGCATGGAAGAAAAGTGCCAAGGGCACAACGCCCGATTCCAGGCGCACAACGCCAAGCTGAGCACATAGCGCCAAAACAATTTGCCCAATTTTGACTTGAAAATGCCCAAATTCTTCACTCCTGAATGCTCTGATGGTTTTGCAAGGAAAAAATGATTTGTTTGAAATACAAAATGACCTTTTATAGGCTTGAGAATTAGATTTAACTTTGCAAACCCACTTTCCTAATGTTTTAAGCCTTTTTCACTTTCTCACTAATGTTTTTTGACTTTTGCTCTACAGGTGACTGAAAACATTAACTTGGCTCTGCTTTTACTCCTTGAGGCATGACAGGTTGATTTTGATAATTTTTTGATGATTATACATACCAACATCCTCAAACCTTCTGTGGTTTCCATTGTGAAGTTCAACTAAACCTTTCACCTTTTCTCACTAACCCTCTTACACTTTTTGCATGCAGGTTGATAAAATGATGAATTTTACCTTTCTTTTGGTCATGGAGGCATTAAAAATTCATTATAACACCTTTGGGATTTAGCCACGTAGCAACTTCTTCAAATTCTTGTGTAATTCCACCATGGGGTTCAAGTTACCTCTTTTGCTCATTTAGACATGGAAAGCTCATTTTTATAAGTTTGGGATCTGGTCACACAGTGACCTCTTCAAAATCCTTTTGCTTCCACCATGGAGTTCAACTCATCATTTCACCTTCTATGGATATTTTCCCAAAACCCTAAGTATATGGAGTGCTTTAAGACAATCATCATTGTTTTATTCAAGTTCTCTATAGCCCTTTCAAGTTCATTCATTTCTGTCCAGTTCACCTCACCTTTTTCCTTATCTCATCAATCTTTTCTGCTAGGTTTTCTTCATGTTTGGCTTTATGTGTCTCGTCCAAGTCATTTCTGCAAGTGGTCACTATTTTGGCACTCAACTAGGCCTTCAAGCTCAAAACCCTAGTTTTACTGAAGACCAAATGTTTCCTCCTTTCCCTGCTGCAAGTTGTCTTTATTCAAGAGCAGACCACCTACCTCATCAATACCTTCTGCTGATGGAAACTCCAACACTCCTGCAGAAGTGCCAAAGTTTGTCTATTTTCCTCATGTATAGACTTTGAAACTGAATGGATAGTATTCTTTGGAACTCCTTTAGGTCCTTCTTGAATTACCATGTCTTAACATTCCATTACATATGAGCTAGATTCTAGCAAAGGAAAAGCAATACCTGAAACATCAATGATGACCTTAAAACATGTGAAACCCTAATTGACCTAGTGGGAGGGTTCTTTGACCTGATCTTGATTGAAAATTGGCTTGGAGGCTTGAAGTGAAAAATAGAGTATTTGTCAAAGTGCTGTATTGAAGATCCAAAATCTAATGTACTTGATTTATGTAAAGAGCCTACAGAGATAGTTTTGAGGTCATCAATGCTTGAGGGAACTGGGGAACATGGGAAAAAGTGAGATATAGGAAACCCTAGAGGGAAAGTGGAGTTATGGACAAGGGAAAAAATAGTAATGAGGTCATAGGTAGGAAAGAAGGATGGATATGAGAGGCATAAGCCTAGAAGGAGTCTTTTAGGAATGACAGGGTGACCATGAAATGGAAATATTGATAGAATAGTGAAAAAAAATCTATAAGGATAATGAAGGCAGTGAGATTTCTGAAACTTACAATGTTCAAGGAACGTTGTTTTCAGAAATCCAGAACCAATCTATAGTCATATACAAATAGTGAAAAATACTGATGACTAACAAGTCCACAAACCATTACTTCACTGACATATCATGCAACTGTAACAACTACTTCACAACATCAAATATTAAGAAAATAGATACAAAAAACACATAAGAACATCATAATATCATCCCCAACACTTATTCTTTATTATGATAATTCTTTGAATACATCTAATCTCGACCTGTGAACTAAGCTATAGGTGGTATGTGCACTAAGCTGCAGACTCTTCCCAGGTATTTGCACACTCAGCTGCAGATCCTTCTACTCTCTCCAAGATATAGATTACAATATTCTCATCGACCTAAGAATTCATGATTCTAAACATATAATTTCAATCCTTTATACACTATTACATGATACATCATTACAATGCCATGTTACAAATACCATGGGCTCCTTAAAACATGAAACTATAGCCCAAAACCCATTACAAATTAGTGTGCTTTACAAAAAGGAGGGTCTCCGACCCACCCCGAAGTGCCTATGGCACCGCACAGTATATTTAGAATGCTTCACTGCATGGTCCATTTCGTGCTCCACTCCCCAAAATTTGGAGTTCTTTGCCAAATCTAGGCCAAGTTGTGTTGTGCCTAACAAATATTAGAAGTTGCAACCCATTCTACAGACAATATCAATGAAATGAAACAAAAACATGTAAAATATCCTTCAATACAGAAAGGTAAGAATCTGAAAACCCATTATATTTTCCAACCATGGAAATTTTTATAGGAGTTGTAAGGTTATCATAGCATGCTTCTCTCACAATTGACTTCTCTAAATATGGCATTTTATAAATTCTTAATATAGTCAACTATTTCATCATGTTCCTTTTAATCCCTTAGAGATAAAGGGACATGCCAAATGTTTGATACACCATAAATATTAAGATTTTGCTTGCTAGAACATGAAAAAACTGAGCTAGCTTCCCCTTAGTATTCTCTAGTAAGGGATGAGAAATTTGACAAACTAGCAGATGTAGGGATGCATTTCCCCTTTAAATGTAAATAATAGGATTTCCGAATTGTCCCAACTTATTTCTCTTATTAATTTTTCCAAGATCTTTATATTTTTTTGTGGGACTTGGGGCTTCTCCATTTTGTGCTCTAACATTATTTAGGTATGGATATAATAGGATTTATGTAGCTATTATGAGACCTAAGAAAACTGTAGATGGTTTTCCTAATCATGAGTGCAATTATGGGTGAAATTGAAATCCAACATAGAAAGGATGGCCAACTAACTTCATTATCTCCATCCAATTACCACTTTCATCCTGTTACACGTTATTTTGTCACCATGACATTTGAATATCTATATAGGTTCATAACTATCTATATTTTTCTCCCTTAGAGGTCAAAAACCCTAAAGTTCCTAAACCAAGTCTTGGAATTAGAGAAAAACTCATTAAAACCCTAAAAAGTCTAACTCTGCACTTTTCCTAGCCCTTGCCTGTGGATCTGCAAATATTTGTTCTATAGCCTGTGGCACATCCCACACTTTCTTCTTATAAAAGCCACAGACCCCCGTAAAAGGTAAAATAAAGGAAAAAGTAAGTTCTAGAAGCCCAGCTGGTTGAATATTCTCCCAACTGGAAGCTTCTAGAAGAATGTTCAGTTCAAGCTTCATCCCTCCAGTCATGGAGCTCTATCCCTTCATTCATGGATTTTATCCCTTGGTATTTGGAGCTCAAATCCCTTCATGAGAGGAATCCATCCCCCTCTTCATGGAACTAAAACTACCTCCATTTCCATATAAATTGAGCTCATGTTTCAGTCTCAAGGGTAGATGGTAGCTTGAAAACGCACATATGGTAATTGCTGAAGAAATTCTCAAGAGAGAATACTCTCTATGCTAGTCATCCTTGGTATGAGAATGATCACACACTCACAACCATAACTTCATGCTAGTTTGGAGAGAATAAGGCTTGTCAAACCGAGAGGAATGGTTGTTCAGGACCCCGGAAGAACCTGCATAACATCAAGGCGAAAGGTCGTAAGGTTACTTCTTGTATACAAGTTAATACAAATGGATTCCATTTTCTCATTGAATTTTTCATTTATCTATTTGAGTAATTCAATTCTTAGATTCCTTGATCACTTAGATAGATTAGTGTTTTCTCAATTATTATATCTTGCAGGTGATTTTAATCCTTTTATCTATCTTTGATTAAGGATTTATCCGTGTAACAAAATGGTGACTCCATTGGGGATAATGAACTTAGTTTTCCTTTTTGTTTTTAAGTTTGAATTTTAAACAGTTTTCTGATTTTGATTAGTCTAAAACTGGGTTGGGTAGATAACTTACTAGAATCCCTGAAAAGCAAATCTGAATTTTATTTTTTCTGTATTTTTCATGGTCTCCGCGGTTTTTATTTAAAAATAGTACGGTAGCCTCTGCATTTTTTATTTCAGAACAGTGTGGTACCACACGTTTTTCTATTATAAACTGTAGAATTGTGGAAAATTTGTGAAAATTAAGAATTATCTTTTCTAGAGCCATATTACCAGATTCTCTATGTTTTCCCCAACTTGTCTTGACTGTCAAAGTCTTATGTGTGAATTTCTTTCAGCAATTTTTTGTGTTTGAGTGATTTTTCAGTTGATTTTCATTTTATGAGTAAGTGTTTGCCCTATTTTCTTTCTTCTCTAAATCAGAAACTTTCATATACCTTAGCTGATTGGTATGTTATCATTTTCTTGCTGAGCCATTGAACTTCTCGCAAATCTTGCTTTTATGAAAAATGAATTTCATTTTCATTTGCAAATTTAGAAGACCTTTAAGCTTTATAAGGCCTAAATTTCACATTAAACCATTATTGGATGTTTTTTATTTTTGTTGAGATAAGCAAGAAGTTTCTTGGTTAGATCACAAAGTAAGCGGAAACATCCTCAAAACTTTCTAGATAGAGTTCAAAATTAGTGTTTTCTTTTAGTTTTGAATTTTATGTTTTAGGAATTTTTGATAGGTTCTTCTTTTTGGAAATAGTTTGTTAAATTATTTGTAGTTTCTGATCTGATTGATAAAGGATTTCATTTCAAACGAGTTATTGATTATTTTATGAAATTGAGTTCTTGAAGAAACTGTCTTCTTTTCAAATATTTTTGTTTATAAGAGAAAGAATTGGTGCTTTGAAAATGATCTAAATCTCTCAAATCTTTCCTTTAAATAGGTTTCATTGAAAAGAAAAAGAGTTGCACTTCATTTAGATGCATATTAGCGTATTTTTTAGTCAGGTCATTAAACATCATCGAAGTTTCACTTCCATACCTTCTGTCTTAAGAAACAGCCAAATTAAAAACAATGCCTTAATTAAAATCAATCTAGATATTTTACAATTTCTAGGGCTCTTTTCCGCCAACATAGCTTAAGCTAGTGTCTTGGAAAAGGTTGTAATTAACATTCCAAGGCAGTTCAAATAAACAAGTAGCAATCTTGCAGTAGGAAAAATCCAATTGTAGCATGTATGCTTTGGGAAGCTCTTCTTAAAAGAGTCAAGCACGAGATCATGTCCGAACCAGTGAGGTAATAATACCTATCTCATTGGGAAAGATAGCAGATGTGCACGAATTAAAAACAGTAAACCTCGGATAGACCATTGTCGAGGAGCCTGGGGTCACTTGTTGGTAAACCTTGGATTATCTCAAGGAGCCTTCAAGGGGATTGAGCTAGTTACTATGCCCTTGCGTGTATATCGGATCGTAGACTGTTACCCTAGTTATATTTGTTCCTGTTGGTGACCATAGTGGCTATAATATTTAGGATTTTTTCCCAAGGTGATGGTGGAGGGAAGGTCCAACTGTACCTGGAGCAGACATCGACTAGACTCACTTGGACTTTCCAGAGGGTTCCCTTCACTTCGAGATGGTTTAAGTGGAGAAACTTGCACCAGACTATTTCATTAAGCAGGTTTTCAGGGTAACTGTTCCAACCACCATTTCTACATTAAAATTCTACAATGTTGGATTTCATCACCAACTAGTGTTTCTATTGTGAGAATTTACTGTTTGTGTGTGGATTGATCTCTTAGATTTTGTAGGTGTGTGATCAATTTGATTGTTTCCTTAGAGACTTTAGGATATTTTATTGAAATTTTCTTTGATTTCGTGTGTTAATATTTTTAATCGTGGCTGAATTACTTAGAAAATCACGTAGAATGCAGGGGAAACCCCCTGAGTACACACCAAGCCAGTTAGAAAAACTTAAATCTGAGAAAGGACAATCATCAGGGACTGGATCAACTGAATACGAAGAAACATCAATAATTATTCATCCTGAATATGAAGTAGATAAACCTCAAACAACAGAGAGTTCTAAAAACAAAATTGAAATTTCTGAACCAGTTGAACTTGCTTCCACAACTAGTGAATTATCAGCTACTGAACCTGAAATTTATGAACCAAAAACTGAACCTGCTACGTCTGAGCCTACTTTAGAATTCGTTACTTCAACCCCTCGTCGTCCTGATTCACCCAGAGTGAAGTATCACATCACCAAAAATCTTCGTCCTGGTCTCATTAACATTGAAGAAGTTACTGACACAAAGGAAGAAGTTGTTCTTCCTTAAAATAAGGAATCTTTAGATCTTAGGCCACGTGAATTGATTTATTATGGTCCTTTCAAACAAGATCCTTGGTATTCTCAGTTGAAAAAATTTCTACACAATACTGGTCTAAACTATTCACCACCCCAAATTCCTTTTTACGCCATACCAAGAGGTTACAGACCTCCATTAAACATGTCTGGTGAGTCATCCATGTTTGCTGCATCTCCAGAAACATATTTTTATGGTGGTCTGTATGTTCCTGCGGGATATCAGTCACTTTCTGGTACTTTTTCAGGAGCATCTCCTTCTCCCCACACACTTATATCATCACCTAGTCCAAATGAATCATATACCAAAAATTTGAACACATAACAAGTTTATATGATGACTAGAAACATTCCTAACCCTGACCTTCAAGGTAGTAATTTACTGCCTAGGGGGCAACCTCAAGGTAGTAATTTACTGCCTGGGGGGAAACCTCAAGCTAGTAATCTACCACCTAGGGAGCAGCCTCAAGGACAGTACATACCTCAAGGCCAGTACATACCTTAAGGACAATATCAACCTCAAGGGCATTACTCAGTTCAAGGTCCGCAACCTCTTCAAGGACAATACCCAATGCTAGGGAAATCGTCTTTCCAAGGACAACAACCTCCTTTAGGGCCATAGTTTTACCTAGAACAACAATTATTTCAGGAAGGTGGGAATTATCTAGTTAATTATCAAGCATATGTTCCAAATTATCAACCTAGTTATGGTCCTTCTTATACAACACAACCTTCAATGGGACCTCCATATCCTGAAGTAAATACGGTGTGGGATCCTTCACAAGTTCAATAGAATTTACAACCTAACATCCAAATACCCTGTAATCAACCTAGTCAGCTAGTTGGTTACAGTAAAATCCAACAACCTATCCAACCTATCCAACCTACGGTTCCAGTTATACCACAAGTATATGCACCTAGTACAGTTCAGCAACCTGGTCCGAGTACACCGAGAACTCCACCTCAAACTGCTGCAAAAATTTCTGTTCAAGCTACCACACCTATCCCTGGAGTGTCTGTGGCTCTTGTTTCTATATCCCCTCAAGTATAACAACAAATCCCTGTAGTTTCTGCACCGCAACTTGGACCCACAATCCATACTACTGTTCAGATGCCTGCAGGACAACCTGGTACAAGTATGGTTATAACAAGCCAACCTCAATTTTTTTATCAACTGTATCAAGGGAAATATCAATATGGACCTGTAGCACAAAATCCAGTATACCAGCATCAACTGTACCCTGGGTACACGTATCAAATACCAGCTCAACCCCAGTATGATTTGGCTTATCCTGGTTATCTAGGAGGCTTTCCGATCCCAAATGTGCAAGCTATTCTAGGATATCCTGCGTATCCTCCTCTTGGTACTGGTATAGTTCCACAAGGTTATCAATTTACTTTGCAGGACCCAAACCGTCGGTTGCCATTCATAGCAACTTTGGATTCACCTGATTTATCACGCATTATGAATGATTCGATCTTTTATCTTCCATATTGGCCACCAATGCCAAACAAGTTGCCCAGTGATATTCCTAAGTTTGAAGGTAAATCAGGAGAGGACCCTTAAAATCATGTCATGACTTACCACCTCTGGTGTGCATCCAACTCTTTGATTGATGATTGTATTCGATTACGACTTTTTTAGAGAACACTGATAAGTTTAGCTACAAAATGGTACATTAAGGGAATTTTGAGGTCTAAAATGGGCCTCCTAAGAAAAATGTACAACTAAAATAAACTTTATAAGAACCAATAGGATTCAAGATGATGATGTCAACCATGGGGGATGATTCACCATTTTTGGAGTAAAAAAGTAAAAGGATTAAAAAATAATAAAATAATCAAACTACTTTCTTTCAACCAGATTTTAAACTTATCTCCTAAGGGCTTGCTCAAATTTCGAAAGTGGGAATGTATTTCTGATGCAAAATTTATTCCTCATCCAGGAAGGTTGCATACTTTTGATGGACTTTTCTACACGAAAAATGAGAAATACATAAAAAACGTGATTGCAATCACGTTTTTTATGTGTTTCTCATTTTTCGTGTAGAAAAGTCCATCAAAAGTATGCAACATGGGTACTCCTTGGATGAGGAATTAAATTTTTCATCCAACGAGTTTTCCCTCTAAAATTTGATGATTTAATCAAATATTATTTTATTTTTTCCACTATTACATTATAATTTCCTTAGGAGGCCCATTTTAGACCTAAAAATTCCCCTAATGTGGTATATTGAACTACCACATGGCTCATTCAACAATTTCAATGCATTAGCAACAACTTTCTTAACCCACTTTCAGTTGCCAGTCAAATACGACAATAGCACGAAATTACTGACTTCATTAAAAAAATATACGTCTACATACATATCAAATCACATACATGAATGGAGACATAGAAGACATTTAGCGAAAGTCTATATTCTAGATCAGATCTTGGCAGAATGGTTCATCAAATCATTACTTCCAAATATCACTGAAGATGTGGCTAAGGGAAGGGTTGTTATCGAGGAACAGGTCATTGCTCAAGCTCAGTATTTGGACTTAGTATACACATAGTCTAGTACTTTGTATGAGAAAATTCCCGATTTACCACGTCCTGGTCAGATAGCTGCAACTCATTCAGGGTCTCATGCTGCTGATGGTGGAATTGGTTTAGTTAGTGTGAATAAAAGTAAGAATGAGTATTCAAAAACTACTTCTCCGATCATAACTTTACCAGATTCACCAAAGGGAGATTCTTCCCTTGAAACTTATACCGACATTCATGTTGTAGATTCATCTATAGCAAAATCTAAAAGTGATAATAAGAAGAAAGGCAAGAACAAAAGTAAACAGACTTCATCTCCCAAAGAGAAAACCGAAAAGAATGAACCATCTGATGATAGACGAAAACCTTGTTATCCTTATCTGATCTGTGATGAGGATCACTTTACAAAAGAGTGCCCACATAGGACTGAGGTCTCTAAATTCGTCAAAGGTTCACCCACACCCGCTGTATTGAAGGATCATTTTCCTACTCAAGATAGCAAAATGATAGGATCTTCTTTGAATTCATCAATAGATATTTTGATGATGTCTCAGGTAATGGTTGTGACACGATCACAAGACTATAGAAGTAAAAATCCTGTAACTGGTAAAGAGGTTTTAAATTATAATTCCACACCAGCTATGCCTCCTTCAGTTTCTGATCCACTTCATATCGAGAAACCTAATCCCGATTTAGTAATTAAACCACCTGCTAAAGGTGTACTTCGGAAATCAGATTTCAATCCACATGCGAGAGCTGCTCAAAACTACAACATTGTTGAAGACTTGGCAATTTCCCCTTCAGTAATGTCAGCCTTAGAAGTGCTACAATCATGTCCAGCACAAAGGAAATTAATTTTATTAGCTATTGGAGCTATAGATCTTCAGGATTCAAACCTTATGGTCTTCTATTTAGAAAATTTTACACCAAGACTTCCTCATCAGTGGCTTTTTAGATTCCATTATTAGTCAAAAACAGGCGTTGATTTCGTATTGTAATTGATGAGGGGGCATAGACGTGCATAATTTTGTTAAACTGTTGGAAATCACTTGGGTCTCTGACACTCAACTAATATCCGGCAATTATCAAAGATTTTGATGGAAGAGGATTCCATCCATACAGAATTTTATAGGATCTACCTATAGAGGTCGTAGGAAAAACTGTTAATCTAGATGTGGAAGTCATTGACGCCCCTCTATATTACAACCTTCTTCTGGGTCGAAGTTGGTCTTATGATATGATTGTTGTCGTGTCATCCGTCTTTCAGTTAATCATGTTTCCTCATAAAGGAAAGATTTTCAAAATCGATCAGCTGTCATATTATTCGTCTGAACCAGTTTCTGCAGATAGTATCCAACATGTTGGACAATCGATTATCCCTTATGAAGATGTTGGGGTAGGTTTAATAAATATTTCGCTTTAACGGTAACTTTTTTCTATGCCTCCACCTAACGTACCGCACACTATTTCTAATATCAATATGATTACATTGAGCATTATTCCATTTGATGATCCTTGGGTAGTGCCTTTAGAGTCAGAAATGGATTCTTTCAATGGATAGATGCTTTTGAGTCCTTTTGAGATAACATATAAAGCAGTACAGTCATTTTCTAATAAACATTCAACTGATTCAGATCCAATGAATGTGATCACTGAAGAATAATCTTCACTATCTAGCTCAGCCTTGACATCAATTTCTGATCCTTTTCAACAAGTGTTTCATACTGATGAAAGTATTCATGAATTCTTGTCTATGGATAAATTACCTTGGGATGATTTGCATCATAGATCATCACTTTTACTGATTTTTCATCTATTTTTACAATTGACTATGTCAAGGAACCTCAGAGTCCAATATCAATTAAAAATGTATTTTCTGAGATTAATTTGGGAAACATTTCTTCGATTGTTCCTATTGACATATCAGTTAAACCTGGAGTTGTTGAAAACATTCCTATAGGTGCTTCTTGTACAATGGATGAAATTAATACATATAAAGCCCTATTTCAATAATTTCGTGACATATTTTCCTGGTCCTATGAAGAGCTGCCAGGAATCGATCCAAATATTATCGTTCATGAAATAAAAACATACGTGGATGCTAAACGTATTAGAAAAATATTACGGTCGATACATCCACGAAAAGTTGTTGCTATTAAAGCTGAAGTTCAAAAACTACTGCGAGTAGGCTCTATTTATCCAGTCCCTTTAACAGATTGGGTATATAATATAGTTCCTGTTACCAAGAAACAAGGAACTATAAGAGTATGTGTCTATTATAGGGATATTAACAAAGCCTGTCCAAAAGACAATTATCCAAACCCCTATATCGACCAAATCATTGATGAGTGTGCTGGTAATGAAATGTTTTCATTTATGGATGGATTTTCTGGATATAATCAAATAAACATACTCCCTGTTGATCAACCAAAAACAACATTTATATGTCCTTGGGGAACTATTGCTTATTGCAAACTACCTTTTGGATTAAAAAATGTTGGTGCAAATTTTCAAAGACCCTTGTCTTATGCTTTTCATGGCATCAAACATATTGTGCAGCCTTATCTGGATGCTTTACCTGCTCACTCATTACACAGGGAAGATCATCCTACTCATTCACGAGCAATGTTTATGAGACGTAGGCATTACAAGGTTCGTTTGAATCCACACAAATGTGTTTTTCGTGTGCAATCTGGATGATTACTGGGATTCGTTTTTTCGAAAGCTGGCATTCGTGTCAACCCCTCAAAGGTTGATGCCATCATAAATTTACCTCCTCCTTCCACACTCCGCCAACTCCAAACTTTGCAAGGGAAATCAAACTTTCTGCGTAGATTTATCCCGAACTATGTTGAGTTAAAAAAAGGTTTTACCCTGTTGTTGAAACAAAATGTTCCTTTTATTTGGGATGAGATTGCTGATCAATATTTTGATGCTCTAAAACAAGTGTTAACCCATGCAATGTTATTGAATCCACCCAATTACAACCAGGACTACTTTTTATACCTAGCAGCCTCTAATTCCACCATTGGAATGGTTTTAGTTCAAGAGGACGAATTTCACAATGAACATGTGATATACTATCTAAGTCGAAATTTGAATATCACTGAAATTAAATATTCGCATGTGGAGAAATTGGCCTTGGTAGCAGTTCAAGTTGTCCAAAGATTTCGTCATTACATATTGTTGCGAAAAAAATGTGATATCTAATTGTAACCCGATGATGTACATTTTGACAAAACAATTACTCAGGAGGAAATACTCTAAATGGATTGTCATCCTACAAGAGTTTGATTTGGAATTCAAAAAATCTAAATCAAAGAAATCATTGGTGTTCACAGAACTTATGTGTGACTTTCCCAATACTAAGATGGAAACCATGGTAGAGCATCCCATTGTAGATGACTCTACGTTTCTTATCATTACTTTATATCCATGGTATGGATATATCATCATTTATCTTCAAACCAAAACCTTTCGCCCTGAGCTTTCACGATCAAATCGATGGAGAATTCGTTACCAATCTCAACAATACAATATTGTTGGAGACACACTTTATCGTCAAGGTGCGGATTCTGTTTTTTGATGTTGTATAACTCATGAAGAAGTCAAAAAGGTTTTAAATGACTGTCACTCTGGAGCGTGTGGTAATCATATGTCTAAGTATGCCACAACCCAAAAGATATTGTGCGCTGGTTATTTTTGGTTGTCATTATTTAAAGATTGTATCATCACGGTCTGGAAAAGCCACAATTGTCAAATATTTGATCGAAATATGCGTGCACCTATATATCCTCTTCACCCTATAATTGTTGTCGGTCATTTTGCGAAATGGAACATTGATTTCATTACATGTAACCCTCACTCGGGAGGGGGGCATGGGTATATTATTCTCGTTGTAGATTACTTTACCAAATGGGCCGAGGTGATGCCTACATTCATGGCAGATGGAAAAACTGTAGCTACGTGCGTATTCAATCATGTGATTGCTCGTTTTGGTGTACCCCAAGCTATTATCACTGACCATGGGAGTCATTTTTGAAATATAATGATGAACAAACTTTCAGATCAACTTGGCCTGTGCCATGATAACTCTACTCCATATTACCCGCGGGCTAATGGTCAGGTTGAAGTAGTAAATAAAGTTTTAACCACCATGATTAAATGGATTATCGGCGCTCATAAATTGAATTGGCACACCATGATTTTTTTGGCACTATGGGCATACCGAACCTCAGCAAAAACTGCTACAGGGTTCACTCCTTTTCAACTAGTGTACGATTTAGAAGTTGTGTTACCTATTGAATGTGAAATACCATCACTCCAATTAGCCATAGAGTTACAACCAGCTACCTCTGAAGAGGAAAAACGCTTTTTGTACTTAGCACAATTAGATGAGACTCGACGCACTGCTACATTAGATGCCGAAGCTCATAAAAAATGTGTTAAATCTTAGTATGATCGAAGTGTTACACCTCGTGTTTTTTCAGAAGGTGACCTAGTCTTAGTATATGATCCAGCTAAAGATAAGCTAGGATCTGGGAAATTCGAACCAATGTGGCATGGTCCTTACATTGTCAAGCGAGTGCTTGCGAAAGGGGCTTATGAATTGACTGATTATGACGGGGTCTCTTTAGATAAACCCAAAAATGGACTTTATCTGAAGAGATATTATGCTTGATTCTCGTGTGAAGATTTTACTTGTATATTAGTTATTTTTCTTAGTATGTCTTAGATTAGATAAGTGTGCCTAGTTAGGTTTGCTTTTACTACTATCACTGCTTATCTTGATTACTCTTGATATTGCAGATGTCGACATCCCTTCAAACGTACATTGGTTTTGCTAATGGTGCCTATCGTAGTACACTGAATATTTCTTCCGCAACTTGGGTTATCTATCACCCACTTATGAGTTAGTTTCTTTGCATGGTGTAAGCCTTGGTCAAAAAACAAATAATATTGCAAAATATAGCGCCGTTATTGAGTTATTATCTAATGCCATTTTATTTGGTATTCGATGTTTGATCATTAGGTTAGATTCTAAACTCATTGTATTACATTTAAACATAGTATATGCAATTAAAAATCCAGTGTTATTGAGATTATTTTTTAAGGTTCGTCTCTTGGAAAGGCAATTTGATTACGTCGAATATCAACACATTCCAAGAAATTTAAACACATTGGCGATGCATTAGCTAATTTTGTTATAAATAGACATCTGCAATGTTAAAACAGTAAACCAAAACAACATTCGATATATGTTGAACAAGATAGTCAGAGAAAGTAGTAATATCATAGATAGGATTTTTTGTTTCCAAAAAATATTACATCGTCTGCGATCATAGGTTTAAAAACCTTATGATCTGAAAGATACTGATACAAAAAACAATATATGTCAATCCACGATGATCATCCACTATTCGTGGTGATGATCATGGTAGTAGACTATCACCTGTGCCACCTTGCGCAGGAATCTCCTAAACTGACCTAGAACACCAGTAACATGTCTCTAGAGCCTGAGAGGAATATCATATGTAGATGTCTCAGGAATGTCTATAGTCAACCTCTCCAGGTTGTGTTCCATGTCAGTAAGGATTTCTACTGCCTGATCCTGTGGCTGTACTATAGGCTCAGTTTTCCGCCTTTCAAAGCGGCGGAGTGTACGTGGCCATCATGGACCAACATCTACATTTAAAATTTTGTTATCAGTATTGGACGTTTAAAAACAAATAAAAATTAGAGTTAAAACACATCTAAATGATTCACTTACCTGATTCGTCCCATTGTGCCCCTGGAGGTAAGGACATCTCGGGATCACCTTTAAAATCTATTCCCACATAAGGGAAATCTTCAATTATGAATATTTGGTTCTGTAGCCACATAAAATATGGAGGAGTAAATCGAACCACCATACTACCGTCGCCACCATGGCAGGCCATCAGTGCAACCCAGCGTACCATACATGGTTCTCTAAGTTCACCACGATCTACCGGAATAAGCTGAGGGGTGAGGAATGGAATCCTCTCCAAAGAAAAATAAATGAGGATGACGTCATACCCAAAAATTTTCAACTTTGCATTTTTTGCTCTGGTCAATTGGCCTTTCATGTTGGCCAATACCCCTTCACACCAGTTGAAAATGGTGCCTCTGAAACATTCGACTGCGGTCTGTATCTGAGACTTGGTGGCCACATGTGGAGTCACGCTTCCACACAACCTCGTTATTGTGAATGAAACTATTTTAAGATCAAGTCGCAAGATAGTATTTATATCAATACGATTATCCTTTGGATCTGCTTCCTCATTGAAAAACTCTTGCTTGTAACTAACAACGGGTAGGACACCCTTCCTAGCTCCAAAAAAATAAATATGTTCTCGTCTTTTGGACAAAATAGTGAGAAACTAAATATCTTCGAGCTCGAGTTCGAGCCGATGATCGCCATTGATAAATCACTGGTCTTGAAAATCCCATTTTTTCACCAACCATGTCATCAATTCCACCAGTGCCCTCATGCCTTGAATTGCCTAGAACTTATAAAATCCACAATTTCTCAGCACATGTATTGTGGCTGGACCATTCATAGCTACATCATCTACATCTTCGTGCTCGCGTTCTCTCCACTCTAGCATTGTGGAATAGTCTGCAAATGGATGCATTTGAAGATTAGAAACTTTTAGAGTGGGAAATTTTAACCATTTTTGTGAGAAATTATCAATTTTAATTTGGTCACGGTGCCTCCACAGTTTTTATGCAAACACAGTGTGGACGTCTGCACAAGATCTACACAAAAACCGTGGTAGCCCAATAATTTTCCTTTAGGAAAATTATTGGGGTCTGTAGGTAACGCATGTATGACCCGCGGACCCCCAAGAGCGGAATTTTGAACATAATTTCTCCTCAAAAAATGGTTTTAAAGCCTAAAAAGATAATTTAATCAAATAGAAATGAGGAGAAGAGTGTTTTGGATTACCTGGTTCTAACGAATCTGGATTTGAGTTGTCAGTTCTCCCGTTATCAACTCCAAAACTTTTTCTGCCAAAAGCTCTCAATTTACAACTCTGAAGACAAAAGGTGAAAACGACTTTGTTAAAATCATTTTTATAAGTTTTTTGATTGAACAAAATATTTTATTTTATTTATTTTCCACTTTAAAAAGTTATTTTTCTATGTTTTTACTCATTAGAAACAGGTATGTTTAATCTTTCGAGTTTTTGTGTTGAATACAGATTTTTCTAGTGAAAGAATTATTTTGATAATGAGTACACTTTTATCAATTTTTCAGGCTCTCGAAAATTACAAAAAAGTGAAAACGTGGAGTTCTCCTTTAAGCCCTTTTCAGACTCTCTAAACATGAAAATATCGCCGAGTACTTGACTATTCGAACTCGTTAAAGGAAATGAATAGTCGTCCTTTCAGTATAAGTTTACCCCTTTTCCGGACTGAAATGGACTATTTACGAAAAAGGTATATGTTGAATAATCATGGTCAATAGAGTTCTCTCTTGTACTATTTTATCATTTTTCGCACTTGAGAGACTAAATTTTACGAAAAATTACACCCACAGAGTTTTCTTATGTTTTTTCTTTTGACTCCCTAAAACTGAAAAACACTAAGTTTCTCCTATACTGGACTCATTAAAACTTAACAGTAAAGGACCTGTCGATTACAAACAGGAATGAACCACTCCTTCTTAGGGTTCAATTTTAATACTAAGATGGACTCATCCGAAGGATGAACTTACAAAACAAGCAAATGTTATCCTCCTCAAGCTTGTCAAAAATAAAGAGGTAGTTGCCAGTAATGGTGGGGGAAAAAGAGAGGAAATGAATCCAGTTGTCATACTTTGTTTTAAGCAGTATACCACTCTTGAACACAAAACTTTGTCACACTTGTATCTGGGTTGGGAAAAAACTTTGTCTAAAAGTTAATCAAACCACATTGAAAGTCTTCAGCCGGTTTATAGGTATTAGCTTTAGGTCAATTGTCACCAAACCATCTGCAGTGTCATTATGTGTTCAAGAAAACAGGTCAAATAAACCATTCGTTGTAAACATTTGTCTCCATTCACGTTGACCATCCCTGAGTCAGTCCTTGCAAATATTTCTTCAAAACTTGATCTAATGGGTTCATGTCGTGGGCTTTCCTATGATGGGTCACTTTCTATCGACGACAACACATCATCTAGAAATCTGATCTAGAATCTTATCAGTACCTTGGGATCTGCATGCCCTAATGGTAGGTTTCTCGCCTTTGACGACGGGTTGTATCATTGACCTTCGATCGAATGATTCCGTGAAGTTTTCGACATCAAATCATTCATTCACACTTCGTGGATTGTACTGAGTACTTTGAGAACCATTGTCATTATTGGTGGTTTCTCTCACACTTGTTAACAATTTACATCATTGACTTGTAATCAAGTGGTTTCTACCATGTTCAACTTCGACACAATCAATCTCATGGATAGAATCGTACTAGTTCGAGAATCAGAAATCAAGACCCTGGATCTAGTTTCCACCATCCAGGCTGTGAGGATTTTTTATTATTCTTGATACATTAGACTACTTATGACAGATGGCTGCTCCCATACTGTTTCTACTATTAATGTAATGTTAAAAATCATTTCTGTACCAAAACATTTAATTAGTTTTGATCTGAGTATCGGAATTCCTACCTCAGTGATGATATACATATATATGTTTTCATTGAATGTTTTTACAGGTTTTCGACCGGTATGTCTGCAATCCAATCCTCGGAATGATAAAGCACTTCACTCTTCAGAACTGCCTCACACTTCGCACTTTAGGGGGAAATCTGTTACATGTTATTTTTCCACCATGACATTCTACTGTCTGTATAGGTTCATCACTACCTATATTTTTCTCCCTTAGAGGTCAAAAAACCTAAAGTTTCTAAACCAAGTCTTGGAATTAGAGAAAAGCTCATTAAAACCCTAAAAAGTCTAACTCCGCACTTTTCCTAGCCCTTGCCTGCGGATTCGCAGATATTTGTTCTATAGCGTGCGGCACATCCTGAACATTCTTCTTATAAAACCTACAGACCCCTATAAAAGGTAAAATAAAGGAAAAAGTAAGTTCTAGAAGCCCAGCTGGTCGAATATTCTCCCAACTAGAAGCTTCTATAAGTGCGTTCAATTAGAGCTTCATCCCTCCATTCATGGAGCTCTATCCCTTCATTTATGGAGTTTATCCCTTGGTATTTGGAGCTCAAATCCCTTCATGAGAGGAATCCATCCTCCTCTTCATGGAACTGAAACTACCTCCATTTCCCTATAAACTGAGCTCATGTTTCAGTCTCAAGGGTAGACGGTAGCTTGAAAACACACATATGGTAATTGCTGAAGAAATTATCAAGAGAGCATACTCTCTATACTAGTCATCCTTGGTATGAGAATGATCACACACTCATAACCATAACTTCATGCTAGTTTGGAGAGAAGAAGGCTTGTCAAACCAAAAGGAACGGTTGTTCAAGTCCCCGGAAGAACCTGTATAACATCAAGGTGAAAGGTTGTAAGGTTACTTCTTTTATACAAGTTAATATAAATGGATTCCATTTTCTCATTGAATTGTTCGTGTATCTATTTGAGTAATTTAATTCTTAGATTCCTTGATCACTGAGATAGATTAGTGTTTTATCAATTTTTATATCAAGTGATTTTAATCCTTTTATCTGTCTTTGATTGCAGGTTTCATATGCTAAAGTGACCTCTTTTGGAGCGACGGGATAGAATATTACAGCAAGCGTCAGACTTCAGGTAGGAGCACGTCCTTGTACTTTGTTATTAATAATTATGAATCACAAATGGTCTAGAGAAAATGGTTTGCAATTGGTTGTCTGTTTCTAGATGTCCTTAGGATACTAGGGAGATCGTTCTTGTCCACAAGAAGGATTTCTTTGTGTAACACATCCCTCCCCATAAAAATAAGTGTAGCCTTTTCTAGGTCTTCTCCCATTATAGGATTGATCTCATATCTATGTCGGTGTCTCTCATCCACAAAAGAAAATTTTCCATATAGCTGAGAAATAATGCAATCAACAGTTAAAACAATGTTTTCTTTGAACCTAGCCACATTGTACTCCCCATATAGGTCTTTGACCCCTTCAACATGAAAATGACACAAGGATGTTAAATTTTTGGGTATAATTCTGCATTTTTGGCACCTTCCAAACCCAATAATAGAACATACAATCTCAATGACAATAATATAAATCCCCAAGAAAATTCCAAGATATTATATTCAATTTTTGTAGGCATATTTTTCTTCCATTGTTTTTCTTTGCACACCTCGATCACCAAATCCATGTGGGACTATAATACTAGCTACACCCTTCAGAACCTTCCTTACACATAGGATATAATCAAACCACTAGTAAATTACTTGGCCTTTATTTCCATTTAGAACCTAAATAATATCTCCCATATATTCACACACAATCACACTCTATCTTTAGTAAATTCACACTTCAATAAATAGATCACACCTTTTGTCTTTGTAAAAAAAGAAACTATGCAATGATCCACACCATTATTGTTTGACAATAATTCCCAAAACTTCAAGTGATTATACAAATAACATTACAACCCCTCCAATCATCGCATTCCTACCATGCTGGAGACCAACTTAAACAAAACAAGGTCATATCACTTCAACCAGATCCAGGCCATTATGGTTGATGAGATCATCTGATATTTAATTTGATCCACTATGCCACTAAGTCACTCATTGTGTACCGACCAAAATTACAACAATGCAATGCATGAATATTAAAATAAAATAATTCCCATCACTCCCAATTGATCATACCTCCATGCATTGACCAAATCCATTCCACCTATATTGATTCATTGATTGATTTATTTATAGTCATCATTGTCCTTTGATTTTCCCCACGCTAATGAATCCACCTCCAATATAATTTATTGTTGGAGCTTCAAACGTTATGAAATCCCTTGCATTGCATGGATAACCCAAATGGAACCCATTCAAACCAAAATTATGATCCTTGTTAGATGCGAAACTTATGACAAAGAAATTGGGGAGGACATTTGAAGCACTTTTCAGGCACTTCATATCTAGTGCACCCAAATGTGAATCTTTACCATGTATTCATGTTGGATTCACCGCCATTGAGATTTACAAAGCAAGGAAGCACATCAACATCACCTATGACATGGTAAAGAGATCTATTGGATACCCACCAAAATAAAAATGATAAATTAAGACCACATTAAACCATTTATAGTGGTAAACTTGCATTGATGACCACATCGACATATCAATGCATTACATTAGCACCACAAGACCAATTCAAACATAATTAATTTTCACTACATCTCTTGGACCAAATTAACACCACAATCATTAATACATTCCATTCCTTCGATGACCAAATCAATGATGAATAGTTCATTCCATAACAACGCATTTCCATTTCATCTCAGTTCGCTAGATAAACTATTTGGAACATATCAGTGTAGACCAAATCAACAAAATAGCAAATGTATTGGTGACCAAATCAATACGTGGTTAATTTCATTATTTTAGTGAAAGTGATGCTACAATCAAGAATTTGTTTTTCTCTTACTCAATCGAATGCAGTTTTATCCTCTACACACTTCCATCCATAATGCACTCTCAACAATATATCAGGATTAAGATATGCTCATCGCACCATATGCTTGATCATGTTAGACAATTGTTTCATATGATTGAAACATAAATGAACTTGATTTACTAGAGTCTAATAGTGAAAGTGTCATAAAATGACAATGCAACCACCATCATACGCATTAGATAAAAGCACATGCCCATGCTTATAATCACATAATTATTTGGCAAAACAAAACACCATTGAGTTTAGAAGCTAGTGCCATAATAGAAATAAATAATTTATCACACAATCATTTGGTTACTTATCTTAATCTTCAAGTAATCCTAAGAATAAAATATGAAATATAATCACTACTGCAACTCCTCAACCATAATGCACAACAAAGTGGATTTATCCCAAATAGCTACCACATCTCCAACTAGATTGTCATTACACAAGGGGAAACTAATGAACTCCTCCACAAAATATTCCTAATCATAGTCAATGATAGCATTATGATTTAAAAATCACATTCATGATACCCATGATGCATTACAATTCATACCATAAACTACTAAAAATACACATATTCTATTAGCATGAAATAGAGAGAAGAATAAAATGAAAAGAAAACCTCAAAGTCAATGTGTAGCTCCCCCCGAGCTCATGAACTTTCTACTAAATGTTTCCCCTAAGACCAAGTTGGCTTCAATATTTAATTGATGTATCTTGGTTCTCTTTATTCTTCCAAGCCTTGATGTGTTTCTTTTTGGTTTGACGATATCCTTCAGAATTTGTTTTTTATCTACTTTGAATACGCTTCTCTTTTTGAATGAATGGAACAAAGGAGCAAGGAAATTCACAATATTTTTCCATATGGCCAATATTATAAAATGTAAAAAATCTTATGTGGCCAAGTAATGGTGGAAAATTCTCAAATCATTTGTGGATTCTGCCTTCTATTCCTTTTCTTCTTTGCATAGGTCCTTCATTCAACAACCTTATGCCAAAAAAATTCATAAGTAACAATAACCATAAAATGAATTCTTATAACTAATGAATGATGATGCTATTATTTAATATTTAGGTTGAGACGGCTTCCTTTTCTGCTCCATATTCCACTGCATATTATGCTAATAAGGATTAATATTTTTTGTTTATTATTATTTGACACACTTGATATCATCCAATGATGAAGCGAAATATATTCTAGATGAGAATTATCTTCTTGACTCTACTATTCGTTAATGATTCAAATTCTGGCATTCTTTCTCAATGAAGTCATTTTCCTTGAAAGTCCTTTATGCTACCTTGGAACTAGATTATCCTTCTAGCAGATTGTTCTTCTTATTGAACTCATTTATCATCAAAATTACCTCAGCTTATAATATTTCACGTTCATTTTCCTTTTCCTTAAAATTATTTCTCATTCTTTCTTCAATCCTCCTTCCTTCTTCTATTCATGTTTTCAAACTAACAATCCCTTCCTTAAACTATTTATCTCTTTTTTTCAAGTATTTGGAGAAGCTTTTTCATATCTCTGTTTTCCACTAAGATATTTTCTATTTCAACCAATGCAAGGATAAGTTGAGCTTGATCTTCAACCGAACTCTCTTCTTTAAAATCTACCACTTTTATGTTAGGAGAGTAGATCTCATTTGGATGATCACTTTCCTTCCAACGAGAATTTTTGTTCCTCATCCTTTTATTTTCATTTTATCCATTGATGATACTATTTTCTTATTCATGGAGGGCCTGTAACCTTTCCCAAATCTCCTTTGTAGACTTGAGATCCATGATTTTCTCAAGATCCAAATTATGAAGATTGTAAGAAGTTGCAAACTTGGCCTAGGAATTCCATTGTTGAACTTGTTTTGAAGCACTTTTGAAGGGGGTTCTTTTCCATAACCATTCATCACTACATTGGAGACTTAGATCCAAGTGAAAATAATTGGGATTCAACTTTCTCTCTCCATTCTTGAAATTTTGCAGTACTAAGTAACATAGCAATTTGATAACCCATCACTACAAGGAAAAGACCCTCTACCAAATGTTTTTGAGGAACCCCTTATAAAAATACCCCAGACATTTGTTTCTAGTGGAGGTTACTAGAGGAGGTTGGCGAGCAGAGGTTTTTGCGGATGTTTTGCACCCGGTGCACTTATCATCATAAACCGCACCAGTGCGTTCAACAAGAGAAAGCACCGATGGGCACAAAACATTGACACACTAGACACCATGGGCTCCATACACACTCACTCGGTGTGCCTTATTACTGTAGCACACCGGTGCTTTACAACTCTTCTGCACCGGTGCGCCATAAAACACCGCACCAAAACAAAAACCGCCTGGTGCGGTCTTACGCAACCGCATCGGTGCGCTTATAAAACCCCGTCCATCGGAACAGGGTTAAATAAAAAAAAATTATGACCAAAAAATCACATTTTTCACTTTTCTCAGTGCTCCAGAGCTCTCAAGAACTAGTGCCATTTATCCTTGTTTGAGTTGCCTTGAGATCGGTGCTCTCATTGCACCCATTGCACGTATTGCTGTTGTGCATTGCCCACCAATCTCCAGCTTGAATTTTGCAAAATGGTGGGAAAATTTTATTTTGCAAATTCTACAGGTAATATGCCTCCTCGATGGCCAAATGTACAGGTATTTTTATTTATTTTTCCATAATTAAGCCTTTTAGCGGATAATAATTTCAAAAAACCTTAAAATTAACCATTTAAAAGAAAAAAAAATTGTCACGCAGTGCGCTCGAGCCGTTCGACTCACAACTATTCGCGGTGCTACCTTTAAATTTATAGGCCACACCACAACCAATGCTAACGGTATCCGCACCGGTATCGAAGGTGCACCGTATTTTTTAAAAATTTTTAAAAAGTGCGGTGCGATCGGTTACCCGGTCGCACCATTGACCAAGTGAAATTGGGGCAACGCGGTGTGTTGATGCAAATATCCGCCCCGGAGCGGGTATTTTTGTCATCACACCGCATTCTTCATTTTGACAGAGTCAACAGTGCGACCTTGTAAAATACCGCACCGTTGACTATGTAATGATGTCAGGAGGTCGATGCGCTAACCGAACTATACACCCTGGGGCAAAGAGTTTAGTTAGCGCACCACACTCCTGACACTATACATAGTCAATGGTGCACTGAAAATTTTCAGGTGCACTGCCGCCAGTGCATTTAATATCATCTAGTGCACTGCCACCGGTGCACGACAAAAACTGATGCACCAGAACCAATGCATGACTGTTTTTTGTGTTGCACCGAATGTTTTGTTTTTTTTTTCCAAAATAAATTATATATGTATATTCCTAAATACATGTCTCATTTAATAAAAAAATTGCATTTAATATGTCAATCATTCAGAGAGAAGAGGGGGAACAACAACAACAACAAGCGAAGCAGTATGACATGGTTCGCTTGTGGGAGGAACGAGAGAGGGAGAGAGATGTGTACCCTCGCCCTATTATAACAACTACCCAGGGGCTCCTAAGGCAGGTAGGCCTCCTCAAATTATATGAGGAGGCTACTTCCCTAAAGGGCCATTATGTGTTTTTGAGACATCTTATCCGCAGGTGGAATGCCCACCAACAGGCTTTCTGAGTTGGTCCTAACCAGTGGTACATGCCCACTAAGGAGGACATATATTTCATTACAGGGATATCGAGGAGAGGGGTGGATTTTACTTCATTCCTAGAGGTTCCAGTTGGCTATTCAGTAGGGAGTCAGTTGGTGTACTCCCAGAGATACATTAGCGTATATATATTGTCTCCTTCAAATTTTTAGGTCTCCCGAGGTTAGTTACGTATTGGTGCATTTGGTAGTCAAGAGGTGAGGTGCCTCTCACTTTTGATTTCAACCATTTCACACAACACCAGTGACGAGCAATGAATTAGTTGCTCGCTTCTATATTATTTTGATTCTTTAGTACAAGAGCCACAACTTGTCAGGTGGTTTGCCATTTTTTTGCGGCAGTTCTGTATAGTCTTAGATAGATGTCATGCTCATGCACAAGGGAGGGTCAACTTCCCTTTTTCTTCAGAGTTTTTTTGTTTATTTTTTGAGAGGTTTCCAGAGAGGAGGCCTACTTTTGTTCAGCTTATAGGTCGATGTTCGAGGCACAGATGCACATGTGGGGGCAGATGATACCCAAGTGGGGCGAGGTTGTGTTTCCAGCGAGGATATCACATGATGCACTGGAGTTTCTAGCTAGTGTTGATGAGATGCATCCATTCATTATGGTCCCCTGTCCTTATGTTAGTTTGGATTTGCGAGGGTGTGCCAACATCGTCTTCACAGATGATGATCCACCGAATGATAGAGGTAATATTACTGTTTTATTTAAATTTATTCTAACATGTTCTTTAACGTGTTTTTATTAAATTGTGTAATGAAATTGTCTAATTATTGTTGTGTACTTGCATATATTTTGCAGAAATTGGGTATTTTGATGGCGAGGACATGCCGGCAACACCACATGATCCAGGTGTGGATCCTAATGACGATCAGGGCATGCCAGATGCTGAGGATTATCAAGAGGCCAGTGCAGAGAGACCTGCTCTTACTGGTGTGCCAGTACCGCCTTTTGCTAGGCGTGGTCGGCTTGATAGCAGATACATGATGGAGTTGGGCGACTAAATCACTACATTGATTGTTGAGGCGGGCATTAGGCTCACTAATATGAGAGACATACAGGTTGATGATAGGTTGTTACATATGTGGAGAGGCATGTCACGTGACATGTACAGCCTGATGCGGCATGTCATAGGAGCTGCGACCTTAGTTACGCGGCTGAGGAGGACCATTGCACATTATAGGCGTGGTAGAGACGTAGCACGTGATCGACAGTCTAAGAGCAACGACTCATTATCTGATGATCGTTCACCTCACGCCGTAGTAGATGAGTAGTCTCCACTAGCATCTAGTAGTAGTCATCATGGAGAGCAGGCTGGACCATTGGCCACGTCCATTCAGCAGCCTGTAGCATCCAGCAATACCCATAATGCTAGATTGGAGGTTTCTATGGTGTATTTTTTCAGATGTAAAACTCGGAATATCCACAGTAGTCATTTTTAGTCTACGTTTCGAGTCTAAATCAAGACTCATCATCAGGACAACCTGCTAAGAAGAGAGAAGATCAAGGTTAATAAATAGTGGAGAGAAAGAAAAATGAAAAGAGCTGGTCGGCCTTTTCATTTTTCTTTCTCTCCACTATTTATTAACCCTGATCTTCTCTCCTCTTATCAGGTTATCCTGATGATGAGTCTTGATTTAGACTCGAAACGTAGACTAAAAATGACTACTATGGATATTCCGAGTTTTACATCTGAAAAAATACTCATGATCATGAGTAGGTTGGACCATCAACCGTCGAGGCTACACCATTAACTAAGCATGCCTCGACTAGTATTGCTATTGATGTTGTACCACGAGTTGATCCATGACATTTATATTACACTTATATATTTTTGACATTATTCAGTTATATATATATATGGTCCATGTATTTTATCTTCATGTTGTAGTTGTAATTAATTTACATGTTGGTGATCATCTTGATGTGTATATTGTTAGGTCATGTTAGATATGTTCATTTTTCCTAGCAGCGATATGATTGACTCTTGTAGCTATGCATTTAACAAAGAAGCCATATATTTTGAGAATATGATTGAAGACTGTTGTCATATACTTGAGCACTATTTCATTTCTTCACCATATTAGCACAAAATAGAAAGAATAATTTATTTCACCATAATAACACAACTTTCAAAAAAGAAAACACTCCATTCTGTGTTTCGAGGCATTTTACGCAAATGATAGAAATTTTTATGGAGTTTTATCCATATTCTGCAATTTAATGAGGGTTGGAGGGAGCTTACAATTATGTATTTGTTAGTAACTGCACCCTTCGGTAGAACCAAAGAAAATTCAGGAAGATTCCTCAGCGAAGTAGACTGGCCATAATCAATTCCTTCGAGACCTCAACAGAAGAAATAGATATGCATGTCAGAGGCTTCTGTTGGTACCTTTTCTTGTTGCAAGTTGTGGAAAGGTTCAAGTTTCTTTTTCTAAAAGAAGAAGAGGTGTAGTTTTGAAAAGAAATGGCCCAAATATTTTCACAAAAAAAATGTACATTTCCAACATGTCTAAAAACTAAAATATCTCCAACTTCAATAAACTGCTCAGAAACAAAACTTTCCCAACCATTTGTGAAAATTGCCCATGTCTTAACATAGCACAGGTTCACATGCCACAACTGCCCACTTGGGCCCTGTAGTATTGCATCTTCACATGCCCCACATTGCATTCTCTCTACATAATCATTGGGGATGATGCAAGAGCATCAGGCTTAGAATATTCTTTGTGTTTTAATACATATAGGGGGTCTTGTATTTTCTAAGAAATTGGATTTTTATGTAACCAATTGAAATGATTTGTTTGGATTTGAGTGATTTTAATATTTTAAAATAGGATTAATTAAATATTGAGAAGATTTTTGTAAATGTTCTTGAAAGAGAATATGAGAGATTATAAAATTAATTGCAAATCCTAAATTAGAATCGGTTTCATGAATCTGGGGATTTATGAGAATCCTTAGGGATAAAAAAGAGGTTTTGGGATTTAGACGATATTCAGGATTTGATTGAGAATATAGTGGATCTAAACCAAAATTGGTTTCATAATACAATTGTATAAATTGTAAGCCTTAAGGCATTAAAAAATATAGAGGAAGATTATGGATCATATCTGTTAGTTAGGAGTTTTGATTTTAGCCTGCAGCTGTAGGAAGAAAGAGGCCACATATTCGAATATCAGGCCAGAGAGGATAAGCTGTGTAAATATTTGGTATATATATATCATTACTTAATTTTTGAGTTCGTATCTCATTTCTGAGTTATTTGTGTAGAGTGAATAATTGTTTGTAAATTACCATAATAATTGCATAATATAAGTGTGCAAGTGTATTTTGGGAGGACCAGAGATAGGAATCAAATTCATAAAGAATTCGATAGATTCCTTTTGGAAATTTGAGTTAATGTAATTGAAGTTTCATTGAAAACATAGAATTGGATCATCTAAAGAAGTTGAATTCAATCGAATTAAATTGTGGGTTTTTTTATGCAAAATAACTGGATGAACGAAATCCAAAACGTATACATTGACCTGTGATTGGAGCCATGTGGAAAAAATGGTAACAATATCCATTTATGGATTTTATTTCGAGACAACAATGAATAAAATCAGTTGAGGGACAGAGTACTGGTCAAATTATGCAATAGAACCTCGGATGGGCAGAATGGATCATTGAGGAATTTTTAAATGGTGTGACCATTAAATGTGTCAGTGGAAGAAATGTGGTAGAGTTCTCTGTTTGCAAACAATCATATAGAACAACAATTGAAATGTTGTCTAGAGATCTCTGATGGCAAATTTGTTGTAAAATTTCATATTCCGGTTAGAATCTGGTTCGATTCGAAACCACGATTTGATCAAAGGTAGAAACCATAACTTGGATAGCGCAGAGAACTGTGAAATGATTTTAATAAAACCACACGTGGTTTTCGCATGGAAAAAAGGAGGTAAGCAGTATTCAATTGATGAATGCGATAGTGTCAAGGCAATGACACGTAGCACATCAAAACTGCCAATTTCACATAACTTCAATTCATTAAAGGTCGCACAGATATAAGTGCAATTTCCATCGGATGGACAGCATGGAGAGATCATCGGTGCAATGTGCATTGGTGATAAGCGTGGGCCCGAAGATTTGTTATGTTGAAAATTTGGGGTTTAACCAAGTCAAATTCGTAAATTCGAATTTTATAAGGTGGATAAGTGAGTTGGGTAATCTATGGGGTCCGTATATGGTTTATTGACATGTTTTTTAACCAAAGGAAATGGATGGTCACAAATTTCCAGCAGCGCTAGATCATGGAGTATGAAAGTATAAGGCAGAGGTTTATTATGTAAAGCATGGAGGAATCCGGAAGGTAAGACAATGAAAGCTAGTGTGGTTTATTAATGATTTCTATTATATAATAATTATATAATAGAAACAAAGCGGAATAGAAATAAAGCATAAGTGTATAAAGATTATGGTTGGGTTTTAACCAAAGTCTAAATATTTATGGTGCGAATGAAAAGTGTGAGTAATAAATTACACAAAGTTTCAATATAAAGAGGAATAGCTTCCGCAAGTATATCGGCATTGTTGAGTTTATCTCAGTTTATATGCATGCGAATTTGCTAAGGATATGTAAATTGTGGGTAAACGCAGCTCAGGCTGCGTCAGGGGACCTCCTGCAATAAACAAAATGCATTGGAAGAATAGTTATTTCCATCAAGAATTTATCCAATTCTAATTCTTAATTCTAATTCTCAAGAATAAACAAAATTCTAATTCTAATTGCATATTTCCATCAAGAATAAACAAAATTCTAATTCTCAATTTCTATGGTTGGAGTTCACTAAATTTTGGTGTACACACCTAAAAGAAATTTCGATGCCTTAACCGCAAATCGATGCTAATGTACATATAACTGCACCAGTGCATTTTAGTTATTGCGCACCAGTGTCTCTTTATCAATGGACGCACTGGTGCGGTGCTATTAAGTGACACACCAGTGATGAAAAACTAAAAATAAAAAAACATAACTCTATTTTCTTTAAGTGAAAAAAAAAACAGTAAATTGAAAAATGGGCGGCTAAATATTTTCAAAAATCTAATTTCATAAAACAATTCTTTAAATACTAAACACTTTTCATTATTTCACTATTTTTGCAAAAAATTTAGCCAGAGATTTGCAGGAGACATACCTGGAGCAAGAGAGCACGAGAGCACTGTGGAGCAGCAAAATACGTTCGAACAGAAGTATTCAGACAATTTGAAGTATTCAGACAATTAGAATTCCAAACCTCTGGTGATTCAAACCCTATAGCATAGAATTTCAAAGGATCTCGTGATTAAATTTGATTATTTTTTTTACTTTTTCTGTAGTTTTTTTTACGAAGTAAGAAAAAAATTCAATTTGTTTTTCATTTTTAGAGAAAATAACTAAATAAATAAATAAATAATAAAAACAAAAAAACAAAAAAATATATAAAATATAAAATATAAAATATAAAAAATAAAATCCATTATTACCCTAAACCCTTCATTCTTTTTGTTTTTTCCCTTTCTTCTCCCTGTTTCTGTGTTTTCACAATTAGGGATTTTCATTTTAGATTGACATCCAACCCACGGGAAGAATTTCATAGTCAAATCCCAATCCATGTCACCCCTTGAATGAATTTTAAAAAAAAAATGATTTTTTTTATCGGTGCACCCCATATAACCTAGAACACCGATGCATTGTATTATATAAGAATTATATAATAGAAGTAAAGTGGAATAGAAATAAAGAATAAGTGTATAAATATTATGGTTGGGTTTTAACCAAAGTCCAAATATTTATGGTGCGAATGAAAAGCGCGAGTAATAAATTACACAAAGTTTCAATATAAAGAGGAATAGCTTCTGCATGAATATCGACATTGTTGAGTTTATCTCAGTTTATATGCATGAGAATTTGCTAAGGATATGCAAATTGTGGGTAAATGCAGCTGAGGCTGCGTCAAGTGGTATCATAGTTGGCAAAAGCTCTTTTGAAGATTAAATATATTTTTTAATTAAATTAGAATGCATGTGTGATGGATGGAGCAAGAGGAGATCAAATTTTGAATCTTATAAATAGCAAATATACAGAATTGAAGTAAACAGACATTTTCCGAAATAAGTGAGCATAATCCATTCAAAGTACAAGTGAATGAAGAGGACAAGGTTATGCAGAGATCTTGGAGGTGAGATAATGTGTTTTATTTTAATGTGGTTTAAAGATTGTGGTTGTTATAGCATCATTTTTTACCCTCATGTGATTCATGATTGTCTTTTTGGCCTTGGGCACCCATTCCCACAGACTTGAATAAAATTTCATAAAAAACAGTGTTTCAAATCCCATACGCGGGTATGCCCAGACTTTTCCGCGTGTATACGCGAGTTCAGAGATACTTTTCCGCGTATGCCATTAAAATCATTAAAATTATATAAAAATCCCTATTTTCGAGGCTGGGTTGATGGTTATTCCAGTAATTCAACCACCCCATCCCGTGGCCAACTGTTTCCAACTGATTGAAACTAATTTGAGGGAGTATAAAATCCCCTCATATGCATGGCCTAAGGTGAGAGAGAAAATTATAGACATTATACTCTGTTGGAGCCCAAATTCAAGTCTGATTTCCCGTGCCTCTTGCACTTCCCAGATTTTTACGGGAAACCCTTGTTTCCTGGAGATGTTCATCAGCGTATATGTCATCTTGTGTGCACAAGTCTTGAAAGTATCTTAGCGAGGCAAGGGCGGGGCGGATCCGGACGACGATCTTTTCGAAGATCGTGGAAGGATTCAGGTGATCTCTCCACCTTTCTATTATTGTAAATGTTGTTCGTAATGAAGAAGAACCATCTTTTTCCCGAATTCACGTGTTAATATCTGCTTGCATATGTGAAAAGATTATTAATTAAGCATTTATTATTGTTTATATGATGTTTCACATGGATTACACTGACATTTAGGAAAGATATATGTTGTGCAACTAGATTTTCGTGCATGTCTCTTCTTAATTTCCAGGTTGAAGCAGAAGAAGGGTTGCTGGGGGTTTGGACCCCGCGGGATCTACATCAAACGTAGGATCTATGGGTGAGTTCTACAATCGATGTTATCTAGTTTTTAGTGTACAAGTATGGTTGTGTGAGTCCTTCTTGAATAGCATGCCCTGATTTGTGGAGGTTTTTGACCCAACAACCTCTAGGGATTTATTTCCCGAAACAGTGGTTGCAGAAAAGATGAAAACAAAGAAAGATCCAAGTCTTAAGAAGCAGTGATAGAGGAAATGGTAAATATTTCTGAAAAAATGAAGGTGACTAAGTGCATCAGCCAAAGGAACAACACGTTCAATAGAGTGAACCAAAAGAATACCTAGGAAGAGGTCAAGCTCAGAAAGGAAGCTTGATAGGGTATTGAATAGAAAAATGAGATTGCTACAAGGGAAGGCTATGTCACATATCAAAAATTGAGCATTGATGAGTGCATGAGGAAGATGGCCATGGAGGATCAGAGAAAAGTTTCTAAAGAATGCCACAAAGATAAGATAAGTGATGACGATCGAGAGAGAGAGATTACAGTGATGAAAGTACAACTAGAGGTACTACAAGGATGGCTACAAGAGAAAGAGAATGAATGCCAAAGGCATGGATGGAGAATGAGGAAATGGGTTAGATGGAACCTATTGCAAAAGAAATGGAATGCTAAGCTGATGAATAAGTTCAGAGAACTTGAACAAATACATATTTCTTTGTTGGAAAAGGAAAGACTCAAAGGAATTGAGTCACAAAAAATAGGATATGCCAGAAACCAGAAAGTACGTTGTGAAATATTGGTGCTTGAAGAAGAAAATGAGACTGAAAGGTCTTGTGTTTTTAAAACTAATGATTTGTGTATGATTGCAGGTACATCACAGAATGATGAAAAAGCCTTAGATTTTGTGGAGGAGCTGAATCTAAAATCTATTCAGATTAATGTTGAGATAGCAAGATCTCAAAAAGAAAAGGAGACAGAAGGGTCTCGTGGAAATATACAGCAGAATATTGAAACAGAGGAAAAAAGACCATCTGATGATTGGTCAACAACAAGTGAAGGTGTGAAAAACTGTGAAAAGTTTCCAAATTCTACCCCAATTGAAATTGTTGAGATATACAGAAAGTTAGATATTCAAAGAAGAGAGTTGGAAAAACAGAGGATCTATACTCAGGATAAATTGCTGAAAAATAAAGACAAAGAAATTGTTATGAATGACAGTCAGGAAACAGAGGATAAGGATGAAAGAATGGTAATAAGAGTCTAGCAAATCGAAGGAGTTCATTATTGTGAACCGGAGTAGGGAGACATTCTTGAAACATATGATATGAAGGAGAGACTAGATGACAGTCTCATGGAGAATTTTAATCAACATATTGATGTGCTGAAAAAGAAGTTAAATGAAAACTCAAAGCAGTATACTGAGATATTTCCAGAGGAGGAAGAGGCATTGAAACCTTGTATTTTTAATACTGATAATTCATGTTTTAATTATGCAGGTAAAGGAGGACAACAAGAGGAAAATTTCACAGAATTTAATGAAAGGGAAACTATGTTAGCTGAAAATATAGTGAAGAATCATCATTCTATCATGGTGATTGGCACAATGGAGATAACATTGGAAGTTGGAAAGAAAGACAGTAAAATTTTTTTGAGTCCTAAAAGAGACTTAGAACTGCAAGAAGAAGATTTGGTGACTGGATCATCAAATGAGACCTTTGGGTATTGTGATTTTGAAATTGATAATTTGACTGTGTTTACAGGTGTTGCAGAAGGCAATCCATCTCTTGGAGTTGTCTTGAATGAAGATGAATTGTTGCAGCAGAAGGAAACCATAGATTCCTTACTTAATACGGACAACATCTACAAGGAAGGTGATACAATCATGTCTCATATGAAGGAAATTGTTACTGTTGATGACAAGGACAAGTTGGCTTGTCTAATTAGCCAAGAGAATACTATAGGACAGACCCTTAGAACTGCCACAGTGGTGAAGAATCAAAATTCTATTCTGATAGAGAATGAAGATACAAAGATTGAAGAAGCTAAATTAATCATCAGAATCATTCAAGGAGGTGAAGGACAATCACTGAAGGTTGTCAAGGAAGAAGAAGAAGGATATGATGAAACTGAATTACAACATATTTATGATATGTTTGAGATAAGACAAGTACAAAGGGAATGGTTGAAATGCTTGCTGGAAACATTTGAACAAGAGAAAGGAATTGCAGACACTGAAGTGGAAATTTCTGAAGTTGTGGAAGAGGCAGGAACTGATACTAGTTTGACAAAATTGATTATGCTTACTAGTATACAAATAAGGATGAATAAGTATATTGCTATAGTTAAAGAATTAGAAGATAATTTATTTTCTGAAAATGAATTTGTAGGTACTAAACAAAAGAGGGATGTTGCAGAGGAAGATATATTAAGAGATATTCAGGAAGTTTGGGAGGTAGCAACAACATTTAAAGCAATATCTACAAGAGTATTTGGAGCAGTATCTACAACAATATTTTTAGCAAAAATTGGAAGCAACAACAAATGGCAGAGTGGTTACCAGTCAGAAGATAACTTGGACATAGAGATTGAAAACATAAGAAGGTTAATGATGAAGATGTCTCAGAAGAATACAACAACAAGAAAGCAAAGAAACAACAGCAAGGAAAAGACAAGAACAGAATGTGAAAGCATATCTAGTGGGAAGATGCAAAATAAAGTATGGAAGCCTGGAAAAGTGCAGCTAAAAAATGATGAAGAAATGCATCTTATGGACAGTAGAAAAATAGAGTATGGGATCCAGGCGGCAAAGGTTGGAAGCACATGATCAGGAGATCATGATTATTTTCTACTTTGGGAGTCTGATGCAGGAGAATGAGGCTTAGAAAATTCTTTTTATTTTAATAGATATAGGGGGTCTTGTATTTTCTAAGAAATTGGATTTTTATGTAACAAATTAAAATGATTTGTTTGGAGTTGAGTGATTTTAATATTTTAAAAAAGGATTAATTAAATATTGAAAAGATTTTGTAAATGTTCTCGAAAGATAATATGAGAGATTTTAAAATTAATTGCAAATACTAAATTAGAATTTGTTTCATGAATCTGGGGATTTTATGAGAATCCTTAGGGGAAAAGAGAGGTTTTGGGATTTAGAAGATATTCAAGATTTGATTGAGAATACAGTGGATCTAAACCAAAATTGGTTTTAGAATCCAATTTTATAAATTGTAAGCCTCAAGGCATTAAAAAATATAGAGAGGAAGATTAGGGATCATATCTGTTAGTTAGGAGTTTTGATTTTAGCCTACAACTATAGGAAGAAAGAGGCCATAGATTCAAATATCGGGCCAGAGAGGAGAAACTGTGTAAATATTTGGTATATATATATATATATATATATATATATATCATTACTTAATTTTTCAGTTCATATCTCATTTCTGAGTTATATTGTGTACAGTGAATAATTGTTTGTAAATTACCAGAATAATTGCATAATATAAGTGTGCGGGTGTATTTTGGGAGGACTAGAAATAAGAATCGAATTCATAAAGAATTTGATAGATTCCTTTTGGAAAGTCGAGTGACTGTAATTGAAGTTTCATTGAAAACATAGAATTGGATGATCTAAAGAAGTCGAATTCAATTGTGGTTTTTTTTTATGCAAAATAACTGGATTAAAAAAATCCAAAACCTATACATTGACCTGTGATTGGAGCCATGTGGAAAAACTGCTAACAATATCCGTTTATGGATTTTATTTCGAGACAACAGTGAATAAAATCAGTTGAGGGATAGAGTACTGGTCAAATTATGCAATAGAACCTCGGATGAGTAGAATGGACTGTTGAGGAATTTTTAAAACGGTGTGACCATTAAATGTGTCAGCGACAGAAACGTGGTAGAGTTCTCTGTTTGCAAACAATCGTATAGAAAAAATATTGAAATGTTGTATAGAGATCTCTGATGGAAAATCTGTTGTAAAATTTCATATTCCTGTTAGAATCTGGTTCGATTCGAAACCACAATTTGATCAAAGGAAGAAACCATAACTTGGATAGTGCAGAGAACTGTGAAATGGTTTTAATAAAACCACACGTGGTTTTCGCATGGAAAAAAAGAGGTAAGAGGTATTCAATTGATGAATGTGATAGTGTCAAGGCAGTGACACGTAGCACATCAACACTGCCAATTTCACATAACTTCAATTCATTAAAGGTCGCACAGATTAAAGTGCAATTTCCGTCGAATGGACATCGTGGAGAGATAATCGGTGCAGTGTGCAATGGTGATAAGCATGGGCCCGAGGATTTGTTATGTTGACAATTTGGGGTTTAACCAGGTCGAATTCGTAAATTTGAATTTTATAAGGTGGATAAGTGAGTTGGGTAATCTGTGGGGTCCGTATATGGTTTATTGACATGTTTGTTAACCAAAGGAAATGGATGGTCACAAATTTCCAGCAGCGCTAGATCGTGGAGTATGAAAGTCTAAGGCAGAGGTTTATTATGTAAAGCATGGAGGAATCCGAAAGGTAAGACAATGAAAGCTAGTGTGGTTTATTAATGATTTCTATTATATAAGAATTATATAATAGAAATAAAGCAGAATATAAATAAAGCATAAGTGTATAAATATTATGGTTGGGTTTTAACCAAAGTCCAAAGATTTATGGTGCGAATGAAAAACGTGAGTAATAAATTACACAAACTTTCAATATAAAGAGGAATAGCTTCAGCATGAATATCGGCATTGTTGAGTTTATCTCAGTTTATATGCATGAGAATTTTCTAAGGATATGAAAATTGTGGGTAAACGCAGCTCAGGCTGCGTCAGGGGACCTCCTGTAATAAACAAAATGCATTGGAAGAATAGTTATTTCCATCAAGAATTTATCCAATACTAATTCTTAATTCTAATTCTCAAGAATAAACAAAATTCTAATTCTAATTACATATTTCCATCAAGAATAAACAAAATTCTAATTCTCAATTTCTATGGTTGGAGTTCACTAAATTTTGGTGTACACACCTAAAAGAAATTTCGGTGCCTTAACCGCAAATCATTGCTAATGTATAGATAACCGCACTGGTGCATTTTAGTTACTGCGCACCAGTGTCTCTTTATCAATGGACGCACTGGTGCAGTGCTATTAAGTGACACACCGATGATGAACAACCGCAAATAAAAAAAGCGCAACTCTATTTTCTTTAAGTGAAAAAAAAAATGGTAAATTGAAAAATGAGCGGCAAAATATTTTCAAAAATCTAATTTCATAAAACAATTCTTTAAATACTAAACACTTTTTATTATTTCACTATTTTTGCAAAAAAAATCAGTTAGATATTTGCAGGAGACATACCTGGAGCAAGACATCATGAGAGCATTGTGGAGCAGCGAAATACGTTCGAACAGAAGTATTTAGACAATTAGAATTCCAAACCTCTGGTGATTCAAACCCTGTAGCATAGAATTTCAAAGGATCTCGTGATTAATTTTGATTATTTTTTTTACTTTTTCTACAGTTTTTTTACGAAGTAAGAAAAAATTTCAATTTGTTTTTCATTTTTAGAAAATAAATAAATCCATTTTTACCCTAAACCCTTCATTCTGTTTTGTTTCTGTCCTTTCTTCTCCCTATTTTTGTGTTTTCAGAATTAGGGCTTTTCATTTTAGATTTTCATCCAACCCACGGGAAGAATTGCATAGTCAAATCCCAATCTGTGTCGCCCCTTGCGTGAATTTGTGAAAAAAAGGGATTTTTTTTTTATCAGTGTGCCCCACATAACCTAGAGAACCGGTGCGCTGTATTATCCTAGTGCACCATGCAAGTACTATGTAATAAAAAAATTTAAAAACAATTTTTTTTAATTAGTGCGTCATATCTAAAACAGGGCATCAGTGCACTAGGTTACGAGGGGCACACCGATCAAGTGCTATTTCATTATGGAACACCGCGAACATGTTGTTTCGCAAAAAATTGTTTTATTGTGTTAATCGGTGCACCATGTAACATATAACGCACCGCACTAGGTCTCCTAGTTGAAAAAGAGCACCATATGGTGGTCCCTTGTTTACGCAGGGAATTTATGCTACAAAAACTAACACTGGACGATTTTTATTATTTTCTCTATGTTAATCAGTGCGGTGGTTAACATGTATCACACCGGTGCTCTTTGTTGACATAGAGCACCGTACGGTCTATTATATTGTTTGTGCGGTGCGTTTATAAGACCCCAACACACCGACGTCGATGCGTACATCATGAAAGGCGCATGTTGGGTATGTGTTATATTATTTCCACAAATAATCACATGCGGGGGGGGGGGGGGGGGGGTAAGATGGGGGTGATAGCCCTCAGGCCGCTTAACGGGCTCGCTGTGGGCGGTAGCCCCCCTTGTCAGGGTTCGGGGCAGCGCCCCGGCGAAAATTTTTGGTCCTTAATTTCCGGTGGGTAGTCCACGTCCATGGTTTTGTGCATGGTTTTTCACATGGTATTGGGGCACGATGGTTTTCGGCCCCTGGTATTTTTGTAGATCCGGTTAAGGGAACTACGGTTATGTTCTAATCCAGGGTTTACTGATTGGGGTTTATGTATGCTTCGGCATGTATATATATTTGTTGTAACACTAAAAGGAATATAATAAAAAATCAAGCTGGTCGTCCTGATTTGGGATCCAGGGGAAAATCTCTGTGTTTATCTGTTTTATGTTTTATGCTCTCGCTATTGTTTATCTTCTGTTATAAGATTCGTGAGTAGATAATTTCTGTTTAGGGTTAAAACCTACAGCGCACCGGTTTCTTGAGATTTATTTTTTACCTGAAAAGTTGACAATTTATTTATAAATATATTAATGAATGATATGGTACAGGTTTCAGATTGATAAAGAAATGACTGACAAGAGATCAAGTAACAAAAATACTAATAACTCATCAAGAAAAGAAAAAAAGGCAAGTTCTTTGTAAATTCTTTTACAAAAAATATTATTTTTGAACTATATGTAAGTTTAACTAATATGTATTGTTTACTGTGTATCATGTAGAACCACAAAATGATGAAGCTCGATAAGATTATTTCTGATCTAGGACCAGAAGAATGTAAAAGCTTGATGGAAAAATTGCAAAAGGATAAATCAAGTGAATGAAAAAATACTATCGATCCAATGTGAGTTTCTTTTTTTAATTTTCATTAATAATATACTTAAAATTATTAGATAACATGTGTCAAACAATCTATTAATTCACATCTATTTAATGTTCTAAAGGGACCAACAACTCAGAAAAGAAATGTTTTTCTAAGAAAAGAAAAAAAATAGAACATGCAAATGAAAATGAATTTCTCCTTAGCTCATATGGAGTGGCGATGGAGGTTAATGAAAGGGGGAAAATATTTTAAAAATTTTTGAGGGATCTAGTGGAATGAATGTATAGACGTTTTTTCCACTTACAATACAAAAATCAATCCAATGATTCCAAGAACCAAATTTTATCTAAACTACAGGAAGAGTTTCCAGAGAATTGGTCAATGAGACATGTTAGACTTTTAATAGCAAAAACGTACAACAACAAAATATAAGTAATGAAAAAGTAATACTCATTTAAATGTTTGTCTATAATTATTTATAAATATTACTTTTGTTATATTTACTTTTCATATATCAATATAAAAATTAAATAGTTTATTGTCATGCCTCATTTTCAGGAAGATTATGAAAATGTCAAAAGATGAACGAGCTGATATCAAAAATATGCGAGTAGGAATGTCCAAAAAGGTGTACAAGGAGATGGTCAAAGAAATGGACAAAAACGCATTAGAGGGGGAGCCATCTCAACAACAACGTGCTTCAAATGTACTATGTAATCATTGAATTTTTTGATCACTAGGTACAATAAATAAACAATTTAGTATTAAATATTAAATTTCAAGTATTTCCTTGTAGAAAAGAAAAGAAAATGGAACTCATTCAACACATAAAACAGGATGACAAGGAATAAAAGGGTTGATATCTAAGTTTGTGAGTAATTTTTACTTATAACAACTTAACTAGATTTAATTTTTTTTATTTTTTAAGTTGTTTTACAAAAATCATCATTGAATGTCTTCAAACAGGTGCTAACATACAAAGAAGAACCATAAGATGAATTGATTTAAATTGGGTTAAATATGGGTTGTGAGTATATGTTGGCATAACATAAATTAATTGTGGAATTTGTAAGCATCTATCGATCTTGTTTTACTTAGCTCCATCTATAATTAATAGAACAAAAAAATCTTTTATATTAAATATATGATCTGTTATGGGGTATAAAACTTGCAAGAAACAAAGTATGGAACTGCACCAATAGATGAAATTTTGAAAGATGGCATGGTACATGGTTTTGAAAGAATGTGTATAGTTTATGAGTCAATTGTTGCTATCGTACGTCATTTATTTTCGATTTAAATTGATGTAAATTATTTAATATTGCAATTTTCATTATTCTCACCAATGTATATACACTCATTACAGTTTATTTATATGTTTGTAGATGGAAGGTGAAGAAGAATAAAACAATCAACACTGTGAACAAAACATTCCTAAAAATAACCCAAGTCATGGAAGTAGCTCTAGCAGTGACAACAATTCAAGTGAAGAATGGTGATCACTATGTTTGGATATCAAAGCAAGACGTTGTATTTTTTGAATTATTTGTCTGTGAAATCATACATTTTGCTTAATGTAATGGACATAGTGTCCCAATTGAAAGACAAAGGGATACCAATAATTGTCCCATTTTGTATGACAAAGATTGTCTTATATATATATATATATATATATATATATATATATATATATATATATATATATATATATATATTCTATTGCGTTCTCCATTGTCGTTCTCAAATGCACTAATAAAAATTTAATTCATATGAATATTTTTATAAGATATATATGTGTCAACTTTTGATGAATAATGAATTTTAAAAAATCACAATATTTCACTGTCACAGGTCGATTTTTGTAAAAAATACAAAATGAACACTGGTGCGTGTGAGTTACTGTACACCGGTGCGTTTGTATGCTTCAGCACACTGGTAAGTTTCTACAACCTATAGGCACCACACAAATACCAAAATGAATTAAAAATCTCGGTGTGTTTGTGTGATACTGCACACTGGTGCTTTTATGTGAGACTACACACCGGTGCATTTGTACGACATATGGGCATCGCATAAATACCAGTACCATTTATAAATATCGGTGTGTTTTCTGATACGACGCACCGGTGCCTTTCTATATGTCTACGTACCGGTGCGTTGAGACGACCTATAGGCACCACACAAATCCCAAGACCAATTAGAACGGCCTCGTGCGTTGTATCACCAACACTGCACCTGGTGTGGTTTTATACCTTGATGGCTCGGTGCAAGAACCTTCGACCACCCTGGGGCCACCATCTAGATGGCACGCACCGGTGCGTTGAAACCTTAGTAGCGCACCGATGAAAAAATGATGCCAGGATTCCGCTATAAAATATATCCTAGCATATAATAGTGTGTGCTCTTCCTACAGCATGAATATTCTAAAAAAAAAACTCTTCAATTAAAAAGAATTTGCAAAAGTTTAAAATGTACATAAATAAAAGAGAGCCATACAAACAAAATATCGATATAAAATAACACAAGAAATTCCTTAGCCAAATATTAAAATGGATGGCCCTACGTCTCTCGTCCCTTTACAAAAGCTCTCAAACAATCTCTCTCTCTCTGTATTCCTCACTGTCTTTCATCCTCACACAATCCTCCTATTTATACATAAATATGAATTTATTCCACTCCATAATTTCCTCCACACAAATCTCAACTAAAATCTAAACTATATTTATCCTTTTTTTGGACTCAACTAAGTCCCCTTTAAGGAATTCCTAATCCCTAGATTATCTACCTAATTCAACGCCACTGATATCATTAATTATTAAAGGAATATTTACAATAATCCTCACTTTCATATTTTCTCTCTTAATTTATTAAAAAATGAGCAAAATAATTAATAAAATATTTAAAAATCATCACCCCTCTAATTAAACAATATTTTAATAAAACCCAAGTAGGATGCTCCTGCATCAGACTCCCCATGTACAAAAGTTTCCATAGACTCCTGTCTATGAGGCCTGTCACTTTTCTATAATAATGCGACAACCACAAGTCCTGATGACTTGCTCCCTCCAGGATTCCAAACGCTTTTCTGCCACTGGTCCTTCAAAGTATCAACTCGATCTGGTAACTCATCACTCACTCTGTCGATCGGATTCCATCGGCCTTTACAACAATTGCTTCCGCTAATTCCTCGGAGTAATTCCTCTTTGTTTGATGCTTCTGTCTCCAATTGTGCTGAACACTCTACTTTCTGCAATGAAGAATAATCAAGAACTCCATGATTACAACTATAGTCATTGATTTCTCTTATAGTAACAAATTTCTCGTCCAGTGCTATACCTACATTCATCAACAAACTATTAGTTTTAAAAAGATAAGAACTTTTGGTCTCTTTTGATGCTTCAAGCACTAATCTCCCATCATCGAGTTTCTATACTTCAGTAGATCCTGTTTTTAACTGCTAGCTGCTTCCATCTTTATCCCCCTGGTTCACTATTTTTGTTTCCTTTATGTCCCTACGAACATAATTTCCTCGTTTCTCTTGATCTTTCATCTCAACTCCAAATAATTTCTACTCAATTTCTCTGATTTCGACATCATATCTGTTAATGTCGTTTTCTATACCTACAGTCACATTATTATCTGAAAAGTTATAACATTCATTCAACTCTATAAATGTTAAAAACATTTCATCCCTATCATGCATAGTAACTGCAATATCTTCTGGATTAGATTCTGCAAGCTTCATTTCTCCCTCAGGTTCCTTAAGCCACCGTTCCAAGAACTCGATTTCCATGTGAAATCTTTCCAGCACTTCATCACAACCTTCATTCCCAACTTCATTCTTCTTTTGGAAAGCTTCCTGAGTTATCCTGTTTTCTGTTTCATCACACTGCAAAATTCCGTCAACAATTTCATTAAACAAATACATTTGTTTACCTCCTTGGAATATCTCTTTGGAATTTCCATTATGCTCCTGCTCCATAACAGCTTCAACTAGCTGTCTTACCCCAAACAAGAATTCATTTATTATTTCTTCCTGCTGCAACAAATCAGTACCTTCCTCCTCTGAAAGGCATTCTCCATCAAACTTCACCTCAAGAGTTTCATTCTTCTCTGTGACAGTTTCACCGGACTGTCCACCATCTTTCGCACATCTTGCAAACATACATAAACTGTGACATTTAAAAATGCAATGCTTCATAGCCTTGTATGCTTCTCTCGTCAACACATCTTCAAATTCTTCTGAACTATCCCAATAATTCATGAGATATTCCTCATTGATCTCTTCACCCATAATTTCACCCTGTTCTGGGCCGCAAATGGAAACTTCCATTTTCAACTCATCCTCTCTGAGTTCTTCACACCTCATCATCTGCTCGAGCTTCCTCAACTCTTCTTTCAACCGTATGTTTACCTGTTGTTCCCTCTTTACGTGTAGTCTCTACCACTTCACTTTCTTCCTCATGGTCCAACCATGTGTCTGGTCTTTCATATTTCTCTGCAATAATTCCATTAACAATTCAAGGTGAACTGTTATCTCAGCCTTCTCCCGCTCATAATATTCATCAGTCAACTACTCACATATACCACTTACCTTGGCATTTTCCTTCTTCCTTCTTCTGCTATGGTCTTCATCAGATCTTCTGAAATGACTATCAACAGTCATCTTCTCCTCCTTTGTAAACTTCATTTGTTCATGTGTGGATTTCATTCGAATCCTTTTTTCAACAAGCCTTCATACTTTCCATTCAATAATGCAAGCTCTCTTCCTGCGCTTGACCTCTTGCGATTGTCTGTCTTGGAATCATTTCTAGGAAATTCTTTTGCTTCACTTTGCTGCAAACAACACTTTAGTAATGCTTGTGTTACAATGACCAAACTCTTTGGGTGTTGGGCTCCGCCGATCATGCACCCAATTACATTCAGACCTTTGACTTAGCTTACGACTCTTTGACTTCACTTTACACCAACTCTTCATCTTGGATGAAAAATACTCAATCTTAACTCAAAGTATCCAAACTTTCATTTGATCCTAACATCTGTTTTGACTTCAAGCTTGACTCAATAATTTTACAATAGTGGATATTTTAACTTAATTCAAGTTATACAATCCTCCAACGAACATCCACCCTTAATACATTTTTATGATGTAAAATATTCACTCTCTCTCATACTTCATTCTTATGAAAATATCATCATTTTCCCATTATCATTTCACATGATACTGAAGTCTTTAATCGAAATGAAATTCAAGTTTTCCAAGATTTATTTTATGGTGAAAATAAATAAACCATTCAATTTTCAACATTCAAAAATACCTTCTCGAAATTATGTATCATACCTTATGCTCCCATTAAGGTTATCAATAAACCTTCTCTTTGCAATTTCAACTCTCTGGATTCCACTCTTCTGTGCTGTCTTTGTCACTATGACTACTCGCATGCCCTTCATACCATAAGCTTGTCATTTTAGTACAAACATTTTTTCTGCACTTTTATGCACCATACAACATCAATTCACATCTCTTCACCTGTGTATAGAGAAAAAGCTATTCATATTTCAACATCTTTGATGAATAATGTACAAATCATAGATTGTGTCCATCCTAAATAACACCTCCTTAGATGCTGCCACATGATGGTAAAAACAAAGATTCTACAACATCAAGCAATTTGGTTTGTTTGTGTTTTCAACACAAATCAAAAGAATTCTCCCATTCCAACTACAAGTTTTGGTCCAAAATGAATTAACCAAAACTGCGAAGAACCCACATTATTCATAATAAACCCTCTCACATAAAAATGCATGCTTCTTTTTATATCACCCAGGATAGCCCATTCTCCTTTTCCATTCATTTATGCGGAACTTGATTTATTTTAAAATTATTGTGGTGATAAACCCTTATACATCTGCATTTAAACATTTTCACTTTAATTATGAGCATGTTGACATATATAAATCATTCCCGCAAAAATACTTATTTATAATTTCGGTTAAGAAAACAAAAAATGTCAACATAATACGCTCAGTCCCAAAATTTTACTTAACATACCTTTCCAATTTTCTGTGCCCTTCTAATTTGTCCGAGTGAATCTACTCTTAGCCCATTCACTAGTCTCTTCTCAAGCAACATCTCCAAATGCGCTTTCAACATTTCTGTCTATGCGAATTGAAAATTTTCAATTTTCACATTGCAACGCAGTTTTGCTGCTCCATGGCCTTTAATTATCGCAGATTATGATTGTGCTTGCAATCATTGAGATCTCCACTGATCTCTGTCTCTCCTTGACGCACAACTTCAAACAGAACACAACTATGGTTGTATTTAGTAACGGTTCGAAATCCATGAGAATTTTCACCTCTGAATTCACAATTTGCTAGCCGTTTGTAACCCCACCTTGCCTGCAAATATTATTGTTATTTCTCTACTCTGCCTAGAACATGATAGTTAGATATACCATAAAAATATGGGGATACACGTTCTGCTTCCATAAACATATGACTTTATGGCCTAAGAAATGAAATGAAGGCAATAAATACGCTAAATTTTGGTTGAATATCAGGCACACCCACATGTAGATCCAACGACCGTCTTTGAAAATTTAAGCGTTGGTCCACTGCTGGCCCATCTCAGAAAAAAGCTGAAGGGTGAAAGAAACTAACCCATTCCATACAATGTTCCCTGCAAATTGATATTGATATACACAGACAATGTTTCGCTGCAGCAACATATATTATGGAAGCAAAGAAAAGGTACCAAGTAGCTAATAAAAATTGTGGTCAATGCAATGGATGGGCTTCACAGATAGATATCTCTTCGTTCTCTCTCTCCATATTAGTGCAGACATATCTCATTCTCACGTTTGCAATTTTCTTCACAATGCCTCATATATAATGTCCACACAGCTTCACAACCCATCACAACAACCAAAGAAAAAACAATAAAAAAATACGATCCCAGCTCTACAAATCATAATTTCATTTTACTGCATTTACTCTCAACGTATTTATCATTCAAATGTAATGTCAACATTATCAGTAATATGAGATATCAGCACAAAGAAAAAATGTCGCTTTTCTCTGCATTGCTGAAGTGTGACCATATGAACCTTCGCACCAAATGACCAAATGTTGGACAGAGTACTTTTGTGTGTTGCGGTGAAGTTAATTAAATCTTACAGCCACTTGCTAGAAACGCATCACCAACGCACTCTTCGACCAGAGTGCCAACACCGTTATGCCGTGAATGCCATATGAGCCGTCGCCCAAGCTACCAAGTGCCAGACAGTGCTCCTCTATGTTGTGGCCAATATAATTATACTCTTACAGCCTATGCATATGCCCAACACACCTTTTGCAGGGGCGTTTACGCTGTTTGCTGTCATCGATCCCAGCTTCCTCTACGCTCGCGTTCAAAACAATTATGTCCAACGTCTGAAGCTTCTGACAATCACACGAGCTCACTCATTATCCATTGCTCAAGGAATTTTATGCATGCTAGCTTCTATCATTTCACTCACGTTGCTTCTTTAACGCTCTCACAATTAAATTATGAGCATAAAATTTCCATTCTTCACAAATCTAGTGGAAAGGATTAGAATTATGTTCTCTAATTTCTGAAGAAGGTGAATCTTGGCCCTAAACAAGAGAAGTGTATTCGGTTTCTATCTCAGTCTTCTTGGTTTTCCTTTACTTTGGACAAAACATCCAATGAAACAAAAAGAAGGCGACCATGACATTTTCTTTCTCGCTGGCTCAAATGCTTCCAAGATTGACTCTTGCTCCAATACCAAATGATGCCAAGATTCCGCTATAAAATAGATCCTAGCATATAATAGTGTGTGCTCTTCCTACAACATGAATATTCTAAAAAGAAATCTTCAATTAACAAACATTTGCAATAGCTTAAAATGTACATAAATAAAAGAGATCCATACAAACAAAATACTGATATAAAATAACACAAGAAATTCCTTGGCCAAATATTACAATGGATGGCCTTATGGCTCTCGGCCTTTTACAAAAGCTCTCAAACCATCTCTCTCTCTTTGTATTCCTCACTGTCTTTCATCCTCACACAATCCTCCTATTTATACATAAATATGAATTTATTCCACTCCATAATTTCCTCCACACAAATCTCAACTAAAATCTAAATTAGACTTATCCTTTTTTTGGACTCAACTAAGTCCCGTTTAAGGAATTCCTAATCCCTAGATTATCTACCTAATTCAACTCCACTCATATCCTTAATTATTAAAGGAATATTTACAATAATCCTCACATTCATATTTTCTCTCTTAATTTATTAAAAAATGAGCAAAATAATTAAAAATCATCACCCCCCTAATTACACAATATTTTAATGAAACCCAAGCAGGTTGCTCCTGCATCAAAAAAACATTCATAATGACCTCCGACCGCCTAGTTTTTTTAGTTGTGTTGAATTTCCGTTAAAAGCTCCACCAAAACCTCCGTAACCATAAACGAATGTTGTAGAAAATGTTTTTTTGACAATTTTGGCCAATTTATAACACTAAAAAGCTCCTTTCTAACCTCCACTAGAGGGACTTTTCCTTGTAGTGCATGATTTTTCCATATCCACCTTCTAATGATTAAACCACAACAGAAGACACCTAATGTTGATACCAACTATTGGAAACTTAGTTATACTGAGAGGGGGTAGTTAATCAATATACCATTGATTTAACCAATATACCTAATTTTTACTAATATAATTAGCACTTAAACAACCAATAACATCATGCAATAACAACAAATCTAACATGAATGCAACTTCCAAAACACATAAGGTCACCATGATTTTAGCTTAAAACCCTCAAGGGGATAAAAACCACCATATTGCTCTTCTGCTTGTCTCGTCTCATTAATATTCAAAATTATTTTACATATATTTGCTAGTCACTACTAAATAGGAAGCCCCAACTCCCTATTTAGAAAGCCCCAGCTTGTCGAAGGCCCCAACCTCCATAAAAAAATTTGCTATCCACAACAAACAAGGAAGCCCCAACTCCCTATCCAGAAAGCCAGTAGTTTTCAAACGTTCTGAAAAAATTCAAACCACCCTTTCACTCATTTTCAAACTATATATTCTTCTGCAACAATAACAAAGCAATGACCTTCATGCAACCAACACAATCTGTAACACTAAAAATCACATAGACAAAGTCTAAGGACAACAATACAAGCCCTCACTCAACCATACAACCTGACCACCAACTGTAGTGAAATTAAAATCAAGGTATACAATACAGGGCATCCACAGTGATGAACTCAACCCCTGCAACATTCACCTCAACTCTGGTCACTAATAGAGATATAATATTAGCTTCATTGTGAAAAAAAACTCAATTTTATCTCCAACACTAGCATATCATATTTATGCTAATTTCTCCCTCATAAAGATAGACTAAATCAACACATTAATTACTCTCCATTTCCCTTGATGACCATATCAAGTAGTACCAAATCAAGTCAATTAATGCATTTACTCCAAAGAAATTAATGCATTTACTTTTAGTGATAAAATAAATGATGATTACATTTCATTACATCTTATGACCAAAGTATAATATATCTTAAGGCCAACCAAAAAACACCATTTCCAACAATATTTATTGGATTTCATAAGAAATTGACAAAAAAATATACAAAGGAAACAAAATGTAGAATAGCTAAACTACTTGAAATTTTATATGCATCAGATTGTATATTTTTCAATTATATATATATATATATTTGATATTGAATTATTTTACTTAGCAACACTTTTTAAATTCCATATGTTAGCTTTATATTGAGCATTGAATGAATTATACATCTCACTTTTATTATTTTTATAGGAACTAATTGAATTATACATACATACATACATACATACATACATACATACATACATACATACATACATATATATATATATATATATATATATATATATATATATGCTTAATGGTTAAGAGCATGTGCTTACTCCTAAGAGGCTACATGTTCAAAACTAGAGGGGGTAGAGTATGTATGTGTCAGTAGACTTAGTAGCCAAATCGTTGCATGGAGGTGGGTCCCTTAAAATTAAATTATATATATATATATATATATATATATATATATATATATATACTTTTGTTTTGAAGTATTTTATAAAATAATTATATATCTTGATCAAATTCAAAAATGAAAATAATTCTTTTTTCACTTTTAGTTATTTTATCTCTCTCTAAAGTAAATATAAAATTACATTACTTCACCTGGATATTGAAATAATTTCTTTATCATTGAGAGTGAGAGTGAAATAATTTTACCATATCTCCTACACACACACACACATATATATATTGCAACTCCACATTGAGGAGGGACGAAATCACACATCTCCCTCATATTGGCTGCATAATGCACTTCACAATGCCATAATTTATTTCCCTTTATGTCCTTGTTTTGAAATTTAGATGATATATTTATTTTATTTTATGTGGTTGTTTAAAATGATATTAAAGATCTTGGTTTAACAAAACTATCATATAACTTGATATGAATATTTTATTTTTTTCAATATTAGTTTCTAAATTAACATTTATATACAAGTATAATTTAAGTAATATATACTTATTTTAAGATGGTTGGAAAGATTGGTATTTTTGAATGCATAAATGGACTTAATGCCTTGAGAATATCATTTTCCACTTGGATTGTGTAGACCCAACAAATATTTTTTTGATTTCATAGAAAATTGATTAAAAAAAAAGATACTTGAAAGGGAACAAAATCTAGAATACTGAAATTACTTGAATTTTTGTAAAGAGAAGTATATATATATATATATATATATATATATATATATATATATATATATATATATATATATATATATATATATATATATAAGATATTTAAATATTGAATTAATTTAGATAATATTTTATTTTTATTTAAAAAGGTATATGTGTCAAAGTTACACATCTCCCTTATAGTGAGCTATAAAATTTTCCTCTCACAATAGCAAGATTATATTAATAAGACACCCCAAATATCAATGTTTATTCTTTATCCTAAAATACAATAAAAAAAAATATTAGAATATGGACTAACATTCTAAGAAATTTGCATAAAGTTATGTTAGAGATAAAGGTTTCACTATTCACATACGATAATGTGCATTGCAAGGATAACATTATATGTAAAAATGAAATACGATGACAAGTGAATTGGATGTAAAATTTTGGGTACCAATTCAAGCAACAATTCATATTTGTTCTTATATGTCTAATTATGTAGAATGAAGGGGAATTCCTTTTAATATGAACTATCTCATACTCCAACCTCATTATTATCTTGTTTGATTGGGAGGTTGAGGTTTTCTACTTTGATCTTGAAAATGAATCTAAATTCCTATTACATACATTTATAACCATTTTATATGTTTGAGAATAATTGGAGAGAATAGGTAAAGTTAGAATTCAAGTTCTTGTCTTGGCTCCTTCCTATTGGAATTATAAAGAAGAACCAAGTTTGATCACTTACATCAATCTCTCATTCCTATAGTTGTTAGGTAAGATAATATTCGTTTGGGAATAGATTCATGGTAAAAGGGTGCAATCTAGAAAACAAGAAAAGCATGGAAACAACTCAACCATAACCTTAAAAAAATGAAAAAGAAGTAATCTCATGAAAAGAAACGTCATTTTTCCTTCTTTCTATGTGTTCTTTACTTCCCAGTAATGATGACTTAGGGTTTGAAGAGCATACATTTTAGTCTCATCAAATTTACTCACTAACCATGATCTAGTTCACAATTCCTCATGCATGTAAATTTTCATTTATTCTTCCCTTGAATCAAATTTTATTTTATTTTGGGCAACCACAAATTAAGGTTTTAAATTTTAATTTCTTAATCTAGAATTTCAATTTACCTCATTCACATTTTTTTGAGGTAGTCAATGGTGAAATTCTCTGTTTTGTCTCTTGTTGGTAATGGCTAATGCGCAACCCAAGAGACCTATATTTAGACCCTCACTTTTTTAATATAGGATCACTACTAAGTCAAATCTATTGATAACATTCTCAACTATATCATGATAGGATCATGGCTACACTTTAATTATTGAAAAGGGTTTTAGTCATTTATTGTTTAGGATGGTATGGTTGGTTTATAGCTGTAAATTTTAGTAATCAGAGTAAAATTGACTTATTGAAGCATGAAGTACAAACCATGATGAGTTTGCATTTTTATGTTTTGTGATAATGTGATATTAAAAATGACTATTTCTTTTTTCGCATTGTGATGATATGAAAGGGAAATCCTTTCTAGGTTGCAAATATCATACATTTGTGTGTGGGATATTGTGTTTAAACAAGTATGCAAGTGTATGATGAGATTGATATTTTTCATCTTACTTATATTTTATTTTTCATATGAATGATTTGTAATTTCACAAACTTCTTTATAATTTTTCTTTCATTTACTTTGTTTTTTTAAGTTTTCATAATTGATTCATTTGTGACATTATAGCTTTGATAAAATTCTCTAATGTACAAATAATAATTCTTTGCTTCCTATTAATATGTTCAAAAAATTGCATAAACACAAATTATGATACACTATAGTGTATAGTATCATACAATTGTGTAGGCTATGTTATATTAGTAATTCTATTAAATGTATAAATTTGTAATGTAATTAATATTGAAATTAACTAGTTAAAGTTGAAAGTATACTTAGTATAAATATTATGTAATTTGAAATATTGATATAATTAGAAAATTGATTATAAATAATAATTTTTAAGTTGAATTTATTTGATAATAAGTTTTTGGACAACCTTTTACATGATCTCTCCTTTTCATTAATAAACCTAGCTACCGATACAAACAATTCCATAGCCTACTTGATATTCAGTGTGAATACATGTATAATGAATTATTGCATTGTGCTTGAATTTGATAAATAATGATTGAAACTACATGAAAATGAATGACCAAACTAAGGATTCTCCAATTTACCAACAAAATAAAATGCATGGCCATGCTCAAGAAAAATTACCATTAAATTTCCTTTATTTCAAAATGATATATGAATGCTAACTAATTTATTACCATAATTGGGAAAATTATACCTAAATAAAGCTACACCTAAATAATATTATGAAATACTGAATGAGCCACCTACTATTTGATGTCATCAAACACGTTCTATTTTGGATGAGATGGATTCTTTATATATTTTTGAATACACATCGATACTATCGATCAAATAGATTAGTAATACTGAATGTTTCAGTTAATAGATTATGTAACACAACTTGATAGACTATGTACATATTTTTATGATGACTATGACATAATTTTTTTTGGTTGATGGAACTAGTAAGTAATTGATAGTTTATGATAGATTAACCATTGAAATTATATAGATTCAAATTTGATATATTTCTATATAATTTTTATTTTAAAATAAAGATAATAACATGATAAATATTTATAATAATTAAATAATTCATAATTATATTTTATAAAAAAATGTATAATAATTAAGTTGATTATATACCTATTATTATATAATTTAATAATTAAATTGATTATATATCATTATGATATAATATAAATATTATAAATATAAATATAACTTATTAAATATAAATATAAATATTATATTATTTATATTTCATAATAGTTTTCAATTTATTGTCAATTAGTTTTATTTTAATGGATTGGGAGAAATGATTGTTATAATAACTGATATCAAAACAATTCAAAAACAATTTAAATTATCAAAATGAAAAAATAATAAAATAATACTATATATATATATATAGAATGAATATAATTTGTCATTAAAATTCTTAATTTATTAATATATTTTAATACAATATTATAAACTAATACCATGATTTATTAATACCATTTTTCTAAAAAATAAAAAATAATAATCATATAATACATATTAATATAATCTATTTATTTTAATTAATTAATTTAATTAAAAAACATAAGTTTTAAAATAAATCGAAACTTTTATTTAATCTATAATTATTACTAAAATTAATGCACGAAGTTTAAAACCCTACCATCTCCCTTATAAACATTTACAATTAAATTAAAATAAATATTGACAATTAAATTAAAATTCACTAAATCCTATTCCAAAATAAAACACCTCCGGTTATCAGTTAGTTGAGCAGAGCGCTAAGGATTACAATTACGACTGGTAAATGATAAGCTCTTTTCACTTGTATGATCCCATTAGTTCAGCGCCACCGAATTTCAGATACAGCTGGGTTGTTTTGATAGATTTTGGTGGGTAGGTGTGTGCTTTGTCCTAAATATGAACTTTGGTGCAGGTTGGGCTGTTTCTACATCTGCTTCTATTGTTTGGCTTGACGCAATAATCATCGTTGTCGCTATTCATTCCCCACAACACTTTATACGTTCTTCTCGCTGTCTCTCACATTGCCTCCATCACCAGAAGCAACCGCTCCAACAACATTCCGTCCTTCACTTCTAATTTCAGCACACTCTGGTCATCTTTTCAATCTCAGGGCCTTTCTATCAAGGACATGTTTGCACTCTCAGGTATTTACTACTGCAGCATATAATATGTTTATTCATCAGTCATGCAATTATTTGGAAGGAATTTCGCTATGCAAAATAGTGATACTTTTAAGTTTCTTTGGGTATAATTTTGTTATTTTTTTCATAAATATCGTGCTGATTTGTTTTTTTTTTTGATACATTGAATTTATTTAAACAATACAAATTAAAATTTGGTTACAATATGGCGCAGAAATATGGGGCAGAAATCTGACACAGAAGTCTGGTCAAAATTGACATTTCACAAATATGACACAGAATTCAGTGATGGACGCTGTTTCAACTCCAGTCAATAGACATTTCACAAATGTGACACAGAATCCAGTGATCGGATCTGCTGTTTCAACTCCCCTCAAGATTGGCATTTCACAAACGTCACACAGAATTCAGTGATCTGAATCTATTTATGAAGAAGTTTCTTCATAACACCTATGAAAGGTCAAAAGACCTAACTGTTTTAAGTCCGGTCAAGGTTAACACTTCACAAATGCCAGACAGAACTAAGTGATCTAAGTCTAGTCAAGCTTAATAGAATACTTTATCCATACACTTCAAAAATGCCAGTCGACCTGACGAATCTGAACTCCAGTCAAGCGAAATAAAATGCTTTCTCCAAAGTATTGAAGTTTGACAATTATCATGTGGGATTACCCTGTAGGTGCACATACAATTGGGCAAGCCCAGTGCAGCAGCTTCAGAGCTCGCATCTACAATGCATCCGACATTAATCCTTTGTTTGCCGCTTCTATGAAGATAAACTGCCCAAACACTGGTGTTGACAACACCCTCTCGCCCTTAGATGTGACCACCCCTACCACTTTTGACAACAAGTATTACAGGAATCTGCGAGACCATGAAGGACTTCTGCAGACGGATCAGCAGCTGTTTATTGGCGAGGCTACCGATTCCTTTGTTTCTACGTACAGCACCGACCAGAACGCTTTCTTTGAGGACTTTGCAGCTGCTATGGTGAATATGGGGAATATCAAACCCCTCCCTCGTAATAAGCGAGAAATCCGTAGAGACTGCAGAGAGACGGCAGAAAGCCCAATTAAGATCTAGAAGATTCACACACAATAATTGCATGTATTGCACACAATAAACAAGAGATACATATAGTTGGAGTGAGATCCAACTAATTCTAATCTTGGAGATTTAGGTTGAGAGAATATCTCAAGAGTCTCCTACAAAACCTTAAAGCCAATCCCCAAACTTAGCACACAGCATTAATGTGATCATTATCTTTAATACCCCTTTTAATGCTTACATTTCAAAACTTACAACACTCAAATCACAATTACAAAATTTGTCATTTGTCTTTGTTTGACTGGTCTTCAGCGCTTACACCTACTCTGAATCTTCTAGCTTCCGCTCTTTTCTTCTCCACACATTCAAGCTTCCCATTTGACACATTTAAAGTGCAAAAGCTTATGACCATCTTTGATATGCTTCTCAACCTCCCGAAGGATAGTCTCGACACTGAACCATTTTATTGATACACTTCCATCTGTGAAATTCCCCCGAAGAGCAAATTTCGACAATTATATAGGACAATGATCTAAGTACGAAATGTTTTCAGAAACAACTGACCTTTCTACACACTTACAAACTCACAAGGTAAAGGTAACCTGTAATTGTCGATCTTGGAGCACCGAAGTACAATAAGATTCTACAACTTATAACATACTGGACATAATCAAACTAGTAACATGATCTTGTGGCACCGAAGAACACGCAAGAACTACAAGCTTGAACTACATCACTATGTTCAAAATTTGGTTCTTCTTTACAACTTAAACAATATAAAAATAACAAATTTGACATAAAACTCTGACGGATGCATGACTTTAGAACTTCAATGACTTTCAGCCCAACACAGTCTTCAGCAGCTGCGATAACGAACAATGGCAGCCTTTGATTAGAACCCCAAACACCATATGCGGCTATCCCAGCAACTCCTCCAGCAATCAATGCTCCAGATGCAAATGTTTACATTGCCAAATCTTAACACTTTGATGTGTCATGTCCTCAACGAGCTTCACGAAGGGAGGACGACCGGGTCTGTCGACGAGTATATCTGGAAGCTTATTTTTGAAGGTTTCATACTTGGCAAGTTGGGGTTACCTGAAATGAAAAGGACCGAGTGAAACCACTTGCGGTACGGAAGCCCCTTTCGAATTTAGGGTTTGTAGATCATCTAGTACGCGAAAGACGCGTCCCTCGACTGTTTGAACCTCATCCTCTACTTCTCCCATTTGCTGTGACGAGGGAAAGAGAAGATCAATCCTCTGGTCATCCATAACGACGCAGGTTCATGTTCCTTCCATATTAAAGTCTCAGCTTATGAGAAAGCCAGAACGAATAAGATGGGAAATCCAAAGATTCAATGTGAGGGAGGGCAGGCCATTTCCGCAGGGTAAATGGCTAATTACAAGCTACAAGATTACAAAAATAGTTATATACATGAAACAACAATGAAATGAGGACTCACAGAAAATCAAATACTCTCGTAACCTACTTATTTACAGAGAATCGGTGACTTAGACTGTCACATCTTCCTGGCCTTCCCATGAGGGAATCAAGCCAGAATAGGCTCTGATACCATATGAGAAATTGGAAGAGCATCCATTGAACAAGATTCACACACAATAATTGAATGTATTGCACACAATAAACAGAGATACATATAATTGGAGTGAGATCCAACTAATTCTAATTTTGAATATTTAGGTTGAGAGAATATCTCAACAGTCTCCTACAAAACCTCAAAGCCAATCCCCAAACTTAGCACACAACATTAATGTGAGCATTATCTCTAATAGTTATGTTATTAAATTTTAATTTTAATTATAGAGAAAAGTAAGAAAGGTTGTTTAGAGGAAGCAGGTTGTGCTGGCACGATCTTAGTTGGGATAGTCATCATCCTTCTTCTCTATGTTGACAATATTGTTCTTCTGGTAAGGTGCCCTTCTAATCTTGATAAGAAACTTAGACTTCTTAAGGATTTCTGCTCTACCATGGGTATGATTGTTAACATTGACAAAACAAAAGTTATGATTATAAAATCCAAGAAGGACACTTACGCTAATTTTATGTATGACAATAGTAACTTGGAGGAAGTGTCTTCTTAGAAGTACTTAGGAATTGATATTCATCACAAGCTCAACTGGAACTATAGCATTGAGGAAAGGATTAATGGGGGGTGGAAAGCTTATTTTGGTCTTGAAAATAATTATAAAACGGAAAACCTCGTAATGTGGGATAGAAAGAAGTTTCTCTTTGAAACTTTAGTCACTCCTGTTATCTTATATGGTTTTGAGGTTTGGGGTTGTAGCAGCTCTAAAGAATCCTGGAGAAATATTGAGCAAATCTAGAAGCGTTTTATAACGTATAACCTCAAAATTAAAAGCAATACACCCTATCTTATTCTCCTTATAGAAGTGGGTCTTTCCCCTATCAAGAGCCTAGTTATGACTAGGCTTTTGTTGTACAAGTACAAACTCAATAGCATAGGAGACCATGGACTTCCTAGGCTAGCTTTAAATTCCAACCAAAACCACCTAAGGCTCAAACGAGGTTGGTATAAAGACACTAGGGCCTGGTTAAACCATTGACAAATAGACGAGAATTTTTCATTGCAAAACATTAATAACATTTAAAAAATTGTTACTTCTAAGTTCAAAGAAAAAACGTGGTGTGAGAAAGATCTAGCAGCTAAAATAAAATTAAGATATTATAAGGAGGTCATCAACCCCACCCTAGAAGATCAAATGTATCTCTCTGTTTTAACTAGCTCAAAGAAGAAAAATAATATAGCCAAGATTAGAGTGAACTCTGACATGAGCTCCATAGTGAAACAGGCCATTGTACAATTCCTAAAACACCATGGATGGAAAGGATATGCCATCTCTGTGAGAATATAAACATCGAGGATGAAAATCACTTCCTCTTTGAGTGCCCCACGTACAACCACATTAGATCTCAATTTCATAATCTCTGTTGCAATACTGACCTTCCTCGCCTTTTAAGATGTCAAAATTATAGTGAGCTCGAGAGGCTTCTCTCCAAGCTTTTTGAGCATAAGAATAAAATCTTAAATCAAGCTAAATAATTCGTTTCTTTAGGTCCGATAGACGAAATATTGGTCTCAGTGGATGTTAATCACCACCACCACCATCATCATCATCATCATCATCATCATATATATATATATATATATATATATATATATATATATATATATATATATATATATATGTGATGATGATGATGATGATGATGGTTAACGTCCACTGAGACCAATCTTTGGTTTATTGGACCTAAAGAAAAGAGTTATTTAATTTGACTTAAGATTTTATTCCTATGCTCAAAAAGCTTGGAGAGAAGCCTCCCGAGCTCATTATAATTTTGACATATTAAAAGGCTAGGAAGGTCAGTATTGCAACAAATATAATTAAATTGAGCTCTAATGTGGTTGTACGCGGGACACTCTAAGAGTAAGTGATTTTCATCCTCGATGTTCATATTCTCACACAGATGGCAGATCCTTTCCATCCATGGTGTTTTAGGAACTATCCAATGACCTGTTTCACTATGGAGATCATGAGAGTTCATTCTAATCTTGGCTATATTAATTTTCTTCTTTGAGCTAGTTAAAACAGAGAGATATTTTTGATCTTCTAAGGTGGGGTTGATGACCTCCTTATAATACCTTAATTTTCTTTTAGCTGCTAGATCTTTCTCACACCACATTTTTTCTTTTAACTTAGAAGTAAAAAAAAAATTTATGTTATTGATGTTTTGCAATGCAACATTCTCATCGATATCCCAATGGTTTAACCAGGCCCTCGTGTCTTTATACCAACCTCGTTTAAGCCTTAGGTGGTTTTGGCTAGAATTTAAAGCTAGATTAGGAAGTCTATGGTCTCTTATGCTATTGAGCTTGTGCTTGTACAACAGAAGCCTAGTCATAGCAAGGCTCTCGATAGGGGAAATACCCACTTCTATGAGGAGAATAGGATAGGGTGTATTGCTTTTAATTTTAAGGTTATACGTTATAAAACGCTTCTGGATTTGCTCAATATTTCTCCAGGATTCTCTAGAGATGCTGCAACCCCAAACCTCACATCCATATAAGGTAACATGAGTGACTAAAGTTTCAAAGAGGAACTTCTTTCTATCCCACATTACAAGGTTAGTCATTTTACAATTATTTTCAAGACCAAAATAAGCTTTCCACTCCCCATTAATCATTTTCTGAATGTTATAGTTCCAGTTGAGCTTGTGATGAATATCAATTCCTAGGTACTTGTAAGAAGACACTTCCTCCAAGTTACTATTGTCATACATAAAATTAGTGTAAGGGTCCTTCTTGGATTTGATAATCATAACTTTTGTTTTGTCAGTGTTAACAGACATACCCATGGTAGAGCAGAAATCCTTAAGACGTCTAAGTTGCTTATCAAGATCAAATGGGCATCTTGCGAGAAGAACAATATTGTTAGCATAGAGAAGAAGGATGATGACTATCCCAGCTAAGATCATGCCAACACATCCTGCTTCCTCTAAACAACCTTCTAGCTTATCGATGTAAATGCCAAATAGGGTAGGGGAGAAGGGGCAACCTTGTTTAACTCTGATATTACACTTAATATCTTTCAACCACCCCTCATTTCTCTTTAACTTAGCAATTACATTCTCGTATAACCTTATAGCGGCCGCTCTTAGCTCGAAAGGAACATTTAGCTCTTCTAATCTATTCCATAGGTTATTTCTAGGAACCGTATCGAAAGCCTTTCTAAAGTCCACAAAGCAACATAAGAGATTGGATTTATCATTGCGACATTCTTCCACAATGATCCTAAGCGTAACGAGGTGGTCTATTGTTGAGTGCTGCCTTCTAAAACCTACTTGGCCTTTAGCCCGCTTACCTTCAGTTTCAAGCCAAATGCTCAACTTCTTTTCCAAAATAATACCATATAACTTGGCTAAGAGAGGGCTGATCATAATTGTTTGATAATTAGAGGGGTTATTTGTATCCCCACTTTTAAAAATAGGGATAATGAGGCTCTGAGTCCAAGGTTTAGGGAACCTTTGCTTGACCACTTGGTTGAAAAGTTTGTGGATGTGGGGGATGAGGACAGGACCTCCAATTTTTAAGATTTCTGCCTGGTAACCTTCAATGTTTTTAGCTTTCCCATTTTCCAAGTGTTTAACCCCAAAATCAATGTCTTCTAATGAGAAAACTTCTTTCGTTGTGAGTAGGGTTTCAAAATCCCTGGCATTTGGAGATTCATAAATCTTTTTAAGATAGGAATTCTAGTCGTGTAAAGCAATTTTATTATTATCTTTAGTTTTCCTAGTTAGAATCTGCTTATAAAATTTCTTAGGAGCCACCTTAGAGAGGTGTAAGAGATTCTCTTGTCTTTTACGAATATATTGCTATAGATCTAGAGGATATATATATATATATATATATATATATATATATATATAATTTTGTTGCAGCAACTTTTTATGCCACGAAACAAATGATGTTGCTAGTATATGTGATTTTCTAAAAAATATATATATATTCATTATAATTCAATACTATTTTGTATTTATATATGTGAATTTTTATGGTAATATTAGATAATATTCATAGTAATATACATAAAAAAAAAATATATATATATATATATATATATATATATATATATATATATAATTAAATTAAATTGATTAATTAAAAATAAATTCTTATAGAAAATAAATTATGTTTTTTTGACATATAATATTAATAAATTATGATATCTATCCAAATATATTATCACAAAATATTTTATACATTAAAAATCTACAAAATAAAATAAATATAAATATTTTAATACTTATTAGATATCAATCTTTATTCATCATTTAATTTATACATACTAATAATATTTTAAAATATATTGAAAATTTCAAAAATATGAATAAAATCAAACACTTCGCACTCAAATTTCATAAAATATACAACCTACAATCACGTTACCCTCAAATTTCATAAAACTTGTGAAACTCTATCATGAAAGTATACACGACACGTTTATTCAATATCTTTTCGAACAATACTTTGACAAGAGTCTCACTTCAAATTGACTCTTTGATTCCAATCTTCCTTGTACATTGTTTTGTAGGTTCGTTCCTTATTATTTCACCACATAGCACGTTTTTATCATGTAAAAATATACTAAAATTTTATTGTGAAGTTCTTTCGTAGTAGGGTGATTGTGATTTAAAAATATATATATTTACGCTGGAGGCATTTTCTTTGCGGGCTTGGGGTGAACAAACATTGTTCACCCCAGCCAATGAGAAACATTTCTCATCGCCCTTGCAGCCAGTGGAAGCTTTACATGTGGCAGCTCCTCACAGCCAGTGAAATCTTGACATGTGGCAGCTCCTCAGCAGATTTTTCTGAAATTGATTACGTTTGAAATTCTTATTGAATGAGTGAAATTTACACGGCACTAGAGTTTGGTTTTGCTGAATGACTGAAATTTACACGGCAGATTGAAATTGATTACGTTTGAAATTCTTCAATCACTGAAATTTACATAGATCTAAAATTGAATGTGATTGACATATTTGATCGCCTGTGAATAAGAACTGTTTGCTGGTGGATAAGAAGTGACTGCACGCTCGCTCCCTGCAGTTGTTTGTGTCTTTTCATGGCATCCGATATTAATTCTCCAGCCACCAACAATTTAATACATAGAAAACAAGAAATGCAACCATTTAATCCATTTAATGCATTGAAGATTACAATATTGCCGACTCCCAGCTTGCAGCCGACTTCGCAGCTTGCAGCCGACTTCAATGTGCTTAAATGCACTTCGATCTGACTAAACAGAGTAGTGCCAACTTCCAGCTTGCAGCCCCGCTTCCAGCCTGAAGAATTCCAACCTGAAGATGAGTTCCACCTTGAAGAACTTCGGATTTACAAATTGCTCGTAAGCTTCTGTTACCTGCAATTAGAAAGAAAGAATATCAGTGCATTACGAATTTAGGAACAATATCAATGAGATGTTTTTTAATGTTTTCATCGCACAATGAAAAGGGTTACAATATTAGATGAAGTCAAACTGAAAATAATACAACTCTGTGAACAAACTGTTTGATTCAAACCCTTCGCTAATTTTTTCTGGCTTCATCACCATGAATGGATTCAAGAAGTTGGAAATGCTGATCACAGGAGCAAGTATTTAACGCCATTTGGATTTAGTCTTGCCACTGTAGAGCCTATTGATCACCATCCCAAAAAAAAGAAACAGAAATCAGGATTAAATTTAATTATTACAGATTTTGTGGTTCAATCTCTTGGCAAGATTATATAAGTCCAACTACGAGTTTTAAATATATTATCCAAAAACAAAAATTTAATTTAATTTTTAGAAGTTTTTTTGTTTAATCTCGAGCAAAACTATATAAACTTAGAAGTTTTGTTGTTCAATCGAGAGCAAAACTATATAAACTTAAAAAAATTTGTGGTTCAATTTAAAGCAAAACTATATAAACTTAGAATTGCTCCAAGTGAGATTTTTTCAGTTAGAAAAAAATATTTAAAAAAAAACCATTACCAATCATAAACAGTAGCGCTCTGTGGGTCTGCTTTGTCGAATTTTTAAAACCCAATTGTCTTGGTATTGAAGTACAAGGCATTTGCCAAGACCAACCTTGTATATTCATTCACAGAATTAGCTAGAAGCAGTTCATGTATTTTCCCCTTTGTTTCATGTGCAGCCCAGCTATTCACCTCCATTCTAACTTCACTTGACTGATTATTTTTTGTTGACAAAAATGACAACAGAAATCAGAATATGTAGGTTGCTTTGACAACAGAAAACAGAATATGTTTTTTTTAGGTTGTTTTGACAAAAGAAATCATAATATGTTTTTTTTTTGTTGCTTTGAAAGACAAATTGTTAGCAATAGGGATAAAGTTCAAATGGAATAGAAACACAAACATAAATAAATAGAATGAAGAATAGAAAATATGATGGACCTTATTCAGAAAATCCACCAGTCGAGCTTCAGTGTTGTAATGATTCTTCACAATATCCCCAAAACTGGGCTTCAATGGCATGGACTTATCCACGAAGACTTCGTTAACAAACGATAAGTGAGGCCCTCCATTAGGACTTCCATCCATCAAAACCCCATTAATAAGATGAGAAGAGAATTCATGGAATTGGGAACTGTCCTGCAGCTTGAGACAAGTGAGAAACTGTTGTTCGCCACTTTCAATTTCGAATCCCCTCCCACACAAGTCGGCCTGTTGCAGAGAGCTCGAAGTCTTCCACCCCCATCCAATCAAGCAATGTTAAGGAAATTCGTTTTCCAGGACGAGAAAATTACCATTCATTGTAGCCCATAAATTTTCCAAGGAAAAAATGGTTTCCACTAAACGATTCACTATTACCCAAAACAATTAAAGAAAAGAACGGTTTCTAGTAAAATTGTCCAGGAAGCATCACCTATGTTTTCACTTAACCCTCAATATCTGAGATGTTGACTTCTGTACAAAAGTTGTTGTGTCTCACAGCTCCCCTCTGCCTTTTTCCCGTTGTACGCCGCACATTCTCTACCCTTTGCTTTTTCTTGCTGTTTACTGCATTGGCATGCCGTGTTTTATTGTGTGAAAAACCTAGAAATGAAAGATACAGGCAAACCCTTCAACATCTCCTCCATTTGCTTTCACATCAACGTCCTGTAGGAAACAGAGCTCTTTCATGTAAAATCCAACATGTGAAACTAGCATGAGCAGCATTATTGTTTTTCTTTTGCCAGAAGGAAGATGGTGAATCGAAATATTCATAGCTCGAAATACCGAAACAATCAGGGATGCCAATAAATTTAAATCTTTTATCAGAAAAAAATTACAGAATGTTGAAGAGTTGGATAGAATATATTCTCCCCATATGGCCCATGGGAATGTGTTAAGCTACAATCCGACTGCCTCTGGTTCGCCCACCACTGCGCGTAATGAGAAAGCCTCTGGCTCCATCTCAGAGGAGGTTCTCCAACTTTAGCCCTCATTTGGTTATGTGGAGCCAGGAACTGGGCAACCATATTACGTTCACTGGAGCTCATCATCTTCAACTGAAGCTGCAAGGATAAAGTAATCTCGAGTATACTCAAGGAGCATTACAGTTTGCAAAGAAGCGAAATGGTGTTGAAGAGTTCGTTGTTGACGTGTTTAGTGTTTGGTTAAGAGAGCCAGAGGCACGTGGGCCTCATGCAAAGCCGAACCATGCATGACATCCACCACAGCCATTCCTATTATCAATTTATCCCAAAAATATTTAATTTATTAATATGTGCAAATCAAATAATAAAAGCCTTCTACACTCCTAGAATTTCCTATACTCTGACGATGTTAAGGCGTTAAAGGGGTTGATGAAAGTTCACAAATTGTCATATATAGTTGTTAAATTAATTAATCCAATGCAACCGGATTCTCAAGATGAAAAAGGTTCATATTTCATTTATTTTTAAAGATTGAAAGTACTTCGCAATAATATTAGGTCACATGGGATAGGTTGTGGTATTCGAACTCACGTTGTTGGATTTGAAGTTAGAAGGCCTGATTCTCCGTCTAAGAAATTGGAATCAAACACAACTAGATTGTTAGAAACCACAGAGTCAACCAGTCGAAATAATAAGCACCTGGTAAGATCATTTGTGTTGTCATAAAACGGGAGACAAACATATTTCACTTAATGTGGATGGTGGGCCAGATCACCACATATTCTAACAAATTTGTCACGACTTAGTTCATTAAAGTCAAATTTGTTTATTAGTTAAAGTTCAAATTAAATAAAGTTAAAATTTAATATGAGGAAATCTTTTACTCATTATAATAATATTCAAAGAATAAAGTCTACTTTTACTAAATCATAAATTATTATTTCAAAATATATATATTAAAATAATTTAATATAATATACACTAAAATTATTATTTCAAAATATATATATTAAAATAATTTAATATAATATACACTAAAATTATTATTTCAAAATATATATATTAAAATAATTTAATATAATATACATTAAAATTGTCAAATTAAACTTTTCGGTGACATCATCCCATGAAGCTATAATCTGAAGTAGAAACTTTACATTTGTCCAACTTCAAAATGTTAACCTTTTTTAACTTTGCATTTGTCCAACTTCAAATTGTTCCTATTTTTAAGATATTTTCTTCCATACTCTTGAAATGGGAGAAAATCTTAAACACAAACCAAGATGACTGGTTCAGAAAATTAAAAATTAAATTATTAACAATGGAGGCATATTGAAAATTTATCTAAAATCAACATGATTAGTTCATAAAACTAAATTATTAACAATGGAGATATATTCACAATTTCTCTTGATAAATATTATTTGAAAATAATGTTAATATTGTACAAATTTATTTAACCTAATTAGTTTCAATACATCTTAGAAATTTTAGACCCCATAGTCTATGATTTATTATCTTCAACTATATCATTGAACTATTTAGTTAAATTTCAATTAAGAAACACAAATATTAATTTTCAACCACCAACCACTAATTTTGAACATGAATTTTGCATTATTTGTATTTTAGACAACTTTTCTTCTTTTATAGAAATCAAATTTGTGATCAATAAGACATGAAAGGTATTAAATTCTTGTTATTTATAGAAGGCATACAAATTTTAATAATTCCAAGGACTATGGATTTATCATTGTATAAGATTTTTCGTTATATTGGGGCATTCAAGGCACAATGGATTTATGCTTTAAGGTGAGCACCTAAAAAATTTAATAGAAAGTTTTTATGAATCTTGTCAATTCTTGTTTATTTCCTTCAGCTCTCTTAAATTGCAAACTTAGAAGTTTTTGTTCCTTTATGTACACATCCTCTTCTTCATTTTCTTTACCTTCATATTTATATTCACTAGCAGCACCTTGTTTTACGAAACCAGCTACATCGCCATGGAAACATCCTTAACCCGCAATGGGCTCTCGTCGCTCCTTGCTGGTGCTATCGACCTACAACCAACCCTACAGATCATTGCACTTGAACAGATAAATTATGCTTGAGCTACAACGCCTCGCTACCGCGTATCATTGTCCGATGGTGCTCACAAGCACACCGTTCTACTTCCTTCTTCACATACAAAGTTTGCGCAAAATGAGGAGTTGCGAATAGGCTCGATAATTCGCCTCAAAAAAAGCTCGTGCACGTATGCACATCATTCCATGTAAGCTATGCACATGCCACCTCCCCGCTTCCTCCCCTTTAATTATTCTCCTCTTACGTCCCTTCTTTATCTCAATTCTCATTCCTAACATTTTAATTCCCGTCTTTGCTAATAAATATCTCATTCTTGCAGGTCACTTTGTCTCATCGATCTTGACATACTACAACATGATGCACCATTGGTTAGTGACCCAGCCCCTATTATTCTCTCCACTGAATAGATGATCCAAGCCACCTTGTCCTCCTCTTCTTCGTCTCCCTTTTCACCGCCACCCTCCCTTGACATTCACTCCTTGTCCTCCCAAAACTCCACCCTATCATCTACAACTTTTCTCCCTTTTAAAGCACTGTCCCCTACCCGAAAATCTTGGTCCATCCAGGGTAGAGTCCTTTCAAAGACACCCCTTCATGAATTTAGCAATGCACGGGGCACTGGAAAATCACTGGTGTTTGACCTTGTCGATCGCGACAGCAATCAAATCCATGTCTTTGCCTTCAATGAGTTGGCAGAATCCCTGCATGCTCTCATTAAAATTGGCCACATTTACAATGTTGCAAATGGGACCATAAAGATCCTCAACCCTTCATATAACCATCTCAAACGGCCATTTGAAATCCTCCTCTTCTCTTCATCAACAGTGCCACAAGTCTTCGCTGATGACCTTACAATTCCTTCCCATACCTATCAATTTGTGCCTATAAGTTCCCTCAAAAATTCACCTCCTAATCCAATCATTGATGTCATAGGTATTGTCGCCTCCCTCTCTTCTGCGCCTATCATTCGCAAACGTGATGGCTTTGAGACTCCCAAGAAAACTATAACTCTTCGTGATATGTCCGGGAGCAGCATTGATGTCACTTTGTGGGGCGAACACTGCCATGTTGAAGGTCATGCACTCTCCGAAATGCGCATGGCTCGTGAAATTTCTATGCTTGCAATTAAAGGGGGAAGGATCGTCGAGTTCAATGGCCAAACTATCAGCACAATCCCAACGACTTCGCTACTTATAAATCCATATGTCCCTGAAGCAAAACAACTGAAAGAATGGTGTGACGGAGAAGGAAATAAAGCACCCTCACCGTCGCTCAGCCACAAATACAAAAGTACAAGCAAGAGGCCTTTGAGTTCGAAAAAATTTTCCGACATTTTGTCAATGCAACCTAACGAAAATATCCCATGGATTTCGCTCTGTGCTATTGCTACCTCTATTAGCATGGATGATTTCTACTTCCTCGCATGTCCCCTTATCATTGATGGGATCCAATGCATGAGAAAGGCTTTACGACAAGATGACAACACCTACCGAAGCTCGAAATGTGAAGGCTCGTTCAATGAGTGCGACTATCACTACATTCTTCAACTCCATTTGCAAGACCACACTGGCCACCTCGAAAATGTTGCTGCTTTTGACAAAGCCACAACTGCCCTTCTTTTTCATCTCCGCAAAGGACCTCTGCCTCCTCTCAACTGATCCTGAAAGTGTTTTCGACATATACAACAAAATCAAAGGACACCATTTCCTCTTCACACTATCTTTAAATAGGAATAGATTCAACGGTGTTGAACGCCTACGGCCAACTCTTATGCACACAGAAGAACTTGCATACAATGAGGCATCAACTACCCTCTTAGAGGCCCTGCAATCAAGTCCTCCCCCCGCCAACCCATTCTAACACAAACTCTAATCGTTTGTTTCTTACTCTCACTCATCTCTCCCCCACCTCTCATTCAATACATACTTTCCCCATAATAGCTTCCTGCTAAGATGCCCACCCTCCGCCACACATTTTCAATTCCTTCCCATCGTTCCCCTTTCAGTATTCTTAAACCTTGATTTCCATTCCTCATCCATTTTTCAGACATGTTTTGTAATTGTAACTATATATTTTCATTGCCCTTCTACTTTCTACTACTTCTCCTAAATGCTTCATCGCCCACTCCTTTCTTCATGACATTTTGTATATATGTCATTCCACTGTGCTTTAATGGATCTTTCTAATATATGAACATTTAGTCACATAGTTTTGCCTTTCCTCCTTCATTGTTTGATCTTCTTTACAACACACACATTTTCTAAATGTACATATGAATATGCTATGCTTACTATAAAAAATAATACATAAATTGCTACTTCTCTTTTTGTAAAATACAAAATATGTCTTCACTTTACTCTAGCCAATACATGCAACATGTGGTTGATTTCAAAATAAATATTTTTCAATTTGAAATATCCAACACACATTTCTAAGCAACCCATATTGAATACATTTTCTCTTTAATAATCACTCGCAATATACTTCATGCATTTGACATACCTTTCCTTACTTGCAACAGCTATGCCAACCCTACCAGAAAACAATGTGGAAAGGGAACAACAACGATGCCACTGCGCACTTAATAAAGACATCATCAATGCACGTCGTCGCCTCCTCTATTCAAATCGTCGAACAAACCTTCACTCTCAAACCAACAATACTCCTGTTAGCCCCTTATGAATTCCTTGACAAAGTAAGCAAGGGGCTAGATTGTTTTATAAGCCTTCAAGGAATGCATTTCCTTTGAAAACACATCATCCTTGAAGCCTTCCTAGATTCCCTTCCTTTGACTGTTTCACCCCTGCTGTACTGATGTCCATGAGCCTTGCTGAATGGTAAATTTTGCTCAAAAAGGCCTTTTTCGCCCCTTGTATCCCTTGCAGAATGCTTCATTTCACCCTTTTTTTCTCTTTTGTCAAAGTCCCCTTTGTTTCCCATAAATTTCCTCTTACTCTCCCAAATCTTCCCAAAATCCCCATGAAATCCCACCCTTATCCTTTGTTTCCTCAAATCTCTCCTTTGTCCTCCTATCGTTACCCTCCCTAACCATTAAAAATTCATTAAAATGAGCCAAAAACCACTTTTTTACATTGTAATAGGGCTTAGCCCCTTTTTCCGCCAGCCCTTTTTCAACCACTTCCCCACGTAACCCTTACCCAAGACCAAGCGCTTAATGCCTTGGGGGCTAGTCGCAATCGCGACTTGCAAACAAGCGCAGCCCTTTGTAAAACCACGAAACTCCAATGCGATTGCATTTTGCCGTTAAGTCCCACGGGGTGATTCGCACTGTTGATCTACCACGAAGATCCGACGACGGAGCACCAATTGCATCCCCCGCCCAATCACAATCGCAATGTTTTATGTACGCCCCCCGATCGGTCCATCGCAAACACTTGCGATGCGATTGACCGCAACTCCTTTCCGATCGCAAGTCCTTCCCTCCGATCATCGATCGCGTCGTCTCCCGATTTCATCTTGACCGTCCATCCCACCCCCCCCCGCCGATCCGACGATCATCGCTCCTCCAGCCCAATCGCAATCGCAATGTTGTAATGAGGCATTTCTTTGTTTCCCCCGATTGTGATTGTTCCGATCAAATCTCCACCGTTGATTCCCTTGATGATCCGACGGCTATCGCTTGTCCTTCTTAATCGCAATCAGAAGTTCTGTTGTGTGTCACCCATGTCCCCCTCCAGTTGCGATACCCCGATATGCTTCTCCACCGTTGATCTTTCCGCCAGATCCAACGGTCCTAAGGTCATTGCTTCCCCTTTCCCAATCGCAATCAGAAACTCATAAGTGTGTCACCCCTGTTCCCTCCTGATTGTGATTCTCCGATATTGATCCTGACCGTTCGTTGGATCTGAGATCTGATAGCTCGGATCTGATCGCATCTCTGCCTCCGCTGGGTCCCACCTCAGCACATTTCCGTTGCATTTCATGTGTTTCCCATGTATTTCTGCCAAAGTCCAAACCTTTGCATTTTTGCATAAAGTTAACATTTCATATGTAATTCACCCATTTCATATTTCATTCCACTGTTGGTCTCCGCCATTGATCTCTTTCCCCAGACCACGATCTAACGGTCTGCGCGGCATTCTACCACTGAAACCCTATTTTCTCACTGTTATATAATTTCAATGCATTTTCACCACGATTTTAGCCAAAACACCATTCCGCCACCGCCGCTGCACCGTGTCTCCATGAGTCTCCGGCCCATCCACCTTCCCATTGCATTGTTTTTCTTGATCCGGTCGTAGGTTTGGCAGAGTACAGAGGTTGAAACGCCACCATGATTGCACAATATTGATACAGTGGCAGGTTTTCACTGACAGAGGTGTAAATGAAGTGGCAGATAGTTCTAGGCATGAAAACGAAGATCTATAAGCCTCAAACCAAGTTTTTCAAGGCAAGATACCAAGGTCAAAGACATCATAGACCACCAGAGGATACAGACATGTAGAAGTTATTATATAGCAGGTTTTTCTACATCAGTAGAATGTTTTTCCCAGGAAAGGATGGGTTGCCCATACCACTTTTATTCTATGCAGTGTTCCTAAAGAAAATTCCACCCTGAGTACAGTCCCGGGATATCAAAGTGTTGTTTCAGAAGTATGGAAGACCCATTCAGTCGTTTATTCACCATTTTGTACTACAGAGTACAGCAAACCAGAATGCATCAGAAGACATACTTAGAGTAAATGAAGCTTGATGAAGACCATTTTTTCCTCCAAAGGTGCCAGAGATTAATGCTCAGAGTTTAAAACAAAATGGGCTTCGGCCCTCTCTTTCTTTTCTGAGTTTAATGTTTCATTTAATCTTCTACCTACCTCCTTCACTCCCTTTCAGTTATAACAATCATGAGAGAACTATTGTAAGGGTTGTTGATGATATATCAGATAACTTCAAGTTTTTTCTATGAGATATAGTTCTGTGCAAAGTTGTAAGATAGGCTGAAGAAAGATGTATTCAGGCTGAATGTTCAAGCTGTGGGCAATGTTGTACTTCACTGGTGTTGTTTTTAATATGACAAGCACATTTCTTTGGATCCTGATCTAAAGCAGCTGGTGATGTTTTTATATCTCTATGTTTTATTCCATTCCATTTCAGTTCTTCTGGCTTGCATCAGAAATCTGGCATAGGATTTGCCCTTGTTAGGCACCCTATGTTTCTGCTCTCCTTGCCTTAATGTTATCTACTAAATGTGTTATCTAAGGATCGATTTCAATTAATCTAACCAGTGTAGTGGTCTGATATATTGCTAGCTGATGTATGGATTAATGGAGTCTATTTTTAGATGTTCTTGTTTAGATTTAATTAAATGAGTTGAGAACACTGGGAGGTTTAGAACTCTGTCTCTGCCTCACTAGGATCTTTCCGTTTCAATTAAACTTTCCAAGTTCCCTCAAGTTGCATCCAATTATGACCAAGCAGGTCTGGAGTTAAATGACCTCTGACCTGATCTATAGACAGATTGGATGGTTTTCCTCTTTTCACTTTCAATCCTTAATGTCCCATGCCACACAATCATTTTAGGATCCAATGCTTTAGATGACTAGCCCAACTGAAAGCTTGCACATTGAATAGCAAGTAAACCCTTTCCTGGCCCCATTTGCCCAATGGTCTTGAATACTATCTGAATTTATCTCTATTTTCCTAAAACCTTATTTGCCTTGCCTTGTCTTACATTGAAACCTTCATTCTTGATTCCCAACAACCAAATCAAAACAAATCAAACAAATGCATCTTGTGCCTATAACTAGCCTAACATCTTAAACTTTGAGCTCAAAGACATATACCTTTGACATATCTTACAGAGATCCCTCTCTGGACCCAGGAGGGCTAGATCCTGAGGTCTGAAAGTGGTTTGATGTTGTCTCATCTTTTGGTCTTGCCAATTTGGCCAAAACATGGGAACCCCAACAACTCCCATTCCTTCACAAAATTTCGTCCTCCCCATACATCCCACCCAAACTTTCCAACTTCCCCTTCCATATCCACTTCCTAACCAACCCTTTCCAAATGCTTCAACTCCTTCAAATATTGCCTACCCTTTACATATGCCACCCCATGTTCCTCCCTTTCCACCTGCCCAACAATTTCTCCCCATCCTTCTCCAACATGCACATTTTTGCTTTCGTCAAAGGATCGATGCAATTTGTCCCATCCAAGTTTGCTCAATTTGTCATGAAGCTTACCCATCCATGAAAACAAAAAAAAGTCATGGAATAATTTGTTGTACCCGTTGTGCTGCCGAACGATCAATGCATCGTTTCTCCTCTATAAATAACATGGACCCAGGTATCCAATCACATGTCCTATCCTGCCTAACTCAAGTTGAAGAGATGCTCATTGCTCATGTCAATCTCGTTCTTCAAGTCACCCACGAACGTGGTGGCCAATTGAAATATTCCAGTCATACTATTAGCTTTCCACAAGATATCATAAATATTTTCACCTCTCTTCCTCGCATGTTGTCAGAACTAGACATCCTTGTTGTAAACAAAACTAGCTATGATGAAAAAAGCTATGCATTTTTTGTTAGTCGAACACATGTCCATGCAGCTTTGCAATTCAAACTACAAAACAACCCATACTACAAAGATGTCCATATTAACCAACTTTCCCTCTTTGCTTTGCCTATTTCACCTACCAACATTTCCAACATGCTACACCATATCAACACAGCTTCCATCACACTCCATGAAGCCATTCCAGAAATTCCTAATTTTGAACTTCCCCACTCATGCCTATCTGACCTCCACCCATCCTCCTTTGTTTCAACTCTACCAAACTGTCATTCTGAACTTGATGAAATACTTGCCTACATAGATTCGTCCAATTCAACAACCACCCATTCACTTCAATGGCCGACCATTGGCCTCTCCCTAATCAATGAATACAACACAGAGGGCCTATTCTCCATGGCCTTCCCCACCCTCTTCCCCATAGGATCTCCCATGATTAACCAACCAAGAATTGCAAAAGTGGATATGCAAGAATACGCTTTGCATCTAATGTGCTACAATGACAATCGTTTTGCACAACATCCTCGCTTACGATATTACTTGTACAACCTTATCATGCACCATCACAACCAAGCAACTGCCTCTGTCTTCACTAAAAGGGACCTTTCAAACACCCTTCTAGCAACAGTCGTTGACCTTCCCCACCAACTCCAGAAAACGCCACCTTGCACCATTCCAGACCAAATTATGCGTTTCGGGTCATCCTTACGTGGAAGTCGTTCTTTCTGGACCAGGGCTAGAGGGGAACTTACGGACATGATAACTCAAATTGGTACCCCTACCATATTCTTCACACTAACTACAGCTGATACAAAATGGCCTGACTTGCATAATTTGATGCCTTCCAACCCTCCATCCAATTCAAATGAGCACACTCGATGGAGAATCCAAAACATTGTTAGAAACCCACATTGTGCATCTCAATATATCCATTGCAGATTCACAATATTCCTGGAAGAGGTGTTAATTAAAGGATTACTGGTGCAGGTATGCATACTATTCCTTCCTTCTCTTATATTTCATTCCTTTCACTTCCACGCATCCAATCTTACTATCTGTCCCCTTCCTTTATGAGGTATGAATGGAAACATCGCAGCTCCACACATATCCATGGGTTTTTGTGGCTTCAAAATGCACCTGCTATGGACAATCTCGATTGGACCAACCCCACAGATGTCCGTGTGGCTACAGAATATTTTGATAAGTACTGCACTGCTTGGAATCCTCACCCGCTTCACAGTCGAGCTCCTAGAATAAATCATTCATCTCTACAAGATCCATGCCTCCTTAGCACACATGAAATATTTACAGGCAACCAGTTACAATACTATGAAAAAGTCCTCAATTCTGTTCAAAGACACACAAATTGCCACTCTTCTACATGTTTACACAAAAGAAATAACACAGCAACTTGCCACTATGGAGCCCCATGGGAGGTTCGCAACACGTCATCTCTTCACATTGATGGTTCTAGCAAAAAAGTGTACTCCCCTGCTAGAAATGATGACAAACTCAATGTGCACAATGATCAACTACTTGCAATATGGAGGGCCAACATTGATTTTCAACCAGTTCTCTCACGCCATGCTGTGTTGAACTACATTTCAAATTCTGCAGCAAAATTAGAGGCAAAGTCTGAAAGCTACTACCAAATGCTCTCACGCCTCTCATAATGCTCCCCCCAGATGCTCCTACTATCACTATCGTTCGCAAAGTCCTCACCGAAATTGTTGTTGATCGAGACATTGGTGCACAAGAAACATGCCACATGCTACAAAAACTCCCACTAACAAAGTGTAGTCGTTCTTTTGTCTCCCTCAATGTAAAAAAACAAGTCTTCAAACATGTATCGCATGAATTAGATGGTCATCCTCCATCAACACCTTTCATTGCCTCCTACATGCAAATACCACCTGCACTTGAAAGTTTGTCTCTTATTGAAATTGCACGCTCCTGGTCCTTCTCCACCCATCGAAAAACATCACCATGGAAACAAATATTCCCTCCCATGGTTGTCTGCGTTCTTCCTCGTTACACCTCCATTCCATTGAAAGAATCACCATCCTATGTAGACTTCTGCTGGAGCGAACTCCTATACTTCCCTTTCCATAGCCTCCCTAATGATATTGACATATCCGATGTACTAATTGTTGCACACTGGGAAGAAATTAGACACACATATCAACCTTGGAATGTCCACCGCAAACCATCCACCCCGGACCTTTCCGACTCTATCTGTTCATCCCCAAACAACCCTCCCCATGCCCCCACACTTGACATGCATGAATGGCAATTTCTCTCTCAACTCCATCCAGGTAGCAACCTCCTCCTCGATGAGCTTGAAATGCTTGGCCATCGTGAGTTTGACACAAACCATAATTGGGGCCACTCTACAATCCCTCCACACTTACAAGAAACAGCCATCCGCTTCATCGACTCCACCCGCTCCTCCACAAGATCCCACCAACTCCTAACTCCATGTGCACATTCCTTTTCCTCCTTGTCCCCAAGCCAAACCATTGCATTCAATATCATTTTCTCGCACTTCCGCAACAACATTGCCAAAAAAACACTCAAAATGATAATCCAAGGCACTGCTGGTACCGGCAAGTCGTTCCTAATTGAGTTCTTAAAAGATGCATTCCTTGAAATCTCCACCATCGGAAAATACCCCCTGCTACTACTTGCTCCTACTGGTGTTGCAGCATTCCACATTAACGCTTTGACGATCCACTCTGCTCTTTGCATCCCTATATCCTCTATGGAGCCTTTAGAGGGTCAATCCCTCCTAAACCTTCAAGAACAACTTCAATATATCAATTACATTCTAATTGTTGAAATGAGCTTCATTGGTCCTAAATTGCTTTCTCAAAATGATGATCGCTTGTGCGAGGCATTCCCATCAAATAAAAACAACCCATTTGGTGGACGTTCTATAATCCTTGTGGGTGACCTTGGCCAACTACCACCTGTAAAAGACATGCCAATGTATGTAGGAACTTCTCGTGGCACTGCACTTTGGCAAAGATTCAATACTGTGGTTACACTTGCAACAGTGTTTAGGCAACAAGGAACAAGTCCTGCACAAATTTCCTTCCACGAAATCCTCTCCAACCTTCGCAATGCAACCCCCACTGTTACTGATTGGAATATTCTTATGACACGTTCAAAAACAAATCTTCCTGAAGCCGAAGTCCAATAATTCTCCAATTGAATGCATCTTTATTCAAAAAATGACGTTGTTGACCTGCACAATAAATCAATGTTGAAATTATTAAATCAGCCAGTTGCACGTTGTTTTGCTGCCGAAAAGAGGCAACTCGAAACTACATAACCAAAAAATGATCAATTATCAAAGAAAATACTCCTTTGCATTGACCAACGTGTTATTCTCAAAATCAATTTGTGGGTTGGTGCTGGTCTTGTTAACGTTTCACTCGGCACCGTTCGCTCAGTCGTATATGCACCAGGTTGTACACCACCAGAATTACCATCCTTTGTTATAGTTGCCTTCCCTCACTACAATGGTCCACCATGGGATCCTTCGAATCCTACATTTGTGCCAATCCCCCCCATCACAAGGGGTTCGCGCACACAGATGCCTCTCGGCATGGCATGGGGCTTAACAATCCATAAATCACAAGGCATGACACTATATAAGGCAATAATCGACATCAGCAACATTGACCAGCAAGGGATCACTTTCACAGCTATTTCAAGATTTCGCTCGCTGAATGATCTCTACATCTCCCCTGCCTTCTCCTTCTCACGCTATTCACGTATGCAAGAGAACCCTTACGTCATGCGCAGGAAACAAGAAGAGGCACACCTTGCATCCAAATCTATTACTCACACTCCTTAAAGAGCTCCTACTATTGGTACCTTCTCTTCGCTTACATTCCACTTTTACTTCTTTCTTCTTCTTCCTCATAATAAGACCTTACAAATTTCCTACTTCATTTACATTTTCACTTTCCAATATCATTTCAACTCATATTTGTTCCTACTATTTGTTTCTTATTTTGCTTTCCATTATTGGTGTAAAATTTTTACATGTTCACTTATATGCTTTTCCTTTCCTTGCAGCAACTATGGATCGCAGCTACCTTTCTCAACTCAACAACTTCTACGAAGAAATCACTGAACAGGAGAATGCACTCCTCATTGTACAGCAACGCTTCTTAGTTCCACCTACTCTACCATTATACCGTTTGCGCCCAACATTGCAACTACTCCAAAAGATCAAAAAATTCATCCGTCTCCTCATTCATGTACATGAAAGAGATGTACACAGGCATCTTCGAGCATACTATCTTAGTCGCGTCCCAACTTTGGACGTCAATTGGTGCTGTCGCTATTGGGCAACCCCTTGTATTTACGACTAGGAATACCACCTACTTGCAACCAAACACCTTGCATGCATGATCAATCTACTATGCTATCACTTGTTCCTCCTTTTTGTTCCAAATCGATTTTCTTCTATATTTAACAATATCACTCTTACTCTTTTTGCTTGTACCATGATGTAAAACTGCCTACTACTGCGAGTTTTAATAACATGTAAAACCTTTTTACCATTACATTACTTCAATTCAAGTAAATCATGCCTTCACAAAAATCTATACGATGCACAAGAGATGTATGGTGTACTATATTGTATACTATCTATTTTCATCATATCAGTTATGCCTACATATCTAAATCTCACAAATTATTTCCTTTATACGCTCTCATTTTATACGATTATAAATTGATTCACAAGCGAAGCTATTGTTTATTTTCAAATAGTTTGCTTCTAATTTAAATTACATTCATGCAAAATTGAGTCAATTACTTCTACTATTATTAAGACATAATGATTTAAGATAATAACCACAAAGTTATAAAATTAAAGTCATGGAGACGAAATTACCTACCTTCTTTCCTCCTTCAAGTTGAGCAAACAACATATTTAATTTTCATAGTTTTAAATCTATAAATTCATGTAATCAATCAATGGAAAATTTTACCCCTCATAAATTCACATTCATCATGTTCCCTAACATGTACCACAAAATGATTCATGTCTCCTCCTTCCAGCGTTCCCTTGCACCCCTGGTGCAATTACTAGTTTTATTTTATTTTAAAAATAAAATAATATTATTTTAATAGCATAGAATAGATAATAATAGAGTATTTTTTAAAAGCATTTTTTGCAAAAAAAAATTATTATTTCTAAATTTTATGAATAAAAAATCAATTATAAAAAATGTTGTTCATCTAGCCCAAGTAGAATACTATCCTTACATGATTTAAAGAAAAACCACAATAAATCATCTTAGAATTCACATAATTTAAGAAAACAATATTAAATCATTTTAATATTAAAAATAAAATACATATAATAATAATAAATATAATTAAAGATTATACTTATTATTTAAATAAAATTTAATACATATGTATGATTTCACTATGTTGTAATCTTTTTAATTTCTTACATCCTTTTATTTTTCTAATTCAAAAAAATTAAATAGATGTTATAGGCACCAAATTAATATGCATAAAATGTAATCTTAGTAATATGGAATACATATTTTTCGTTTATGATTTTTATTAGGTTTTGTAATTTACTTTAACTTAAGCTAATTATTAGAGTTAAGAGTTTTTTCTTAGTGACCTAATTAACTTTAATGTTAAGAGTTTTTTCTTAGAGATTTAATGAACTTCTAATAAAATTTAAAGTATTTACATTAATTATTTAAATGTGATCTACACTCCATTGGAATTTAATCTTAATTTTCAATCTCATTGAGAGATTAGGGTTATGGAGATTTATGATCAACAAGACCAACCTAAATCCATCTAACTTCGGATCTAGCATGCACCAAGAGGGATGAAATCCCTTGAGGTGAAGACCTTCTTTTTGGAGTGTATAACTTGAGGAAAGGTTCGCACCCTAGGGATTTGATCTCTTTTGGTGCATGATAGATCCCGAGTTAGATGGATCTAGGTTGGTTCTAGTTGAGGGAAAGAATGTCACATTTTTAGATTATCATTATTATGTATATGTTTGAGATAAAATTCATACTTTGAAATTTATACAAGTATTGTGTTATATTTCTATATGTGTATGTAATTATCTATTAATAATTAGTTGTTGATGAAGAAGGGAGACAATCTTGTCAATTGTTTGGAGGAGGATTGATACTATACATCTATTTCATTTAATTCTCAATATCTTGAAAAATATTTTTAATAATTTACAACCTCAAATATTTATATGAGTGTAGAACTTGGGTAGAGATTTGCACCTCCAAAAATTTGATCTTTCTAGATGCATGGTAGATCCAGTGTTAGATGGATCTAGGCTTGTTTCAGTAATTCACGATAAAAAAAATTGGTTTAACATCTAATTATTGTGACCATTTTAAATATTCTGAATATGTCTAAGATTATTCTGCTCATTTTAATTTTAAATTTTCATAGTTACCTCAATTTTTTGAGATGGTAGATATTGTTAATAACTTTTAACAATGAAAAATGATATAAAAATTTTTAAATGCAAAGTGACAATGTAATAGTGTTGAATGATTAAAAAAATGAATAATAAGAATGTAGTCAATTACAAATAGTCCTCATTCTAATCAATCTCAAACTATTTTCTTCTACTATTCTTATTGTGACCCTTGTTAGTTTTACCATATTTTCATATTTATTGTATGAAAATGGAAGTTGAAATCATAAACCCTTCAAATCTTTAACTCAATCTACTGCAGTAAACATCATACCTTGTAACTCTTGCTCTCCAATATTAATAGGTTGAATTACTATAACAAAAAAATCAATGCACATTGCCAATAATGTATTTCTTCTTACGGTGAAATTAGTGCACACTATTAATCCACTCACTTTAAAATTAATGTACCATCATAAATCTAGTTACGTTAAATAATGAGCATCTGCACTGAAAATCAATGCATCTAATGCAAAAAATCAAATAGGATTAGAAAACATCCACACTAAAATCAATGTATCTAATGCAAGCAATTACATATGATTATAAATCAACATCTACACTAAAATGAATGTATCTAGTGGAAGTAATAAAATCCAATTAGAAATCAACAATCTACACTTAAATCAATGGATCTAGTGCAAGCAATCAAATAGAATTAGAAATCACCATCTACACTAAAATCAATGCATATTGTGCAAGCAATCAAATAGAATTAGAAATTAGCATCTAGACTAAAATCAATGAATCTAGTTCAAGCAATCAAACATAATTAGAAATCAACATCTACACTAAAATTAACGCATCTAGTGCAAGAAATCAAATAGGATTAAAAATCGACATCTATACTGAAATCAATGCATTTAGTGCAAGCAATCAAATAAAATTAGAAATAAATAACAACACTGAAATCAATGCAACCAGTGCAATCAATCAAATAGGATTAGGAATCAACATATTCACTGAAATCAATGCAACCAGTGCAATCAATCAAATAGGATTAGGAATCAACATATTCACTGAAATCAATGCATCTATTTTAGTGGATAACACTTTATATCCCACTCCCTCTCTCTCTCTCTACCCTCCATCTATATCTATATCTCTATCCATCTCTCCTTTGTCTCTCTATCTCGCCCCCTCCATATACACATGTTTTCTCTCTCCATATCTATCTCTCTCCCTCCCATCCTCTCTCCATCTCCATCTATAACTATATCTCCTTTTGTTTCTCCTTCTCTGTCGCTCTGTCTCACCCCCCAAACATAATCTCTCTCTCTCTCTCTCTCTCTCATGTTTTATCCTATATCGTACTTTGTATGATTTCTTGAGCTTGCTCATCTTGTTTTTATTTTGATCCCTCTTCATGTCACATGGATTATATATATGCTCTCTTGCTCTTGCTATTGTGTTATGGTTTTTTCCATCTATCTAGAATACGATAACCACATTTTTAAGGTCATTACTCATGAGTTAGTATTCATAATCTTATCTAGAAAATGATAACCAAATTTTTAGGGTCATCACTCATGAGTTAGTGTTCATAATCTTCCATGTTAGTTTTATTTCATAACCTGCATGTATTTTACCCTATGGAGATATTGGTGTGGATTTATTTATTTTCATTAGTTTATAGTTTTCTCCTTGTAAGTTATGGTTGTTTTTTCTTGGTTTATTCCATTGTTCACTGAGATATCTCTTTTTTTATTACATGTTTCTTTTCATTAGTTTATAGTTGGCTCTTTGTAAGTTATGGTTGTTTTTTCTTGGTTTGTTCCATTGTTCACTGAGATATCTCTTTTTTTATTACATGAACATTAGATTATGCTATTCAAAAAGATCTAAAAACACAAATATACCAATTTTATTTCTGGAAAGAATTAAACAAAGTTATATCAATGTTACATTTATTAAAAATTAAAAAAATATATATTTATATATTTTTTAAAATATAATAATTTGAAAATATATTTATTTAAAAAAAAAATCTGATTAAAATTAAAATTAAATTAAAACTTAATTAAAATATAATTATTTATTAATTAAAAAAATATATAAAAAAAATATATTTTTAATAAAAAAGGTATGTATATAATGGGTAGGTTTTTTCAAATATTTTTATAAAAAATTGCACATAGTATAATGTTTAGAACATAATATAATTTGTGTAAAATTTCTATAATTAACTCAAAAAGAGATCTAACATTATCCCTGCTATATATTGCATTAGGTTGGTTATTGATTTGATATTAATTTTTGTTTGACTTTAAAAATTTAAAATTTATTTAATGTTAAACATTATGAATTGAATTTCTATTTTTTTTTATAAAATTTAAATCTATTTTTCTCAAATACTATTGGTTTAGAACTTTAACATGCTATTGCAAAGGTCATAGTTCTTCGTGCAAGTTATGAAGTGATATCAAAAACCAAGTTGTTGGGAAAAGAGAAAGTATTAAAAATGAGAATTTATTGTATGATTTGATTAGGCAAAATCTAATCTTTGATTTATATGCATCAGAAGGTTTGTGTTTTTAAATTTTAATTTACTTGTAGCTAAATAATTTCCGATCTAAAGGTACTTTAATTACAAAATTTAATATCCACTTCATATTAACACCAATAGTACCCTTTACTTTGTGACTAAGCTTATTTCCACTGCTATGGGCCCATTAATACAATCGCAGATACACTACCCACTGTTTGATTTAAACAATTTTAAACCTAACGGTTGCAGATATATCTGGTTGCCTTACTTTGTTCTGGTCCAACATTTACATTTATTACGGTCTGTCACATGGCTCCATGTGATCTAAATTATTACTCGGAGACACCTGTACGCCGAAGATCATTTAAACTTGAATGATGTGGATTTTGTTGCTCGAAACCCAAGGCTCTTGGACTATTCTCCACTTCACGTTTTCAACCTTTCCTTTGGTTAGAGATCTGACCGAATTACCTCTGATGGTAGTCACTGCAAAAAGACCTGGAATTTCCTTGATATTCGTGATAAATCCGTTTTAAACCCGAAGAACGTTCTTCCCTGTTCCTTTAGCAGACCATCCTTCTGCTACTTTTTAAACATGGAATCAATTTTCATTCATGGTTCGAGCTTTATTTTTCTATGGTTAATTTCAGAACCAGAGGATTCCTTTTAAGTTTCAGGTAAACATTTCTCAACGATTTCCTTTTTCATTTCTAAAGTTTTAATTTCTTAACATCGTTTAGTTACTGTTCTCATGTGCAATTCAAATTATTTCTATTCTATTCCCCTGAATTTGGGTATTTTACCTCTTGTAGAGGAGTCTAATCGAACTTCAACCTTACGCAGGTTTCTCCTTAACGTCCAGAATTTCGGCTTGGATTGTTAGCGAGGTAAGAATTTACACATTTGAAACCCTTACTTGCATATACAAAGCTCTATTCTATATGGAAATTCCACAATGGTTCTTATTTCAGCTATGCTAGTTGAATGTTGTTAATTACTAATGATTTAGCTTCGTCAACGCAGTGTAATGTGTTATCGTTAATGACTATGACAAGGTGTTTGGGTTTTCGTTTATTTTTCGATTTCGTATGGGAAATTCCTCAATTTAGTTTGAGACCCATTTCAATTTTCGAACCCCTATATTAGCATTTCAATGGAGTTTCTGTCTCAAATTGAAATTCGGTAATATGTATTTGAGGAATACTTTGTATTACCTCTTGTATGACCCTTAATTTGTATTTCATATAAATTTAGACTCTTAGTTATTCAAACTTCGAACTCTGGTTATAAATTCAACGAGCCGTTCTGAAATTGTCCTTAGTTATTATTATACTTGCCGGAAGGAAGCAGTGTATATTGCATTAAGTTGGGTATTGATTTGATATTAAATTTTTGTTTGACTTAAAAATTTAAAATTTATTTAATGTTAAACATTATGAATTGAAATTTGTGATTTTTTAATAATATTTTAATATATTTATCTCAAATTATATTGATTCAAAATTTTAACATCTTATTGCAAGTCATAGATCTTAGTGACAGTTCAATGATTTCAATGGGCAGTCAATCCCGACTCTGCAGTCGTATTAGACGATGTTGTAGGAGAAAACGTTGTACTATACTGCCCAGATTGAATGCACTCACAGGGCAGCCATAACCGGAGGCGAGCCTTATTTCAGCTGCTATCCGCCCATTAATGCTCTCAAGCAGGGAATGGCGGCCGTTAGATTAAAGCTGTTGATGATGGTGTGGCAGCCTCCCAAGTGGGGAATGGCCGCCGTTAAATTAAAGCTGTTGATGATCGTGTGGCGGCCATTTCCTGCCTGGGAGCATTAATGGGCGGATAGCAGCTGAAATAAGACTCACCATAACTCGAATACACAAGCAGATGGATGTGCATAGAATATCCTCTCAATGTCGATAGTATACAAGCAAATTGTTTTTGATCAGGGTTATGATACAGGGAGCCCGACATACTACATCAAGCGAGCCGGAATGTTTTTTCTCAACGAGCCTGACAGGAATCAATTCATATGTGACTGTTCTCACACTACTACACAGGATGGGACATGCTACAATTGTTATATTTCATATGTGTCCATACATATCCAGGCATACAGACCTTCTCATCACATTACTTGGCAACTGTGGTTATAATTTTTGGTCTGGCATACAAGTTTCTAATTGACAAATGGGAGTGGTCGAACCTGTGAGACGTGCCAACCTATATCATATCAAGCGAGCCTGGGTTATGATCTTTTATAAGATTTTAAAGAGGGCATGTCATTTGGCATCATACAAGCCGGAATTAGACTTCAAACGTGCCGGACATGCATCTTTTTCAAGCGAGCCTGTCAAGATGCGAGCCGAAACATAGGTTCTCAAGCGAGCCTGACATATATCAGTCCAAGCGAGCAGGTTGAGATATTCGCCGCAATCTTCAATCAAAGTAACATGTTATGATTTTCCTACGCCTGCAAATCTTTTTACAAACGAGCCCGATTTGACAAAAGATGATGTAGATGTTATGCGTTTTCATGTTTTCGGAATATCATTACAACACGCTTAGGGATGTACAGGTGTGATCTTGAATAGTTTTTGCCTTTTTATCACCCTCATTTATCAGTCATCTTTCCAATCAACACAGGACTCTTTTTCTGTAGGTCGTTTATCCTTTTATCCTGTCCATCATTCATAATCTAATTGTCCTCATATCTGTATGATGGTCTTGTATGTAAGGGATGGCTCATTCCCGATATGAGGAGGCCTAACACATTTCTGCTCCTTACTCCTATAAGTGAGCAACATCATCTGGTCAGTTTATGGTGGATTTCTCGCTGCAGAACAGCTGAGATTATACAAGTCTATGTACTGTTTATATATTAATATATTCAGCGTTTTTTTCTTCTAAAAAATACAAGCAAATTGATTAGTTTGAAAGATTTTTTTGCAAGGTGCATATATTCAGTTTCAGCTGCAAGGACAAGAATGTAAATGAAATTTTGTGGAAGAGTACAAGCTCTCCTTTCCCACGTACAAGATATTTCCTCCTGCAACACATCAAACAATTAAGAACACTAAAAAATCTGGTAGATTTAATATGCGCAGTTGGAGTCTCCACTGCGCATCATCTGAAAAGTCAGAAAATTATTTTTTTAAGACTGTGGTAGTCTTGTAATTAACTTAGTCTGGTCAGTTTTTGGCAATATTTATGGTGTTATATACAGCCAAGCTAATAAATAGCACAATAAATATTGGTTGTCATAAATAAGTTCTAACTGTGAAAAAAATTGATGGGCCTAAATTAATTTTTGATTCTGTAAAATAGTGTTAAAGATCCTCTGTGAATCCGTCATTTTACAATTTTCAAAGATATAATTTTTGCGTGGGGTTCATTTCAGAATATATATCAATTAATAAATATGTTGTTCAATTACATCATGCTTACTCAAGAAGTTGAGATTAACTATAACAATAATTTATCTAATGTTAAACATTATAAATCAAAATTCATGGTTTTTTAATAATATTTTAATATATTTATCTTAAATTCTATTGGTTCATATCTTTAACATGTTATTGCAAAATGCATGGTTCTTCATCCCTGTTAGATTTTTTTGGCACATTTTTTACTCCACTCCTAAATGAAAACAAATTGTGCACACATTTACATATTCTGATGAAATTTGGCTATCATAACATATTTTGATGTGGTCTCATAGCTGAAACTTCTATTGTAGCTATTTATTATTCTTAACGAACTATCATACCTATTATTAAAAGAAAATAAATAATGAATGTATTTTTTTTGCCTAAATACAATTCTATGCAATTGTTGAAATATATACAATTGTAACTTTTTATTGCTTTTTTATTTAAAATTAACTATATTTAAACTAACCTAAAAATAATAACTACCCTATGACCCTGGTTTCAAGTTAATGCGCAAACCAAACTCAACCATTAATTAAATGACTATAAAATTACGGATTCATCTCATTTTATAAATCTACCGACTCAAATTACTTTAGCTATTATTAAAAGGGGGAGAGCGCTCATTCTATAACTCTACCGATTCAAATTACTTTAACTATTAAAAGAGTTAAAAGAGGGATAGCATGACTCAATTTCTTTAAGTATTAAAAGAGGAAGAGCGAGTTTTGCCAGCTACTTGAATCAATTTAGGTTACTGAAGCGAAATAATTACCCGTTATGAATTCTTTCCCTTTTGTAACCTTACCCAATTCGAGTTATCTTACAAATCAAGAATGGTATGCACGGAGCTCTTTCACAATCTCAAAACATATATTTTCGAGTATTTTTATTTATGAAGTTATGATTGTCATACTGTGTTCCAAAATTTTTATTAAAAATTATAAATATATACATTTACATTGGCTCTTCTTCACCTCATGTTTCAATGAATGGACAAATTTACACAATTTTTTCATACTTAGCTGTAAATAAAATAAGCTTTTCCTCTCATATATGTTTTTAATTTGAATCAAAATATTAAAACCAACCCAAAACAACCACAAATTTCCTTTAAAACCATAATTTTTTCAAATTTATACTTAATAAAATTTAAACACATTTCAGCAAATACCCTAATAATCGAACTTATACATTATTTACCAAACAAAAGATATACATTATTTACCACATTATATGGAACTTACCAAGTGGAGAGCACCAATCCAGCCACGGAGAACCAAAACATATTCAGTCACTGAAAACTAACACCAATCCAACTAGTGCAAAGAATATCCAATGAATTTTGTTATGTTAATAATTTTTTAATTGTTCATTTATGTTATTATTTATGTTTTTGTTTAAATTGACATTATTTATATATTAGATATTATTTTTGAGATTCAACTGTTTTAAGTAAATCATTTATCTATGATCATTTTCATGAGAGGTAGTTGTAACTCATTGATTTCTCATGATTTTTGAATAGTCTACTTAGCACTCATTACATCGGGTGATGTTCACAAAGGAGAAGAAGTGGGATTGAGACTAGTGAAATGAATCACATAGCATCAATCATCACTACATTATTTATATAGTTATTTATGTTTTTGTTTAAATTGACATTATTTATATGTTTTGTATGGTTATTTAAATTTTTATTTTGACAAAAATTAACCAAAATTTCAATTGAATAGTCAAATTTATACATTGTCTCCGTAATGGACTGTGGAATGAACCTCTAAATCCAACCAATACAAAGTAAAAAAATATAAAAAATGCAATACAAAGTAAAAAAATATAAAAAATGTAATACACATGTGTTAAAAAAGCACAACAAAAGGAGATTAATTTACCGCTTAGAAATTGAAGGGGCCATATGTTTGAGATAATGCCTCAATTATTATGCTTACTTAGTTTGGATTGGGTTGTTGAGGAAGTTGAGAGATTCTCTCAACTTCTCTCTCTAAGATTAGAATTCGCTTCATCTATATGTACGTATGTAATCTGGTGTGGACAGTAATTCAATTATCATTTTTTATGTTATTCTTGTGCAAAGAGTGTTCTCAATTTGGTATCAGAGCTAGGTTCCGATCCTGGGACCTGTGAACAGTGACTATGTATCTGGCCTTCAGCTACACCGGCTTAAGAGTTGTGAAAGTATCTTTATCCTTCTTCGGGTTCATCAAATGAAACCAGAAAGCCCAACTAATTTGGCATTCGTTTCAATTTTCTCAAAATTTAGAGCTAGACTACAGAAAAGAATTAAGGCAGCATGTATAACTTTATAAAACCAAAATCATTTCTATACCCTCCTTTTTTAACTCGCAACTAGATGATAGGAAAAGGTGGCATCGGTCAGGATTAACCGCGAGGATGACGATGGAGATGGTGAAGCTTCTGAAGGTGATTCTCACTGTGAAGCCTTGGCAGATTCCAGTGCGAAAGCATTGCAGTGTTGAAGTATTCTCTGAATCCTTATTGAGACTTTCGGATCGTTGATAGAGGGGAATGTCACGATGTTTAAAGTTCATTATTTTTTTTGGAGTGTGTAGCTTGTTCATATGTATAATTGCATGAATTTGTTGTTGTGAGATTTGTGTAGTGCAGAACCAATTATTGAACAATTTTGCATTATTTAAATTAGTCGTTCTCGACGTTCTTCGATGCCAAGAGAACAATTGGCTAATTTGATTGTGTGAATGTGTTTTATGCTGATGGATCTTGTTGTGCTTCGGGCTTCAAGAGCATCGGTTATAGGTTATACAATGAGATCCTTGTGTGTAAAGGTCACTTTGTAAGATTGATTGCTGATCATATTCTGTACCTAGAATATTTTCCTATAGACTGTTGAAATTTATTCTTCGGGGTTATTTCACAAATGGAAATATTTCCATAGGATAGTTCAATGTCAAGACTCTTCTTTAGGGGTGTCAAGAATCTTTGATCTTACAAATTCAGCATTGCTGGTCAGAAACAAATGTATTTTAAATGGGTTGAATGGTAGCTCGAAAATGGTGGAGAAAAGACCGTTGTCTATGAGATCTCAGAGTGGGTGCAAATGTTAATGAAGACCACGGCAGACAAATGTTTGTATTAAATTAGTGTGTTCTCCATTTCTGTAATGTAGGCATTAAGAGGGGGTGTTTGAGATAATGCCTCAATTATTATGCTTACTTAGTTTGGATTGAGTTGTTGAGGAAGTTGAGATATTCTCTCAACTTCTCTCTCTAAGATTAGAATTAGCTTCATCTATATGTATGTATGTAATCTGGTGTGGACAGTAATTCAATTATCATTTTTATGTTATTCCTGTGCAAAGAGTGTTCTCAATTCCATACATAGCAGCTCCAAAGGATTGTCGTACAAGGATGGAATTTGATGGGAAAATTGCTCGTCATGGGGTGATTTGCTCGTTAAATATAGGTAGTTTTTTTTTCACACCGTTATCAAAACAAGCACTATAATGGCAGAAACCATCAAATTTGAAGGGTGTATGAGATTTGAAATTCCTACCCTGGTCGTCTGAGACAAATTTTACCAACAGGAGAGTTTCTATAAGAGGTTTTAGTAGAGCTTTAGAGGTTGTATGATGCATTGAAACAACTAGGTGTTTTTGTAATTTTTCTTTCTTCTTAGTGCAATTTTTACCAATTTAGGAGTTGTGTAAGCTTGGAGTAATTTTAATAAAAATGTTATATTTGAACCATATAAATTTCTGTGTGTATTTCAGGGATTGGTTTCCTATATTTTCTATTGATTTTTTTTTTTCAATTAAATTTTTAGCAAGTTTATTTTATTTTTGGAGTTGAAAAAGTAAATCTAAAATATGTTTTTGATAGGGAAATTATAAAGAATTCTAGAATATAGATTTTAACATGGTATTGAACACTAATTTTTATGAGAATTTGACTTATAAGTGGTTACAACAACAAATCTAATGTCTATAAGTGTATATCTAGGTACGCAATTGTTAAAAATGACAGGATCAAATTTATTAAAGTAATACTGGTTAGCTCTACTCTGAGAAACTACAGTAGGAGGGACTACTTCCGAAAGTAGCTCTACATTATCATTACAGATCAAACAATATATAGCTTACATGCATATAGGGAAGTTAGAACCAATACATAAAAAATATGAACAAACTCTTAATCTCAGGTTCTGGTGAACCGAATCTCTCTAATTAAGTTTCTCCATTATCATCAACACTCCCCCTTAATGGAGAAAGGGTTCACAAATATTCCTAACATTTCGCTAAACATTTAAAATTTAATTCTACCGAAAGGCTTCGTAAAATGTTGTGATGCAGGAGCATCCAACTGAAAGGCTACAGGAGTTGATTTCTTCCGCTGGACAAAAGAAGAAGTTTTCAGTTCTATTTTACTTTGTTTAAGTTAATTTGGGCTAACTCAGCCATAGTAATTTGCAGAATAAAAGAATGGTTACATTAGGTTTATTTAAGTAGTTAGTTGAATAAACTGTTTTGAAACTGAATGAGAGTTTCTCAACCATATGGGGATTTTTGGGACAGACATAAAACCAAACCAAATCCACCATTGTGGGGTTCTACCATATGTAGCGAGAAAGGTGAGAACAAAAGAGTAGAAGTAAATGTAAAAACTAGTCGTCTAAGGGCTTGGCTCTGAGTTTTCCATTTCCAAATTAATTCGAAGTGTTTTGTGTTTGATAGGGATATATGTTTTAAAACAGTACTTCATTTCCAAACAAACTCTAAGTGTTTTGTGCTTTGATCGAGTTCCCTATTTTGAATCAGTTGTTTTGAATCTCTGTTGAGACTGAACAATTATATTTTATTGCACAACAAGAGGACTAATCGGATTTGAAGGCACAAGCGAGGCCATAGGACTTGTATATCGTGTTAATGTAGAATGAACCAATCGTATTTGCAAACTCGACGGGGACCGTAGATCCAACACCGATCAATGGTGATAAAGCACATCACAACCACAATGTTTTCACACATCGCAGAAAGTAGGAGTATCGGCTAAGTGCTTTCGCAAGTTAAGATTATTAGTTTGCGATGCGAAGTGTATCGTTGGGAAAATTGCATGGGTCGTCGGATCCAGGACAAGCCAACGACAGAGATTGCAGTGGCCCACAAGCAATTTCGCACATCGCAATGTTTAGGGGATAGCATTAAGGCAATCACACAATAAGTTTAAAGATTTGTGATGCAAAGTGGAGGGACACGTGTCGACCTTGCACAACATTGCATCCTGCAAGAAATAGAGTTTAACACTTAATGTTACGTTGCATGGTTCTGCGAAGTGCGATTGTCTGCGATTGGTCAGAACTGTGTGGGACCCTCTGGTAATAAAATCTCGCGTATTTGCATTGGTTTGAGGTCTACGCATTGGTTTGGACTTATATAAGGTCTGTGTATGTTACACAATTCTATTTTTTGATCCACGTGCATATGTATTTTGTGACTTTCCAAGGTGTAACCCTGATACATGTAAAGGGAAATTTTGTGTGGAGTTTTAAAACCCATTTTCCGCAGAGTATTCTGATACTTTGCAGCTAGTCTGCATCAATTGGTATCAGAGCAAAAATTTCTTCCTAAGTGAAGATGGAAGTAGGAAGAAGAGGTCAGGGAAGAGCTAAAGCGGGAAGAAGAGGTCAAGGAAGAGCTGCAAGGGGAGCAACATATGAAGAACTATCTGAAGAGATTAGAGTGTTATCCACACGTTTGGCAGCAATGGAAGAAGGAAGGCGTAGGGATCCTGAAGATGGAGATGTCAGTGATGATGAGACATAGGCACAAATAGATGAGCCAGAGGACGAGCAACCAGAAATCAGATTACTGAAATCTGTTTTGATGGCTAGCAACAAGCCAAAACCAGAGCTCTCCAATTATGATAGTAGTTTATCCACAAAAGCATTGTTCAACTGGATAAGTGAGTTACATAAATACTTCGAGTATGAGGAAATTAGTGAGGACAGAAAAATTAGGTTTGTTGTCACTAAGTTGAAAGGACATGCCGCACTGTGGTGGGACAATGTGCAAGCAGAAAGGAGAAGACTGAAGAAACCTTTGATCATGAGTTGGGACAGGATGATTGCAAAGATGAGAAGTAAGTTCCTACCTAAAGATTACCAAACTGCCCTTTCATTAGGGGAATTTTGAGGTCTAAAATGGGCCTCCTAAGGAAATTATAAAATAATAGTGGAAAAAATCTAATAAGATTTGATGACATCATCAAATTTTAGAGGGAAAAATGAAAAAACTACTTTTTCAATTCATATTTTCAACTTATCTCCCAAAGTTTTTACTCAAATTTCGAGCGGGAGTACTCGTTGGATGCGGAATTTAATTCCCCATCCAAGGAGTACCCATGTTGCATACTTTCGATGGGTCCTACTACACGAAAAATGAGAAATACATAAAAAAACGTGATTACAATCACATTTTTTATGTATTTCTCATTTTTCGTGTAGAAGAGTTCATCAAAAGTATGCAACATGGGTACTCCTTGGATGAGGAATTAAATTCCGCATCCAACGAGTACTCCCGCTCGAAATTTGAGTAAAAATTTTGGGAGATAAGTTTAAAATACGAGTTGAAAAAAGTAGTTTTATTATTTTATTATTTTTTAATATTTTTACTTTTTTACTCCAAAAATGGTGAATCATCCATTATGGATGACATCATCATCTTGAATCCTATTGGTTGTTATAAAATTTATTTTTGTTGTACATTTTTCTTATGAGGCCCATTTTAGACCTCAAAATTCCCCTAATGACAGACAAGTGGAGAATCTAAGACAGAGAACAATGACTATAAATGAATACATAGAAGAGTTCTATAAAGTGAACTAGAGGGTTGGGTATGTTGAAGATACCCCTCAGAAGACAGCCAAATTTGTGAATGGTCTACGGATGGAAATCTTAGATGAGATCAGTATTAGTTCCCCAAAAACTATAGAGGAGGCATACCAGTGTGATTTGAAGGTGGAAGAAAATATTACTAGGAAGAAAAATGCAAGAAGAGGACGTGGTTCAGGGAGAGAAAGAGGACGGTCCTTTTGTAGAGGTAGCACTGCCAACAATAATGAAGAGGGAAGCAGTTCAAAGACTTCGGGACACACTGATAAGGAAGGTAACACTAGAGGTGGAAGGCCATACCAACGATGAAGAGGTAATGGAAGAGGTAGAGGAAATGCCTACCGGTGTTACAAGTGTCACAAATAGGGACACGGGTCTTTTGAATGTCTTGAAACTGAACCAACTGAATAGACGAGAGTGTATGTTGCTCAACTTGATGAAGCAGAGGCAACGCCACAAGGGGTGGAGAATGTGCCTGAAACAGGAGAGGCCTTGGTGCTGAACAAGGTTTTACTAAAACGAGCTAAGGAGGTGGCTGACCTAACGCAGAGGAAAGAATTATTCTGGACTGTGTGTAAGTATCATGGAAAATGATGCAAATTGATTATAGATAGTGGAAGTACTGATAACCTGGTAGCCACTGAGATGGTGGAAAATTGGGTTTGAATAAGTTGAAGCATCTGAATCCCTATAAGGTGTCTTGGTTGTATAAAGGACACCAACTGTTGGTTGATGAGTAGTGCAAGGTGGAGTTTCACATTGGCAAGTACAAGGACAAGATAAATTGCGATATTATGCCCATGGATGTGTTCTATATCATGCTAGGCAGACCATGGAAATATGGCAGAAAGACCGTTCATGATGGGGAAAAGAATTGTTACAGATTTGTGAAGGATGGGATAAAGCATACGCTAGTTCCCATGAAAGAAGAAGAGACTGCAGAAAATAGTGGTACTAAAACACCGCTGATAGGCAGAAAGGAGTTTCTGCGACAGATTGAGGAGAATGAGGTGAATTATGCAATTGTGCGGAGGCCAAGAGAATTATTGAGGCATATGGAAATCACTGATTTCCTGTGGAAATACAGGACATGCTGCAAGAGTTTACTGATATTGTGGTAGAAGATATACCAGATAAATTACCACCAAAGTGGACCATTAGTCAGCATATTTATTTTATTCCAGGAGCTAGTTTTCCAAACAAGGTTGCTTACCGAATGATTCTTAAAGACAACGAGGAGATCAAGAAGCAAGTACAGGAATTGTTGGATAAAGGACTGGTTAGGGAGAGCTTGAGCCCTTGTGTTGTTCCGACCGTTTTAGCTCCAAAGAAAGGATGTGAATGGAAGATGTGCACTAATTCTCGGTCGATAAACAAGATCAATATCAGGTACATGTTTCCTTTACCTCGGATGGATGATATGATGGATTGTCTGAGTGGAGTAGCATACTTTTCAAAGATATATTTGAAAAGTGGCAATCACCAGATGAGGATTACAGAAGGTGACGAATGGAAGACAACTTTCAAGACCAATGAAGGCTTGTACGAGTAGTTGGTCATGCCTTTTGGGCTGAGCAATGTGCCCAGTACACTCATGAGTTTGCTGAATGAGATGTAGAAATAATTCATTGGAAAGTTTGTGATTGTATATCTGGGTGATATACTTATTTTCAACAAGACGAAGGAAGAACATTTTTGGTATGTCAGGTATGTGTTGGAAAAAATGCAGCAAAATAAATTGTTAATGAATTTAAAAAAATGTCCTTCTTTTAAGAAGGAATTGATTTATCTAGGCTTTGTAATTTCTGAAAATGAGTTGAAGATGGACCCAGAGAAGTTTGTAGCCATAGTTAGCTGGCTATCTCCCAAGAATTTGTTTGAACTGAGAAGTTTTCATGGATTGGCAAGTTTCTATCAAAAGATTATAAATAACTTCAGTGGTATTTGTGCACCTATGTTGGATACCATTAAGAATGAAAATCAACCTTTTCATTGGAAAAAATATGCTGAGATAAGTTTTCAGTTTTTAAAGAAGAAGATCACTGAGAAACCAATTCTAAAATTGCGAGATTTCAACAAACTTTTCCAAGTTCGTTGTGATGCCAGTGGGATAGCCATTGGTGCAGTACTCAGCCAAGAAGATAAGCCAATAGAATACTTTAGTGAGAAGTTAAATTAGAGCAAGAAGAAGTATACATCTTATGACAAAGAGTTTTATGTAGTCGTCCAAGCGTTGAAGCATTGGAGACACTATTTGTTGGCTAATGAAATTGTCTTGTTTTCAGACAAATCTGCGTTACAATATATTATGCAGCAACACAAGCTGAATCATAAACACACGAAGTGGGTGGAGTACCTGTAGAGTTTTACGTTTGTTTTGAAACACACCAGTGGTGATGCCAACAAGGTAGCAGATGTGATAAGCAGGATAAGTCTGATATTATAAGAAAGTGCAGTGCAAGTGTTGGGATTTGAGCATCTCAAATACTTGTATGAAGTGGCTGCAGATTTTATGGAAGCTTATGAAGGTTTCTAAAATCCACCGTTGAGAGACAATAGTCCATGGTTGGAATATAACATGCAGGAAGGGTTGTTGTTCAAAGGGGGACAATTATGTATTCTGTAATGTTCTATGCGGGAGAACTTAATCCAGGAAAAACACAGTGGAGGTTTGGCCGGACTTTTTGGCATAAATAAGACTTTGGATCAGCTGAGCCACTTTTACTATTGACCGAGAATGTGAAGGGATGTACAAAGATTTGTGATCAGGTGTAAAGTGTGTCAACATGAAAAGGGACGCAGCCAGAATGCAGGGTTGTATACACCCTTACCCATTCCAAACAGACCATGGGACTTAGTCAGCTTGGAATTTATCTTAGGTCTGCCGAAGACACAACGGGGATTGGATTCCATCATGGTGGTGGTGGATGGTTTCACCAAAATGGTACATTTCATTCCATGTATAAATACAAGTGATGTCATACATGTAGGACACTTGTTCTTTATAGAGATAGTCAGATTACAAGGATTTCCGAAGTCCATCATCTCGGATAGGGATGTGAATTTCACAGGCCATTTCTGGCAAAAATTGTGGAAGAAGTTAGACACCGAACTAAATTTTGGTTATGCTTATCATCCATAGTTAGATGGGAAAACTAAAGTTGTGAACATGAGTCTAGGAAATTCGCTGAGGAGTCGATTGGTGAAAATTCCAGACAGTGGGATCGTGTGCTTGCACAAGAAAAATTTGCTTACTGTTGGCAAAAAATGAGGTCTTTGGGCAAGACCCAGGTTCAGGTTTGAGGCCAACAAGGTTTCTGCAGTAGTTTAGAACAATGCCGACATTTTCACCCTGCTCAAGGGAGTAGGGAGTCTCACCCGAGGCGTGTCGTGAACTTAGTAAGATAAGAAGCTAGATCATGTAGAAGAAAATTATGAACACAAATAACAACTATGGAGATTTAAAATCCACACACACACACACACACATATCTTAACTTTAAGAAGGAGCTATCATTCATCAGGATATAATGTTCAGAACACTGAATTAAAAATATAATCTAGGTATACATTCACCCTAAGAAATTAACCATCAATCAACTCGTGATATCACACATAGCAACAACCTGATTTCATTAACAATATCAAAACATCATAGATGTGCTCCACAGAGTCTATTACAATTTGATTCAGTACAAATGACTTCACACAGAGCTCTCTTGAGTCTCTCCTTCTTCTTGGCCTCTCGTCGGACTGACTAACACTCTAATAGCTAACTGATTGCCTGCCTATTTGTTTCTCCCCGACAGACATTTTCAGTCCTTTCCTTTTTCCTCCCTCCACTGCCTTCTACTTATTTTCAATGGGAGTTCTATTGATTGTTCTTGTCTCGCATCTCTGCCATTTGCACTGTTCTCTGCCAATGCCGCGCCACCTATATTCTAGCTTTCCACAACCGTGACAACTCCCTGTATACCTTGATTGCATTCCGCCACCTATCCTCCATCTCTTCACAACTCAAAACTATTCTATCCCAAAACAAAGGCCCCGACAGGTCGTGACCACATGCTATTGACTCATTTCAATTCAATCTTTCCCTGCTGTTGTGGCTTCTGGTGGTCTTTCAGCTTTCGAGGCTGGCCTCGTTTGTCCTGTTACTTCACCCTATTCCAACAAAGGCCCCAACTTGGGAACCTTTATCAACGATGATGTCCTAAGTTCCGTGAACTCAAATATTTCTTGTTTCCATTCTTTTAGCAAATGCTCTATTTGAGTGACGATCCTTTTGGCCTCTGTTTCATTCGCCACATGCAGCAGCATGTTGAACACCTCCTGTACCTTTGGCTCGACTTCGAATACCATTTCTTGTATTGCCTCAGCCTTTTGTTTTACTGGTTATCTTGGCTCCCTGAGAATTTGTTTTGTTGCCGCTGAGTGTTCTTCAATTTTCTGAATTTTGGTTTCAAGTGCATCTGCCTAGTCATACAGTTGTGTTTTGTTGACCAGATCCCTAACTGCTTTGATTTCTCAGAAAATATTCTGAAGCTCCGCTGAAATTGGTTGTGCTTTCATCATCAATGAATTCAAGCATTCATGTAACTGCACCAATAGGCTATAGGCGTCTTTAACCGTTGTCCCGAGGGTTTCCCTTATTCCATTTATCTGCCTCTGTCTCTCTGTTACCCTCTCTGCATACACTGTGGAAGGATCTGACAATGTTGGCCTGGCTAGGAGCACCTCTTTTAGTTCCTAGTTTTCTCTGCTCAGACACGCGCATGCCATATTTACTTGAATGGATCTTTTGACCATTGAGCATGCCGAAATATCCTCTGGTGTTTTGCTGTCCTTGGCAACGACGGTCAGCCATAGGTATTTAAAGACCTCTTTCACTTGTTCCAGCTGCTTTTTTAGGGTATCCTTCTCACTTTTGACTTGATTGTGCTCATCAGTAAGGGAAATCACTTACTATTGCTGCTGCTCGAATCTCTACTAGAGGTCATTGTGCAGTCCTTCTACTTGTTGTGTTGCCATTTGGATAAAACTGTATAGTTGGCCATCTCCCCAACTCTGCAAGTTCTCAGTGCCCAAAATCTCTTGGGTCGGTTGTCTCTCCCTGAGTGGTTGCCCATTGGTGATTGATTTATTTGAATGTTACTGTGGAGACATTGGTTGATTATGTTGCGGTAACTAGGGTTCGGGAACGTTCATACTAGTGGATAGTATGAATTGTTGCAATATTAGATTGGTTTCTAGAAAAAGTTTAGCTCTAGTGGGGTGGGCATTATATCAAAAGTGAAATACCCTCCTTGGACTAATAGCTGTAGAAAGGTGCCCTGTCCCACGGTGGTTTGGTCAACCTCGGGTACTCCATCTGTACCCGAGTTAAATTCTGCCTCGGTATCACCATTTGTTTTGGTCCCTAGTTTTATTGGATCTGAAATGGTTGCTGAGGTGGAAAAACTGTGGGTGGGGTGATCCTTGGACGTGAAGGAAGTGTGTGGTGACGAATTGTGAGTATGCAGTGGCGATGATGTATGAATGTTCAACACTGAAGACGGATCGAACATAGGTAGCGCAGAGGTTGTTTGGGTGGAAAACTCTGGCTCTTGTTGAATCAGTATGCTTATAACCATAGGCTAGGGCTGGTCTTCCCCTGTGAGGTCAACTACTTGTTTGGGTGTTGTAGTTCGTGCTTTATTTGGTTTGGGTGCAGGTATTGGAGGCTTGGTCGCCTTGGTCTTTCAGATTGGAGTGACTGTGGTTAGCGAAGGGGAATTGAATGTGGTGGATGGTAGGGAAGTAATGATGGGGTTGGTTGTGGATGGGGATGTAGCATTCAATTTCTGGAACTGAGAAAAAGTAGGAAATATAGTAGATGTGCTTGTAAGAGTTACTAGGTTGAAACCTTTTACCCGTGTGTCTAGCTGGTCGAGTAGTGGTCGTAGTTGCAATTGTGAGATCCTCTGCACTGCTTCTTCCGGTGTCTCCCTTGGGAGTGATTTTGGTAGCATTTTTTCAAATGAGTAATATGGGACCCCGCTTCTGACCTCTATCTCTGCTCTCGGCCACGAACAAACTTCTGTGTGGAAGGCCTCCTCTAATCGGAACTTCAGTGGCTTCATTTGGAAAGTGGTTTCACCCATGCAACTTGGTCAGATGTAAGTCTTGTCATGGGTTACCCCAAACCATATTTGTGGAGAGTATCTATCCAATATGTCTCTTGGAACCCTTTGTTGGCTCCCAACCACGTCGACCATTTATCTGTACTAGAATGTAAAAGCTTCATCATTGACTTCTTTGGTACTTGGATCTCCTGATACTCTGCAGGGCGTGAACCTTAGTGCCATTGGTTGGTCGTGAGTAATTTCTGCGAGCTGTCTAATCGCTGGGTGAGTCCACTTCCACATTGCAAAGGCTATGATGAGGTAACCATAGATGAATCTTGTGGCTCGCCTGTAGTTGTCCTCACAAGCCTCAAACAACTCGTTCAACAAGAATGAGCACCAGTTTAATTGTGCTCCTTGAATGCAGTGTTCCACGACTAAGATTGTGTCCAGGGTGCATTCTCCTTTAGTTTAGTGCCTCATTATTTTACTAGCTATCAAATAGTAGGAAAACTTTACCGTTGGGTTGTTGATAAGGTTGATTTTTTCTCCCTTTCCTGCTCTTCTTGTCTCATAATTTTTGTAGTAATCACAATCCTCTATCTTCTTAGCTCTCTTGGACACATTTTGGAAGGCCGTTGAGACATCACTTCCCTCCACTGATAATCCTGTGAGTCTGTGTATGTCCTCTGCATGAATTGACATTTCCCTCCCAAGCCATAACGATCTGTTCTGAATTATGCTCATCAGGAACTTTTTGCACTGCATTTATGCTCCCGTCGTTCCAAATATCGGGAGGCTCCTTAGGTGCAGGATAGTCGACCTCTGAATACCTATGAAATCTGGGTTCATCTTTGCTGCTTCACCTCCTCACTCCGTTGCATAATTTTTGATGTATACTTGCCTTTTCATGGCCGAAAACTAGTACGAATCGGTGAAGTCTGTATCTATCAAGAATGCATTATCGTATTTTCCTATCAACGACTCCATCCTTTGAATTATTGCATCGAGCTCGGGCTCAACGACTAAGGTTGCTATGTTTTTCATCTTATTTCTTCTGCTGTACACTTGAATTACTGTTGTTGGTCATTGCTGTGAAATTCTGCTACTGGTCTGCTTCTTTGAACTTCTGCTGTTGATCGACTTCTTTTTAACTTTTGCTGTTGAAATCATGCTTGTTGTTGTAGCTATTTCTGTTTATGCTAACTCGGGATTTTTCAGCATTCTGGTGCTTTCTTCCTTCATGCGGGTTAAGTAATGTTACCAACACAAATGAGGTTGATATGACCCCATAGATAATTAATTCTTGTTGTCTTTCTCGCGGCTATAATTGTGCGATTAGTTACCATGGTGAGGTGTACTCTAACATTGTTGATGATAGCTTCAGAAGTCAGGTAGACATGATGGGTAATAATTATGGCTTAATATGGCAACTTTATTACGGTATGGGGGTTACTAATTACGACATTTACTTTTAAAATTTAGGTGATCCTACGAGCTGACAACGGTATGATGGGTCATTATGAGTGAATGATATTTGACACGCTTAGGCTATCTGACATTGTAGACTCTTAGGCTCTCCCCCCTCGACCATAATTGGTTGTCATGTGGTCTCCACATCGCAACAGGGACGTTTTCTGCTTGCGGATTCCTACAATAATGGGATAAAAAAAAACTTAAAATATAATAATTATATGTCTCATCTTGGTTTCGAGAGAGTTATTGACTCTATCTATGCTACTCTACCCTATTGATTGCTCTCAGGTGTCAGAGTTATTTTAAAATAGATAAATTATAGCTTACTCATGATAGGGTTTCAAGCGTGCGCCATTCACCCATCCTTTCAGTATTTGTCCATCTAGTTGCGCCAATCTCACCGTGCTTGAGCCTTTAATATCTATGACATGATACAGTCCCATCGAGTGCATTCTGAGTTTTCCTGGGAATTTCTGAAATTTGTCATTGTATAGCAGGACTTTTCCGCCAATAATGAATGTTTTTTGTTTGATGTGACGGTCATGCCAGAATTTTTGTCTTTCTTTTTGTACTGACTGATGGAAATCCGCCAGAAATCTATCTTCTTCAAGCTCCTGCAGTTCATGGAGGCGTTCAGTGATGAAGTATTCGTTTGTCATATGTGTGGTTGAAGTAACTAAGAGGTTTGGTATGATAAACTCGGTTTGTATTACTGCCTCTTTTCCGTATACCAACTGGAAGGGAGTCTGATTATGCAATCTCTTTATGGTTTTCTTGTATGCCCACAATGTGGCTGGTATTATTTCATCCCAGTCATCTCAGTTGGTGTTGCATATCTTTCTTAGTGATTTTTCCAAGATTTTGTTGAATGGCTCAATGGTTCCATTTGCCTGAGGGTGGTACGGGTTGCTTATGTGGTGTTGTACCATAAAGTTTTTCAACAATGATTTAACTGTAGCATTAATTAAATGTGTGCCTTGATCACTTTTTAGGCTCCCGGGACAACCAAATTTGCTAATTATGTTCTCAAAAATAAATCTAGCTGTTGTGTCTATTGTGCAATCCCTAACAGATGCTACCTCTGCCCATCTTACGAGATAATCTGTTGCAGTAATTATATACCTTGCCTGCGAGTGTCGTGACTTTGGTGCGATTGATCTTATGAAGTCAACGACCCATTTCTCAAATGTCTTCATATCTCTCACAGGATGTAGTGGTAACTCATCCCGGTGTGACAGTCATCCTGTTCTTTGGCATACATCGCATTTTTTCACATATTCCATGCTATATTTGTGCACTTTGGGCCACCATAATCCTGCATGTAATATTTTCCTTGCGGTGGGTTTTGCACTGACATGGCCTCCCACAACTCCACTGTGACACTCCCACAAGATATCTTCTCTTTCATGATCCAGGACACATCTTCGCGGGATATGATCCAATCCCCTTTTGTATAACTTCCCTTCCATTAGTTGATATTCGGCCTCTTTCACTAGTAGATGTCTCTTTTGGGTTGCTGGGTATTCTATTGTGGATTACCCTGTGGCTAGATATATTTCTATTTGGGATCCCCCATTTCCCCATTCTCCAATCTTGATAAGTGGCCCTGACCAACATTTAGCCTTCCTAGTTTTACTATTACTTCAAAATTGAACTCCTGGAATAGTAGGAGCCATCTACATATTCGACCTTCAAACACGGGTTTGTTCACCAAATATTTCAACGTTGAGTGATTTGTCAAGAACTTGAATGTACCTCCCAATAAGTAGTGATGAAATTTATGTAGAGAGAATATCATAGAAAGAGCCCCTCTTTCTGTTGTTGTATAATTTCTTTCAGCTGTGGACAACTTACTGCTTGAAAATTACACTCGATGATCTATGGAGGTCTCTCCTGGCTGAGCTAACACTGCTCCCAAAGAAATGCTTGAGGCATCAATGTGGACATGAAACTGTTTATCCCAATTGGGATGGGTCAAAATGGGTGCACTTGCTAGTTTTTCTTTCAATGTGTCTAAATGCCTTAGTGCATTCATCGTTCCACATAAATTGTTCTGACTTCCGCAACAATTTTTCCAATGGTGCTATGATTTTTGCGTAGTTGCGAATGAACCTCCTGTAGTATCCTGTGTGTCCCAGTAGTGACCTTAACTGTTTTACAGTATCTTGTGCTTCCATGTTCACAATGATTGCTACCTTTGTTGGGTCCACACATACACCTTGCTTACAAATGACATGTCCCAAAAGTGTTCCAAAAGGTACTGTAAAGATGCACTTCTTAAGGTTAAGAGAAATTTGAAGTTATCTGCACCTATCAAACATTATTTTGAGCAGATTTGCATGATTCCTTCGTAGACTGTAAACTGTCTAATCATCCATGTATACTTCCAGGAATTTATGGATATAGTCTCTAAATGTTGCTATCACTATTCGTGAAAACACAACTGGTGCATTATTTAGTCCAAAAGGAAAATGATCCCCACTTTGTTGTGAAAGTAGTTTTCCTTTTGTCTTCTTCTACTATTCTCACCTGATGATATCCTGAGAATCTATTTGTGAATGAGTATGCTTCGTTTCCTACTACATTGTCAATAACCTCATCGCTAAATGGAGTTGGAAATGGATCATGAATGCATGCATTGTTGAGACTTCTGTAGTCTACACATAATATAATTTCTGACTTCTCCTTTTTACTCTGTATTACAATGGGGTTGACCCATTCTTCTTTCTCAACTGGAAAATCAAGCCTGCCTTCAGAATTTTATCTATCTCTTCTTTAACTTTTTCTTTTACTCTAAGATTCAGGCGGTAAGGCCTATGCTTTACTAGCCTCGCGTATGGTTTTAAAACTATGCACATCTCTCCCAGATCTCCTTTGATCCGTTTGAGCTCCGCCACTGAAGATGGGAACAAGTCTTCGTACTCTTGTAATAGGTCAAAGATTTCCTTTGTTGATAGATCCAATCTTGGGCTTTTCTGTGCTTCCAATATTTCTCTTATTTGTCTTCAAAGGTAATAGGTGTAGTCCCTCTGTAGTGGGTTCTTCTTGTATTTCCCGCTCTTCCTCCTTTTATTCAAAGTATAGATGTCGAAGATTCTCTAAATCATCATCATATATCTCCTGATCTATACTTTTACATGCTACTGATTCTCTGACTTTCTTCTCTGATATAGATATCTCTTCATCCTCCGTAAGCTTTGGAAAGAACAATACTCTCTTAATTGCTTGAAGGGAATATGTAATTTGTTCTGCATCTCCTTTGAAAGAGAAACATTACGTAAATTTTTCCGCGATTGTTTCCCAAGTACCAGTTCCTCCCTTCTTCTCTTTTGTCAAGTACCAAGCCTATGGAACGGTGTCCAGTGAATGTATAAAGTTGTACACCCACAAAGATTCTAGATATATTTCTTTCCTCCACTTATACTCAAAACTAATTATATGTGCCAGGAGGTCAGAATCCCCTTGGTATTTCTCTCTGAATTGCGGTCCTAAAGATTCATGGAATCTAGTTCTTAATGCTTTGGAAATATCTTCCCATTGCGAAAGATAGTTGCGATGGGTAGCCCACCACATTGCTGACGTGGATTGTAGAGATATGTCCATGAGAGGGACTCTAATTTCTACTGGTACTTTTTCTTCCACTTTGGAATGAATGTATTTACAGCATGCATATTTGAAAGAGTTGGATATCCTCTTACCTCTTTACCAATTCAGTTGACTCCCCAAATGTTGGCGCATCTTCTGGTGTCGATTTCATGTTCTCCCTGTTTCCAATCATCCCATGCTACTTCTGATCCCAAGTCGGAACTTTGAACACTTCTCCAGCTTACGGTCCCTCCTGTTGTAGGATTGATATAATATTCTCTCCTTCCCGTCATCATCTGGTAGAGTTGATCTAGAAGCTTCGTGTACTCTCTGTTGTCAACAGTCTCTATGTATCGGGGTCCTTGATATGGGTCCAATGGCTAAACTAATCTGACTTCCCCATCTTCGAATATCATTAATTCCTTCTTTAAATCAATCACTTCATAATTCTCAAAGGCCCAATATATCCCCAGCAAAGCAGGATAGGGATCCTTGTCTCCCATGATGTCTATTACTTCAAATTCTGTATAGGTTTTTACTCCCGCAACATCAGCTTTGACTTCTTCTAGCCTTCCTATTGGTACAATACAATATTTATTTTTCATTCTGAGTTGTATTGGTGAATATGTCATTTTTGGTTTCCCAAGTGCTTCCCACGTAGAATGTTGACATCTGATCTGAGATCAAGCAATGTGTCTCTGATTTGAAATCCCGTGACCTGGGTGTTCACACAAAACTCCTTTCTAGTTATTCTCTTGTTTCTTTTAACCCTTCTTATGTAATTTTTCCATTGAATTCCTTGAGTCTCCAGGTTCTACATTTCCTTGCACGACCAATTCTAAATTTTTATTTAGTTGTTCCAACATTGGTCCGTTGTTTAAGATTTTCAGGAACAGTCGGAACCATTCCTCAATCAATGTACTTGTATCGATTTCCTTCTCTTTTCCACTGGATGGTTGTGGAATTTCCATACTCTGATGTCTCCCTATCTGGGAAAATGTTTCTACAACTTCCTTAAAATATTTCTTCTGTCATTCTGGGCTAAAAGCTTTATGTGGGGATGCAGTTTTGATTAACTTTATCAAGTCCATGTCCAGAGAATCCTCTCCTATTTTCTTCCCTCCCTGCGTTACTATAGCTACACTATGCATGGGCTGAGCTTCTGTTATTCTTGGATCTGCATTAATTAGGTTAGCTACCCTTTTTCTGGCTCTTTCTTCCCATCTCTTAATCAGCTCTGGGAAGTATTCAATTGAATGTTCATTAACTCTGCATTGAGAGCACCATGGTCTCCTAGGTAGTAGATAGCCCCTCGCTATGTGCCCTTCCTGATCACAGTTATAACATATTACCGATCCTATTCCTCCAGTTCTGCTACCTTTCATTCCTCCTCTTCGCCCCCTTGGAGTTTCATTCACTCTATAAGACGGCTTGTCCAATCGTTTTTCCAATGCATCGAGTGCTCTACATTGTTCTATATTATGAATTATAGAGGCACAAAATTCATGGTATATATTGTTTGCAACATTAGAATATTTTTGCAGAACTGGACATAGTCGTGGAGGATGACCAATAACTTTGCATATTTCACAGCACTTAGTTGTTGTTTGATTTTGTTGATTGGGGAACCCTGGAAAGTGGGGTTGCGGTTGGTATAGTCCTTGAGTATTTATTTGCGTAACTCCTCCGACTTATGGGTCCCCCTGTGTTCTGATCGCCGAAGTTCCAACATTTGCGCCTCGCAACCTCAGACATTTTGTGGCAACGTGTCCTTCCATCAAACAATGTGTGAACCACACATTGGGCCTTGCAGGTCGTACCGGTTGAATGTCTTTCAACTTCTCCGTTAAACTGGGTATTTAATGTTGTAGTCCTAGTATGGAAGGATCTTGCACTGTTACTCCTCCTTTGAACTCCTGCGGGTAACCTGCCATAGCTTCTATTTTCATGGTTTGCTCGAGAGCATATTGAAGGGTATCAATATTTTGTTGCGCCAGCAGTGTCCTTGTCAACGGTAGGAGTGCTTTGATGAACCAATCCCATTGATGATTCAGATCAATTGGGTAACTAAGCTTTCCAATCATGTCTTTAAATCTTCTCATTAAATCCCAAGCAGTTTATCCTTCCTGCTATTTGATTTCCCATAGCTTGGACAATCCTTGATGATTCGTCTGAGGCAATTTGAATTCTTGGACAAATTATTTCTTCACATCATCTATTGTTGGGTTTTAGTGTGCTTCTAACCATTTAATGAACCAACAAAAAGCTCTTTCTCTCAGTGTGGTTTGGAACTCAATTAACTTGATTGCATCTGGTGTCTGTCAAGCTCTCCAAATTGCTTCGCAGAGATATGAGTGTTGCTCTACATCGTCGTTACCTTTTCCAGAAAAATTCTGGGAATCAGGTGAACGATCCCGCCATCTTTCCTTGTGTTGGTGGTACTAAAAGAAAACCTCCTCGACTGAGAGATTGTACTACCAACACTGTTTCTAGTAGATATCTTTATTTTGGATATAGTACTACTCAACTTGCCAAACTCATGTAACTTAACAAAGAACTTATCAGGTGGATGATAAAGTACCAAGGGAAGGTTAGGATTAGTGCTACTTGAAACTTGGGGAATATGGTTACCTTGCATTATGGGTGCTAGCCTCTCTTGGAATGGTTGCTCCATCGCAACATGCAGCTCCACATCAGACTCCTCCTCAGGGCGCGCGTCCTCCTCATTGGAATTATCTCCCTTTTCTCTTCGGGATGGGCTCCTATAGACTTTCCTAACTTCCTTAATGGTCCCTCGCATTCCTTGGGATCCTATCTAATGTTCTCTCTCCTCTGTCATCTGCGGCGCCTTTTCCTTGTTATGCTGATTCTTCTCCTGCTTCTCAAACTCTTTTATCGCCCTTTCCCGCCACTTCTCATCAATTTGCGCCCTCCGATGTGCTCTCCGCTCTCTAAATATACTGGATGTTCTGACATCCGTATCCCTATTCCCTCATTTTCCTTACTCATAGCATCGTTCCCTCAACTCCTTCCCCAAGTACTGGAGGTTTAGGTCTCCATCTTAGGGCTTTGGAGTGACATCAGTCCCTCATCCACTATCAGAGCTTTAATATACAATGGGATTTATTTCAACAGTTCTCCCTACAACCCAGATCTGAATATGTCTTCAGATTTTGTAAAATATTGGTAACACTCAGTTGCAAACTCTACAATATACCCCTCCAAGGTAGATTGTACCCAAAAATCTACTTCTCAGGTTAGATTTGTATCTAACCGATGGAGTGTTACTAGATCTGTGTGCGTCCAATTTCCCAAACCCTATGCAATCCTCCTGAAAGTGAGTTTGTTTAGATTCAACAAGATGATGAGCTTAGTGAAAAGTAAGCACCTTCACTAAGTGGGGCCCGCAGGCTATTTTTAGGTGTATGTTTATTTTTAGACATGATGAGCATATTCTATAAGTTGTAGGATGCTATTTGTAGATGGTTGGTCAAATGTGAAAAATAGATGAAGTTCTATTTTTATAATATTGGGTGAATTCTATTTATAGATCGTCAATCTAAAAATAGATGCATGTCGATTATTATTAGCTCTTAATAATAATCCGACAATAAACATCAAATTATTCTCTTGGAGCACTTTATTTCAGCGAACAGATTTGGCAAATCAGTGGGCTGAAGGAATTACACAATTCCTAGGGCTATTGGTGGCTCATGCATGGAGGACTCAATTAGAACTGAAGTGGAAAATTTATGACAGAGTTGGAAGAGTAGTTACGAGAGTTGTTATTCAGTTTAACTCAGTTAATGGAGTTAAACTCAGTTGAGCTAGTTGTATCTAGTCTAACTGAAAGATACACTAGTGAGAGTTTAGTGAATTAATTCACAACTAATAAATCACTAAAAATTGAACAAATACAACAGTTAACTACTTGCATGTCAGTTTCAGTGGAGACCCAGTGGAGAGATAAGTGAAAGGGTGAGATGGACTATCCGTTGTGACTATAGTGATGCATTCAATGCATCTGACACACATTGGAGTTTCCAATGAGGATTGCGTAGTCAAGGGGTGGCCAATTCGAATTCATTCATAGGTCTTCTTTAGCAGGGATTGCGCAGTGGAGGCAGGCTATCAGGAGGCAAGAAATTGGTGCATAGATATGCAAAATTCTGCATGACAGTGTGTAATGATTGTTGATTGTACTGAGAGCTTGATGTACTAAGCTTTGTATGAGATTATTACATGATTCCATTGATATACATAATATATGATAGTTGGGGTTTTTAGCTTCAGGCTTTCCCGTTAAACAACTGTGTTATGTGCGATTGAATTTATTCATATGTGTTTGCAATTGAGTTTTAAATTTCCGCAAGTTTAACAGTGGAAGGATTCTGTATTTAGAAAGAAGATAAATATTGTTAGATCAGGAGAATCTGGTAATACATTAGTATTAATAAATTTCTACATGGTATCAAAGCAGTATTGATTACTGGAGATCGCAATTGTGATTAATTGTTGAGTTTTGTGGTGGTGGACAATTCGAATTTGCTGCAGAAATTTCTTGGTGCGACAGTTGAGTATTCATTGAAATGTATTTCAATGGGTTGCGATTGGAGTATGCCCTTGAGGGTAGCTCGAATTACATAGCCTGGAAGGATAGGATGGAGGCGGTGCTTGAAGGTAATGGACTAAAGGATTTCATCAATAACGATGTTCCTAAGCCTACTTCTAGCGATGCTGCAGGACTTGACGCATGGCAAAAGAAAGTAGCAAACATAAGAAGAATTCCGTTGGAAGGTGTGAAGGACCATATTGTGTCAAGACTTCATGGGAAAGCCACTCCATTTTCAATATGGAAGGATTTGAAAGATATTTTCCAAATCAGCAACGACCATAGGAAGTTGGCGCTGAAAGATAAGCTCAAAAAAATAAAAATAGAGAAGGGCGACAGTATTCCAAAATATCTCATGAAGTTTGTCCAAAGTAGGGATGAAATGGGAAGTGTGGGGATTACAGTTGCAGACGATGACTTGGTGAGCTTGGCTCTCCTTGGGTTACCGAAGAGTTGTCACAGTTATCAAGACTCTGTCAATGGACGGGAGAAACTACCGGATTGGGAGTGACTTTGGTCGGATCTTGTGTAGGAGGAGACAAGGCGAAGTACCAGGTATGGCTCTTCATCAAAGAATGATGATGAAGAGAATTGAGCTTTGGATACCAAATAAAGGAAAGGGAAGGGGAATAAATCCCATCCAAAATCTGAGGCTAAAGGTAAGAAGCTGGATTTGTCCAAAGTGAAGTGTTTTCACTGTCATGAACATGGGCATCTCACCACTAACTGCCCATAGAAAAAGAAGAACAAGAAGGTTGCTGGAGTTGCAGTTGGAGAGGCCTTAGCCTCACAATTTGAACTTGATTTCTCTTTGATTGCATACCTGGTTTCAAGCTCAATGGGGTTGGTGTGGTATCTTGATAGTGGTGCGTCTTTCCATATGATAGGAGACAAAGAGTTGTTTAGTGACTTGGAGGAGAAGGACCTCCAAATGCATATAGAGATGGGCGACGATGGTAGATATAGTGCGACCAACATTGGAACCATTACCTTTGAGAGGGAGTTAGGTAAACCATTTTTGTTGAAATATGTTATGCATGTTCTAGGTCTGAAGAATAACTTGGTCTTGGTCGCAATGTTGGAAGACAGAGGTTATGACATTGTTTTCAGCGAGGGAAAAGCTTTCTTGTGACATAAAACAATGGGTCAAACCAAGAGGATAGGGATTCGAGTTAAGAATCTATACAAGCTAGAGGTAGATGGCTGCGCCGCAATGATGGGCAAAGCAGACGAAGTGGTGATCCGGGATGAGGGTGAATTATGGCATAGGAGATTGGGCCACCTTCACCATGGCGCCTTGAAGATTTTGCAACAAATTTCTACTGGACTTCCCAAGGGTACTCTTGCGCAGTCAGATCAGTGCAAGGGATGTACTATGGGTAATTTTGTGAAGACCACCTTTCATGAGAAGGAGAACCATGCTTCGGTGATCTTGGAGAGAATTCACACAGACGTGTGTGGACCTTTCTCGGTTGCTTCAATAGAAAAACACAGGTATTGTGTTATTTTTTTTTATGACTATTCTCATAGATGCTGGATTTTCTTCATGCAGAAGAAGAGCGAAACATTCTCAAATTTCTGTGAGTTTAAAGCATTGGTGGAGAAGGAGTCGTGGAAGCAAGTGAAGGCTCTGCAGAGCGATAATGGTGGTGAATATATCTTGAACGAATTCAAATAATTCTATAGCAAAGAAGGAATTCGAAGAGAACTCATAGCGCCTCATAACCCACAGTAGAATGGGGTCGCGGAGAGGAAGAACAGAATGATCATGGGTGCTGCACGAGCTATGCTTGAGGGGGAGCTACACTTGCATGCGGAGGAGGAAATTCTTGTTCCCAAAGATGAGCCTCTAGATGTGGATCAACCATAGGAGGAGATTCATGCAGTGGAGGAGTCCACTCATGCAAAACCAAACATCAGATTTGGAAGAAAGTGTACCACAGAAGCTGAGAGACTGAAGCTTGATGTCGTAGAGAATTTAGGAGTCCCTACATCATAGCGCAGACAGAGACAGTCACCTAACCGATTTACTGGATACATGGCTCTCATGAGCAAGTGTATCATGATAGAGCCATCTTCTTTTGAATAAGCAGCGTAGGAGTCCACATGGTTAGATGCCATGGTGGAGGAGTATGACTCCATTGTCAGAAACAGTGCTTGGGATATTTTTCCAAGGCCGGTGGGTAAATCAGTGGTAGATTCGAAATGGATCTACAAGGTAAAGCAAGCTGCTGATGGGAGCATCGAGAAGTATAAGGCAAGATTTGTTACCTGGGGCTTCTCACAGATCGAGGGGATTGATTATGAAGAAACCTTTGCACCTATTGCATGGTATTCTTCCATAAGGATCATCCTTGCTCTCTCAGCGCAGATGGGTTGGCACATTCATCAGATGGATGTGAAGACTACGTTCCTTAATGGGATCATTGAGGAAGAGGTGTACATTGAGCAACCTAAAGGATTTGAGATCTTCAGCAGTGAGTCGCATGTGTGAAAACTCAAAAGAGCACTGTATGGGCTGAAGCAAGCACCACGTGCTTGGTACACACAGATCAACAACTATTTCACTTGACTTGGCTTCACCAAGAGTGAGGCAGATGCAAACCTATACCAAATTGTGGTGGAGGGTAAGATTTTAATCATTTTTATTTATGTTGATGATTTAATACTAACAGGTGATGAGAAGTTGATACACTCATGCAAGGTAGATCTTGCAAAGGACTTTGAGATGAAGGATTTGTGCCTCCTTCATTATTTCCTTGGATTGGAAATATGGTAGCGAGAAGGTGAACTGTTTGCGTCTCAAGGAAAGTATGCTAGGGAGATACTTGGTAAGTTTCACATGGAGGACTGCAAGCCCATGGATACTCCTCTTCCAAGAAATTGGAGGAAAGAGGATGCTACATCGACAGAGGTAGTGGATGCCACTGTTTATCGACAATTGGTGGGTTCGCTCATGTATTTAGTTAATACAAGACCGGACATATACTATGCGGTGAACCAGCTTTCTCAAGCGATGGTTAAGCCTACCAAGCTCTTTTGGAAGGCAGGCAAGCATGTCTTGAGGTATCTCAGGGGCACATCTGAGTATGGATTATGGTACAGACAGACGAATGAGCTGAAGTTGCATGGCTTCATGGATGCAGATTGGGAAGGTAGCCCAACGGACATAAAGAGCACATCAGGAGGGGTTTTCAGTATCAGATCTACAACAATTTCTTGGTACAGTAGGAAACAAATATCCTTGGCACTCAGTTCAGCGAAAGCAGAATACATGGCAACAAGTCAAGCTGCATGTGAGGCTATCTAGATGAGGAAGATCCTGGTTGGTTTGTTCGGTTCTCATTTAGATCCTATAGTGATACATTGTGATAATCAGAGTTGCATTAAACTCTCGATTAATCTTGTGTTTCATGATATCTCTAAACATATTGATATTTTCTATCATCATATCAGAGATTGTGTGCAGTGGAAGATCATGTTGCTTTAGTACATTCCTACAGAAGATCAAGATGCAGATATTCCGCCGAAGGCACTCGACAGGAACAAATTCAAATACCATAGAGGTAGGATCGGTGTGAAAGATAATCACTATCTTGTTGAGAGGGAGCGTTGAGATTCAACAAGATGATGAGCTTAGTGAAAAGTAAGCACCTTCACTAAATGGGGCCCGCAGGCTATTTTTAGGTGTTTGTCTATTTTTAGAAATGGTGAGCATATTATATAAGTTGCAAGATGTTATTTGTAGATGGTTGGTCAAATGTGAAAAATAGATGAAATTATATTTTTAGAATATCCGACGAAGTCTATTTATAGATCGCCAATATAAAAATAGATGCATGTTGATTATTATTAGCCCTTAATAATAATCCGACAATAAACATCAACTTATTCTCTTGGAGCGCTTTATTTCAGTGAACAGATTTGGAGAATCATTGGGCTGAAGGAATTACGCAAATCCTAGGGTTATTGGTGGCTCATGCATGGAGGACTCAGTTAGAACTGAAGTGGAAAAACTATGACAGAGTTGGAAGAGTAGTTACGGGAGTTATTAGTCAGTTTAACTCAGTTAATGGAGTTAAACACAGTTGAGCTAGTTGTATCTAGTCTAACTGAAAGATACACTAGTGAGATTTAAGTGAATTAATTAGTTAATTAATTCACAACTAATAACTCACTAACAATTGAACAAATACAGAAGTTAACTACTTGCATGTCAGTTCCAGTGGAGACCCAGTGGAGAGATAATTGAAAGGGTGAGATGGACTATCTGTTGTGACTATAGTGATGCATTTAATGCATATGACACACATTGGAGTTGCCAATAAGGATTGCGCAGTCAAGGCAAGGCCAATTCTAATTCATTCAGAGGTCTTCTTCAGCAAGGATTGCGCAGCGGAGGTAGGCTGTCAGGAGGCAAGAAATTGGTGCATAGATATGCAAAATTCTGCATGACAGTGTGTAATGATTGTTGATTGTACTGAGAGCTTGATGTACTAAGCTTTGCATGAGATTATTACATGATTCCATTGATATATATATAATATATTATAGTAGGGGTTTTTAGCTTCAAGATGAATTTATTCACATGTGTTTGCAATTGAGTTTTAAATTTCCGCAAGTTTAACAGTGGAAGGATTATGTTTTTAGCAAGAAGATAAATATTGTTAGACTAGGAGAATCTGGTAATACATCAGTATTAATAAATTTCTACAGTGTTGATCTGAAGTCTCTGCAACCAATTGTAAAGCACTTCAGGAAACTTTCCCCAGAAAATTTCATATAGGTCACTCGCAGATTCAAAAAATAGGACTCGATCTTTTACAGTCTTTTCCCTCTGCTGCCAAAGTTCTGCTTGTTGTGAAATGAACTGATCAAGGTGCTTATACCACCAGATTTGTAGTTCCCTCTCAGAGATCCACGATACCATGATTTAACTTCCAAATAAGTTTTCAAGTCCCGGTAATGGAACCATTTGTTGGCGAAAAGGAGGTCTCTGGGCAAGACCCAGGTTCAGGTTTGAGGCCAACAAGGTTTCCGCAGTAGTCTAGAACAACGTTGACATTTTCACCTTGCTCAAGGGAGTAGGGAGTCTCACCCGAGGCATGTCGTGACCTTAGTAATATTAGAAGCTATATCATGTAGAAGACAAATATGAACACAGATAACAACTATGGAGATTTAGAAGCGAGATATATATCTTAACTTTAAGAAGGAGCTATCATTCATTAGGATATGTTCATAATGTCGATTAAAAAATTAATCTAGGCATACATTCACCATAAGAAATTAACCATTAATCAACTCGCGATATCACACACAGCAAAAACCCGATTTCATTAACAATATCAAAACATCATACATGTGCTCTGCAGAGTCTATTACAATCTAATTCAGTACAGAGGACTTCACACAAAGCTCTCCTGAGGATCTTCTTCTTCTCGGCCTCTCCCCTGACTGACTAAATCTCTAACAGCTGACTACCTACTTGCTTATTTGTTTATCCTTGACAAACACTCTCATTCCTTGCCTTTTTCCTCGCTCCGTTACCTTTCGCTTCTTCTTTTCAGTGGGAGTTCTACTTATTGTTCTTGTCTCCCATATCTTCCATTTGTGTTGTTCTATACCAATGCCGCGCCACTTGTCTTCTAGTTTTCCGCAATTGTGACAGCTCCCTATCTACCTTGACTGTGTTACACCACCTGTCATCCATCTCTCCACAACTCAAAACTATTCTATCCAAAAACAAAAGCCCCAACACTTACAATGACTCGCCCAACAGAAGAAAAGGTAGAAGTCCTTTCCAAATCCTATATGGAATGCACCCACGTGGAGATTTTTAGTTGTGGGATTGGGGTCAATTAGAACACAGGAGTGCTGATGATGAAGATTTGGTGAAAGAAATCAACGATCTACATGAACAGGTCAAATTGAAAGTACAAGATAGCAACCAAAAATATAAACAACGAGCAGATTTGAAACTGCGGGAGGTAAAATTCGAAGTAGGAGACCTAGTGCTGGCGCACTTGCGCAAGCAGAGGTTTCCAAAATTTGAATACAACAAATTGAAGATGAAATAGACCGGGCCTTGTAGAGTTCTTCGGAATTTTTCTGCAAATGCTTACGAGTTGCAGTTACCTCCAGGTGTAGGAATCTCGCCCGTCTTTAATGTGAAAGATTTGTACCCATACACTGTTGTTGATGAAGAAGATAGTTCAGAGAGACGAACATGAGACACCTAGGATTAGAGGAGATCATGGATTAAACAGATGCCTCTAGCACATACGTTGGAAATTGAATAGATTCTAGACACAAAGGTGGCCAGGAAGACGTGAATCAAAGAATATTTAGAGTATTTGGTCAAATGGAAGGACCATCCCCTGGAGGATTGTTCTTGGTTGGACGCTGCCCAAATTAAAAATGCAAGGTACTCGATTGAAGAGCTCATGGACATGAGCGATGAATTTAATTTACCCCGATAGCCTGATGCAGGAGCATCCAACTGAAAGGCTACAACCGAAGTTGATTTATTTTGCTGGACAAAAGAAGAAGTTTTGAATTCTATTTTACTTTGTTTAAGTTAATTTGTGCTAACTTAGCCATTTTAATTTGTAGAATAAAAGATGTTGGAAATATTTTCATTGATGGCAAAGGAGCACAAAGGAGCAGCACCAGAACCAATAATAACGTAAAGGCAGCAAACGTAGCAGAGAAGTAGCAAAAGCAGAGAGGCAGCGAATGTAGAGAGGCAGTGAATGTAGCAGAGGCAGTGAATGAAAATAAGAAGGAACCAAAGGTAGCAAGGCAACAGAGGCAACAAAGAAGCAGAGACAACAGAGGCAGCGAATGAAGTGGAGAGGCAACGAATTTCTTCAGTGCATATAATAAGGCAATGATATTTGCAAGACACAACGAGGACCAGAGATCTTACACGTAGCAAAAGCAAGAAGATGCGAGAGCCGAGGGGAAGAGGCCAATTAAAAAAAGATGATTAAGCCAAGAGAGAGAGGCTAGAGCCAAGAGACAGAGAGGGTTTTAATCTGTATGAAAAGGTATATGTCGAGTGTGATAACTTGGGATGAGATTCAATAACAAAGACAAGCTTAAGAACAAGCTAAGGAGGAATAGCATGGAGAAACCAGAGTTACAGAGCGCGACAATATAAAGAACAGAAAAATCGAATAAGGAAAAGAATTCTTTGAAGAATTCCAAGGGAGGTGAGTGGATGGTCAGGATTAGATCGCAGAAGTGAAGATGAAAGATGAACGATGGAGATCAAATCGCACCAGGAGCGATTTCGAAAATCAAAACATTTAGCGGTTAAGTGTTAAGGCCGTCGCAAGGAAAGTTAAGTTGCGTGCGATGTGAAGCGGAGAAAGGAAACGTGTTGGCACTGCGTAATATCATAGATCACACGAAATAGAGGTAACCACTAAGTTAAATGGTTATAAGTTTCGAACTGCGAAGTAAGGGCAGTGATGTAATGATGACGTGGCAGTCACGTAAAGATGATGTGGCAGTGACGTAAATAAGACGAGGTAGTGACATAAATATGACGTGGCAATGACGTGGAGATGATGTGGCAGTGACGTGGCAGATGATGTGGCCCTAACCCAAAAAATCACAAGAATTTATGATGACGTGGCAAGGTGACATGGCGATGACATGGCAGGGTGACGTGGCATGATGACGTGGACCTAGCCTGCATACCGCACTTCACAACACTTAAGGGATAGCAGTAAGGCAACCACAAGTTAAGTTAAATTTTGTCATGCGAAATGAAGGGACACATGTCGACCTTGCACAACATCGCATCCTGCAAGAAATAGGGTTTAACTTCAAGACATCGCAAGGTATGTTGATTTGGTTGCGATGCGGGAAGGATCAAGCGACGCGATGCGATGAAGAAAGTCCACATGGCAACACTGCGCATGAGCATAGATTGCATATCACATGGCTTATGGTTTATCGCTATTGGTAGAGTGGGAAACCTATGGTCAAGTGTTTGAGATGAGTTGTGATTGGTTCAAGGTACTGTGGGACCCGATAGCCCTGTTTCGTGTATATTATATACATGTTGTTTGATTGCTTAAAGTATGTATGTTAATATGTGTAGTTTATTGCTAAACGTATGTATGTTATATATGTGATGTTTGATCGATAAACATATGTATGTTGATAAACTCGGATTTGTAATACTCCGCTGTGTTAAAAGGGAGTTTTATGTGGGCCATACCCCACAGGTCACAAAGAAATGATATGAATGCAAATAAAAGTACCAAGACCTCGGGCATAATAGTGTTGCGGTAGTAAAGCAAACGAAAAGGTTGGACACGGAAGAAGAGTTGGGCTAAAAGGGGTAGTTATGCAGCAAAGTTGGAATATAACTGCGGAAATAGAAAAGACAAAAAGACAACGAGCAGAAGAGGACAAACGCTCAGCAAAGATAAGAAACTGAAAGGGTTGAGTAAAATAATTGATTGTAACTATAAATGTATTATTTATTTTATATTGTTTGTGATGCGAAGGCAAGTCTCCGTAGGCAAAGAAAAACTCCAATGTAATACTGAAATGAGTACATAGTGTTGTAACATCCTGAATGTGCTAAGCGAGGAAATGAGAAGGTGGAAGGCAAAGAGTCATACCTGTTCATTTCATATTCCCATATGGAATGAAAACAAATATGAGGTGATCTCTATAAATGATTTTATTGTCATATACACAAAGAGGTTAGAGAGTGGAAGAAGAAGATAAAGAAGATAGAGAAGCTATGAAGATCCATAGATGATATAAAGTAGATTTGAAGGCTGGAAGGACAGAAGTGAAGAAGGAGGAAAATAGAGCTGATATCAGGTAAATCAGCATATGATTTTATTGTAGAGTGAGGAATTTGGTGCTTCCATATCAAGTTGTAGCTTGATAGATGTCCAGTTGTAGTTGGTTGAAGTAGGAGCCTCCTGTGGGTTGTAGCCTACAGAAAATACATGGGAGTTGGTGCTTCCATATAAATTTGTAGCTTGATAGATGTCCAATTGTAGCTGGTTGAAGTAGGAGCCTCTTGTGGGTTGTAGCCTACAAAAAATAAATGGGATTTGGTGCTTCCATTTCAAGTTGTAGCTTGATAGATGTCCAATTAGAGCTGGTTGAGGTAGGAGCCTCCTATGGGTTGTAGCCTGCAGAAAACAGATGGGATTTTGGAGCTTCCTTGCAAGTTGTAGCTTGCAGAATTTGATGTAGTAGGCTCCTGTATGTTGGAGCCTACATAAAATCAGCGGTGGAGGGAGTTGGAGCTTGCCTTTGCATCACAACAATAATAAGATTTGGTTTTCTCCCTTATGGGTTTCCACTTATATTCGTTGTCCATATGCATGATGATTATGTGTTGATGTTCTGTATTTAATCTGCTTAATACTTGCTGCTCACATATTAAGATTGTTGTTTCATTATATATTAAGGTGGTCATGAAATGAAGGTGTAAATAGGTTTAAAGGAAAGTTTTAAAAGTCCATGAATGTATTAAATTGATTCACCCCTCCCCCCCTCTCTCAGTTTAACTAAGGGTTTTGGTTAAATTATGATTAGTTAAGTAGTTAGTTGAATAAATTGTTTTGAAAATGAATGACAGTTTCTCAACCATATGGGGATTTTTGGGATAGGCATAAAACCGAACCAAATCCACCATTGTGAGGTTCTTCCAGCCGTAGCCAGAAAGGAGAGAACAGAATAGTAGAAGTAAATTTAAAAACCAGCCGTTTGAGGGCTTGGCTCTGAGTTTTCCATTTCCAAATTAATTCTAAGTGTTTTGTGTTTGATCAGGATCTCTATTTTAGAACAATACTTCATTTTCAAAAAAAATCTAAGTGTTTTGTGCTTTGATCAAGTTCCCTATTTTGAATTAGTTGTTTTAAATCTCTGTTGAGACTAAACATTTGTATTTTATTGCAAAACAAGAGGACTAATCGGATTTTCAGTCACAAGCAAGGCCATAGGACTTGTATATCGTGTTAATGCAGAATCAACCAATCGGATTTGAAAACTCGACAGGGACCATAGACCCAACACCTATCAACGGTGATAAATAACGTCGCAACCACAACTTTTTCATACATCGCAGAAAATAGGAGTATCGGCTAAGAGTTTTCGCAAGTTAAAATTATTAGTTTGCGATGCGAAGTGTATCAGTGGGAACATTGCGTGGACCGTTGAATCGAGGACAAGCCAACAATGGAGATTGCAATGGCCCGTAAGCGATTTCACACATTGCAATGTTTAGGAGATAGAATTAAGTCAATCGCACGGTAAGTTTAAAGATTTTCGATGCGAAGTGGAGGGACACATGCCGACCCTGCGCAACATCGCATCCCACAAGAAATAGAGTTTAACTCTTAAGGTTGCGTTGTAAAGTTCTGTGAAGTGTGATTGTCCGTGATTGGTCAGAACTGTATGGGACCCTCCGGTAAGAAAATCCTACGTATTTGCATTGGTTTGGGTTTTACGCATTGGTTTGGACTTGTATATGGACTGTGTGTGTTATGAAATTCCGTTGTTTGATCCTTGCGCGTATGTATGTTGTGGCCTTCTAGGGTTGAACCCTGTTGCATGTACAGGGAAATTTTGTGTGGAATTTTAAAACTCATTTTCCGCAGTGTATTTTGATACTTTGCAACAAGTTTGCATCATGTTGGCAGCATTATCACAAGTATTACAATATTCGACATGAATTCTTTTTATTGAACTTTCTCCCCGACAAAGTGAAACTATGTATCAATGTGCTTAGTGTTTTTATGAAACACCGGATTATTTGCAAGTTTGATGGAGCTCTAGTTATCACATCTGATAATTTTTGCATCTTTCTGTTCTTCTCTTGCATCTTGGAGAAGTATCCTCAACCAAAATTCCTCACAAGTTGCTGCACACATCACTTGGTACTCAGCTTTTGCTGAAGGCAAAGATACTGTGTTCTACTTTTTGCTGCTCTATGCAATGACCCCAGACCCAATTCTAAATGCATAGCCTGTTATGGATCTCCTATCATCTACATTTCCAGCCCAATCGGAGTCTAAAAAACCTATCAATTTAACATCACAAGACTCAATATATATAATGCCATAGTCTAAGGTTCCTTGTAGATACCTTAAGATGCCTTTTGCTGCAACGTAATGGCTCTCAAGTGGCTTGGACATACATTGGCTCAATGCACTAATTTCATAAGCCAAATTTGTTCTAGTAGTGGTAAGGTAGATTAAAATCCCAAACAACTATTTGTACAATGTTACATCTACCTCCTTAGAAACGTCATCACTCTAAAGTTTGATATTATGCTGTAACAGCACTACTGCAACTTTACAATGATCCATCTTAAAATTTTTCAGTAGACTCCTAACATTCTTACCCTGTGATAGAAAATTGTGTCCTGAATCTCTCCACATTTATAGACCCAAACAGTAATGAATCTCACTGATGTATTTCATCTCAAACATTTGTGACATCTGCTCTTTGATTTCTTTAATGAGTTTATCTACATTTCCTGTAATGATAAGATCATCTACATATTAAATCAAAACGATTCACCCCTTTTCATCAAACACAGTATAGAGATTGGGGTAATTTTTGTTTCTATTATAACTGTGTCGTAAGAAAAATGAATCAATTTTATCATACCATGACATGGGAGCCTCTTTTAGTGCATATAAATCTTTATTTAATCTACAGGCTAAATTTTCTTTCCCCTATTTAACAAATCCCTCAGGTTGATCTAAATACACTTCCTCTTTCAACTCCCCATTTAAGAAAGAAGACTTAACATCTAGTTGGTGGATCATCCACTGATGTTTAGTAGCTAAATAAATTAACATTATGATTGTATCACGTTTAGCTACAGGGGTGAAGGTTTCCTCATAGTCTATACCTTCTTTCTATGAATGCCCCTTTGCAACCAGCCTAGCTTTGTATTTATCTATGCTCCCATCTGCTTTAAATTTGGGCTTGTATATCCATTCACAACCTATGGTTTGTTTTTAAGAATTGATTCATGTTCCTCTTCCATGGCTTCCCTCCATTCATTATATGGACTGGCTTCTTTATAACTAGAGGGTTCAACAAAATTTAACATGCTAGTTATAAAATCATTATCCTTATATCTTGTTGGCAATTGAGTTTTCCTACCTGATCTCTTGAGTGTTGGATTGGCATCAAACCTGTTCTGATTTTTCCTTGATGGACTTGGTTCGAAGATTGCATATGTAACATATTCTTCTTCCTTTTTTTTCCGCTGCTCATGGATGTCTCTTGCTTCATTATTCCCTTCTTCCACCAACAAAGGAATGTCCCATACTTCATTGTTGTTTTCACTGTTTCCATCATGAGCCTACTCATGAAAAAATACATCTCTACACACAAAAGCTTTATGACTAGAGGGATCAAAAAAAAATTAAGCTTTAAATTTAGTATAATACCCAACAAAAGTGCATTTGATGGCCTTTGAATCCAATTTCTTTCTATCCTCTTTTGGAACATGAGAAAAGGATTTACATCCAAAAATTATTAAGTGTTTAACTATAGGTTTAAAACCTAATAAGGCTTCAAATGGAGTTTTAAATTCAAGACTCTTTGTTGGACCCCTGTTTTTAAAATACATTGCAGTATTTATCACTTTAGCCAAAAATCCATTAGAAATATTCTTACCTTTCACCATGGTGTGAGCACACTCCACAAGGGTTTTGTTTTTCCTCTATGCAACCCTATTCTACTGAGGAGTATGGCGTATGATAAGATTCTGCGATATTCCATGGTCTTTGCAATATTTTCTGAAATCAACCTTTTTATACTCTCCCCCTTGATTCGAGCAGAGAATCTTGATGAATTTACCTATGGGCTTCTCAATCATGCTTTTGAACTGTTTGAAGTATTAAAAAGTATGACTCTTTTTGCTGATAAAATATACCCACGTGAATATTGTACAATCATCAACAAATAATAAGAAATAATAAGCACCTCCTAATGACCTTGACTACATTGGCTCACTGATCTAGATCTTGGGGGGAGGCCCCCAAGATCTAAAAATTTTAAATGGATCTAGATCTGCAAAATTAGAATGCCAGAAAAAAAGAGAGAACACAAAGTAAATAAAACCACAAAGAAAATTGTTTTATTAAAACAAAGAATAACTGTAGAAGCTACATTGTGGTGGACAATCTCCCCTTTTACAAAGTGAGGCTTGTTATTTATAGCCTTTTTTGAGTTACAATACCATGGGTAGATACCATAGGTGGATACCATGGGTCAAAACCATGGGTAGATGAATATCATGGATAGATGTCACTTACAATACCATGGGCGAATAAATACAATGGGTGGATGAATACCATGGGTCGATGACATTTACAATACCATGGGTAAATTCCATGGGTGGATGGATAACATGGGTAGATGAATACCATGGGTGGATGCCATTTTCCATTCGGATCATTCCTCCCTCCTTAAGAAGCAATGGTTCCCATTGCGTGAAGTTTTGTCCTGAGAAGCCTTTGTTGAATATGAAGAGCCACTGAAGAGAAGGTTTTCTGTGTAGTTAACCCATAATCGTGATGAACGAAGATCCGCGAATAGAGATACCCTGTAATGCTTGTGACCAACAGTGATATTGATAGTGTGCGGCCTAGAAAATGGACTTCGATGAAGTGTGGGTTTGTGGATGAAACAAAACCATGAAAAACGAAGATCCGAGGATAGAGATACCTTGTAATGCTTGTGACCAACTGTGTTACTAACAGTGTGCGACCTAGCAAATGGACTTCGATGAGAAGGATTTTGTGCGGTTGACCCATAACCGTGATGCTGATTGTTGATGAAGTAGTAGGTGCCTACATAGCTTGGGGTGGGAGGGCACATCTCCAAATAACCCAAGCTAAATGCTGTTATGCTGAAACTGATGAATGTGAAGTAGGTGCCTACTAAAGTAGGGTGGGAGGGCACGTCTCCAAAGGGAACCCGCTCTGAATGCTGCTCCAAATTTAAAATGAGAATAACTCGGTCAATATAACTCAGAATATTTATTATAGCCTAGTTTTGGAAATGGAATGATCATTATACATCTTCTCATGTGTTTGAACTCGCTATCTAGAGATTTAGACTCTTAGATTTGCGCTGGAACTGTCCCGTCGTCACAAAATTTTTGAAAAAAATAGCTGATTTTAAATCAGCGATAACTCCCTCGTCCGAACTCCGATTCGACCGATTGTTTTTTTGAAATCGGGTTATTTTTCAAGAGGAGCGCAGATGTGTAGCCATTTATCTGAAATTTCCCACTTAAAACTGCAAGAAATGACAGGAGAGCCGCCATCCATGAATTGTCGTCAGAAAAATTACTTCAACATTGCTGATTTTGAATCAGCGATATCTCCCTCATCCGAACTCCAATTCGGCCAATTTTTTTTTTGAATTTGAGTAGTTTTTTGCAAAGAATCCAGATCTTATCTTTTTTTTTGTAATTTTTTCACTAAAATTTTCAGATCTGATCTGAAAACTCGCTTCCCAAAAAAATTCATGGAGTTTGCTAAAGATTGCTGCAAAACATTGAAACTGAAATATGTTTCAAACCCTCATTCCCATGGAGGTGTAACCTGAATTTGATACCACTGGTCCAAATATTTGGGGGAAGCCCCCAAGATCCAAAAATTTTAAATGGATCTGACAAGATCTGTAAAATTAGAATGCCAGAAAAAAAGAGAGAACACAAAACAAATAAAACCACAAAGAAACTTGTTTTATTAAAACAAAGAATAACTGTCGAAGCTATATTGTGGTGGACAATCTTCCCTTTTACAAATTGAGGCATATTGATGGCCTCCCACCTATTCCATTTGGACCTGCAACATCAATTCTTTTAGTTTTTTAGCTTCAACACAACTTACTGTTTTTAGTAGGTTTTCGGGTCCTCCACTCCCGGAGCCGTTTTGGGGACTTAAAGACCCAGGTGGATATTGGTGGCCACCCACCGAGTCCATTTGAACCCCCACCATCAGTTATGTCAGTTTGTAAGTTTCAGCACAACTTACTATTTATAGCATTTTTTCGGGTCCTAAACTTTCGGAGTCGTTTTGAGGCCCTAAACGACGCTTTTTGGGAAAACAGAGAGCAACATTGGTCATAGACCATGTTGCTCACTCAAAAGTTGTAGTCCTCGGATAGATATTTCTAACGAGCTATTAAGCATGTCAAACAGAGATCGAATGCCAAAGTTACGTCCCTGGGAAGTTGAAACACCAACTTACCCAAATGGGGTCCACAGTTTTGGCGCTTCATCTCCTAGGGCTAGGTTTTTGGACGTTTCAGATTTTACATTGTTTCTCAACAATAAATAGGCCTTCGAGCCTCATAGAAACACAATTCAAGGGGTTGGTAGCCATCATATCTCTTCTCAGTGATACGCTACCAGTACCCTAGCTCATCTATTTCCATTATGTCTATAATAGGCCTTCAAGCCTCAATTTAGCACAGTTCAGAGGCCTGTGTACGCCACATTTCTTCTCAGAGATACGCCACCAGCACCCTATCTTGCTTCCATTATGTTTGTAAGCTTATTTCAGGCATTATTTTATTAATAAAGTGAAGCATTATTTCCGCCACGTCTCTGTGTTTATGGTTATATCTGTATTCTGTTGTGTTCCTGCATAAAATCTGGATAAGTGGTATCAGAGCGGTCTGCTCTTTCTCTGTTTTTATTTTCATGTCCCCAACGCGGCCAGGGTATAAGGAGTTCAACCTCGCAACCCTGACGACCCCCATGGCGGAAGGAAAGAAAGACGAGGGAGCAAGAGATCCTATCAAAATCTTGCTCAAGGATGCCCTTGAGAAACAAAGGAAAGCGATGATGGATAACTTTGACTAGATACTTCAATGGCTGCCCACCGACGGCACATCTACATCCATCACCTCCGCCAATAGGTCCGCGACATCTTGGACAAATCTAATACCAAGTTCAACAAAATTTCACCCACCATGGAGGAACTTAACGCAATGGAGACCATTGCTTCCTAATGAGGGAGGAATGATCCAGGTGGATATCGGTGGCCTCCTACCTATTCCATTTGGACCCGCAGCATCGATTCTTTTAGTTTTTCAGCTTCAGCACAACTTACTATTTTTAGCAGATTTTCGGGTCCTGCACCCTCGGAGCCGTTTTGGGGACTTAATGACCCAGGTGGATATTGGTGGCCACCCATTGAGTCCATTTGAACCCCCACCATTAGTTATTTCAATTTGTAGGTTTCAGCTAGCAGTTTTTCGGGTCCTAAACTTTCGAAGCCGTTTTGAGGCCCTAAACGACGCTTTTTGGGAAAATGGGGATTCACTCAAAAGTTGTAGTCCTCAGATAGATATTTCTAATGAGCTATTGAGCATGTCAAAAAGAGATTGGATGCCAAAGTTACGTCCTTAGGAAGTTGAAACACCAAATTACCCAAATAGGATCCACAGTTTTGGTGCTTCATCTCCTAGGGTTAGGTTTTTGGACGTTTCGGATTTTATATTGTTTCTCAACAATAAATAGGCCTTCGAGCCTCATTGTAACATAGTTCAGGGAGTTGGTAGCCGTCACATCTCTTCTTAGTGATACGCTGCTAGTACCCTAGCTCATCTATTTCCATTATGTCTGTAATAGGCCTTTGAGCCTCAATGTAGCACAGTTCAGAGGCCCGCATATGCCACATTTCTTCTCAGAGATACACTACCAGCGCCCTATCTTGCTTCCATTATGTTTGTAAGCTTATTTCAGGCATTATTTTATTAATAAAGTCAAGAATTATTTCCGTTGCGTCTCTCTGTTTATGGTTATATTTATATTCTGTTACGTTCCTCCATAAAATCTGGATCACCCACATAAGTCAGTGTGGACTAACTCTAGTGTATCTCTTTGTTTTCTATTTACATTTACAGGAAATTCATCTCTATGCATCTTCCCAAGAGCACATGTTTCACAATCAACATGAATATGCTTTAAATAAGGGATACCATTGACCATACCTCTTTTCTGAAGTAGCAGCAAATCATTGAAATTAATATGGCCAAATATCTGATGCCATAAATATTTTGTAGACATACCTGATGATGTCAAAGCTTGATGTGGCGCACTTCTCACTTTCATATTGTAAATACCACCCAGAAGAATCCCTATTGCAATTGTCTTCATACAATCCAACAAATCATTAACAACACAATATGACTTATAAATTCTACCTTAAGGTTCTGATTTGTTATCATTGAAACGCAAATTAGATTCTTATTAATTCCAGGTACATACATCACGTTCTGAATGTACCTAATATTTCCATCAGGTATAATTATAGGAACATTACAATGTCCTTTGATTTGGTACCCTTTTTCGTTGCCAAGATATATTTTTCTTCCATTGCTGGTTTCTTTGAAGTCTTCAATCCATTTTTTGTTAGCTATCATGTGGTTGGATGCTCCTGAATCCACATACCATGTATCTGCTTCATCCTTCTCATCAGAATCAGCCATAAACAATATGAGGTCCTGGTTATGGTCATCATCAACAAAGTGTCCTGCATGTCTTTTGTATCTCAGCTGACTTTCATCAAACTCCTTCTTTCAACAATGTTTAGCCATATGGCCAATTTTACCACAATAGAAACATTTTAATGTTGAATCATTCCTATTTGATGACATAGCTTGAGATGGATTCGACCTTTTTTGTGGTGTACCTCCACCTCTCTGTCCTCCATTTTCCTTCCCTCTGAGGGGCTTCTTCTTCACCATTAAAGGAAGATCTAAATTCTACGGTTTCAAAGACATCCGCCATTCTTCCTCTTGCATTAGAATCCCTGTCAATTCTTCAAATTTGGGGGCTTTCTCTCTCGCATTCAAGCATGTGATAAACATCTTATAGTCGTCAGTCATACCATTCATAGTAATTGTTACCAGATCAATATTACTTATAGCCTCTCCTATGTCGCGAATCCTGTCTTTCAGGTCCTTGATGTGAGAGATGAGCACAACAATTGTTTCATTCTCCTCCATTTTGATGGAGATAATATTGCTTTTCAATAATAGTAGGCGATTTTTATTTATGATTTTGTATAGATCCTTGAGAGTTGTCTAGATCTCATTTGCTGATTTGCAATCTCTAAAGTGAGGAATAATGCAGTCTTTGACTACCATTTTCAACATTCTTTTCACCTTGTTCTCCCTATTCTCCCAATCTTGTACTATCGCAGCTGTTGCGCCTCCTTCAACTGTAGGTTTCACTTCATTGCCATTCACAATCCCCCATGCACTATGGCCTTCCAGTATAGTCTGAAACATGAATTTCCAATTAGAATAATTGGAACCGTCAAGCTTGTTGCTCTCGTTCAAGTATACCTCCATCAGATTATTCATCTTGACACTAAAAAAAAATTACTTCCAGCAATTGACAGACCATATCTACAAATGAATATACCCCAGATCCACAAAAAAAAAAATTTCAAGAAACAAATCTACCTGATATTCGACTACTCTGGTAGGTTTCTTTGTGCACTGCACAACGGGCTCACAAGCTCCTTGTCACGACCTCTTCTGGTGCGAGCTCATGGGCTTCTCTGTCACGGATCACACTTGCTACGATTCTCACACTTTACCAGTGATATTCTACTACCTCTGGTGCCACAACTCACTAGCTCCTCTACAATGATCTCACTGGATCTACAGGCACGAGATTTTTGGCTCAACAGGTACAAGCTCTATGGCTCAATCCGTGATCCACAACACGAGCACTCTGGCTCCACGACTCTCCACAACACGAGCTCTCTGCTCCTTCAACACGAGCTATCAAACTCCATGGCTCTCCTCAGCACGAGCTCTTGGGGTCCTCCAACACGAGCTCATTGGTTCAACGATGCTCCTTAGCCACTCTGATCTCAGTGGCACTCAATATCCTTTCTAATGCCGCGTTGGGAAAAATCATCTAATCAGTGTGATCCTCCCATGCGATTCCGCGCTAATTTCAAAGATCAACGATGTTCTTTAGCACGGGTCTGCATTGATCAATGCTTATGTGACTCCCACGAACATGCTGATTGGTGTTTCCTCCAGGAGAAAAAAAAACAGCCTCACTCAGCCTCACTCAAGCCACCAGGGGCTTCTTTTTTTCCACTTGGACACTCACTGGGATCAAATCACTCTGGATTTGATTCGACCCTGGATCTCTGATACCATGATAAAAATGGCAGGATCAAATTTATTAAAGCAATATTAGTTAGCTCTACTCTAAGAGACTACACCAGGAGGTACCACGTCCGCAGGTCGCTCTACATTCTCATTACAAATCAAACAATATATAGCTTACATGCATATAAGGAAGTTAGAACCAATAATTAAGAAATAGGAAATAACTCCTAACATAGGGTTCTGGTGAACTGAATCTCTCTAATGAAGTTTCTCCATTATCATTAACATCAATAAGAAAATGTTGATATAAGTGACCATTAGAAAGATCTAGTGCAAATTTGGGTTTGTGGCAATTAGATCTTGCAGATCTAAGTGACCAACAACCAGATCTAGTGTAGATATGGGTATACTAATAGATCTAGGGTCCATCAATTATTTGTATTGTGTGCTTGGAGGATTATGCACATTTAGAAGGAAATTTAGTTTAGATTTGGAAAATGGAAGCAACCGGTTGTAGGTTTGAGGATAGACTAGATGGATCCTCCAATTTATTTCCTTATAAAGAAAGAGTTATTTTGCTTCTTAAGGAAAATGATCATCGGGAGGTGTTGAAAAAGTAGTATCTTCACTAAGATATCCATATCAATTAGAAACTCATGAGAAGGAGGACATTAAAGTCATGTGGGTAATCTTGGATGCGGTGAAGCATCACCTTGTACTTCATTTATTGGAGATGAAGTTAACAAAGGAGATGGTGATGCCCTAGTAAGTCTCAACCATAGTGAGAACATAAATAAGAATATAGTATTAAGGAACCAGCTGAAATATATGCAGATGTCCATATTATATTTAATTATCAGTTATCTTAGGAATATCACTCAGATTTGTGATAAACTTGCAAAAGTGGGGAAGAAGGTGGTTGATGAAATATTGGTAAATATGGAATTGAATGATGAGGAAGAATATTTAATAACCACTTCTACTTTTGTCAAGAGATCATTATTTTCCATGTAGACACTATAGATGCATAGAAGCATGTGGAGGGTCTTAGGAGTTCATTCAAGGAGAGAAAGCCTCTGAAGAAGTTTTCAAACTATAGCGCACTAATAAGTAGCATCATTGAAGAAACAATAGAAAAAAAGGCTTGCATGTTCCATTGTGGAGGATGATGTGTGAGACATTGTGTAAAGATTAGAGGGAAATCCAATCCCAGATGGATTTGCAAGAAGTTCCTTCCTTTTGAAGAGGGAGTGTTGATGTTTTTAGCATCATATAGCATCATATAGAATCATAAGAGGATACTATAGATTACATGGACACATAACCTGTAGATATATACTCAAAGCTAAGATGTCCAAGATTAGAATGTTGTGTTCTCATAACCCCATGTATTGAAAATTTTCCCTTGATAATCATTTTGTTTAAATATTCTTACTATGGTCTATTTTAACATACATGAAAGGATGTGTACACAATCCATTATAGCTTAAAAAAGTTATAATTTGATGTAAATGCCCAAAAAAAATCAAATATCTTAAACATTTCATAAATCATAGAAATGTAATGGAAAATTGGAGAAATGAACCCAAACATGTAGTTTAGTAAGCCATATAGAGCTAAGAGAAAAATTTGGATACCAAGGAGTTATAATATGTTGCACACTTCACCAAAACCAAGAAACCTATGCAAATATATTATAATAATCAACATGATTGTAAAAATGGATGATTAAAACAACCTTTGGAGTAGAGAGAGATATCATAATTCTTCCTCCAAGTTGAGTTAATCCACTAGCATGAAACCAACATAGGAGGCCAGTTCTCTTTTTTTTATCCCAAAGGAACCCATCAACCCACTTGAAATGTACCTACTAGTAAACCTGTGGGGTTCTACATCCTGTCCTCCTCTTTATAAACCAGGTCACAAGAGGGGTGGATTTGAACCTTGGATATCTCAGTTTTCAAAAATTTCATATTACTTCGATCACCAATTGAGTTTCCCCCTGGAACAGAGGCCAATTCTCATTAACTGAAAAATAATCTGTCTGGCCAACAACAGGGGATCTCCACGGTAAAAAGTCCCAACTAGACTCTAAACCTTTTGGAGTTGGGATCCCGTCCGGGGTGTGGATCCGGCTACCGCTTAGTTCTCCCTTCCTTGGGTCTCAATAGGACTTAATTAACCTGTAGATACACTCTTATTCGGATGATACAAGACACATGATTGATGAATTAAATGAACATACAACACTATACGTAGAAAGCTGAATTATAAATCATGGGGCCAAAGGAAATGTTGTCAATAACATATCATTAGGGTCATGCTCGTATGTTGTTCTAACCACAGAAGAAACAATTCTTTATGGCAGAATACCCTTCACTTCCCTAAATGGTTTTGGTGATAATATAAATGTCAGTAAACAAAGTTATTAACATTCATTGAGAAAGCGAAATAAACTTGGAACCATTAACACATGTTTAGAAAAATAGAATGCATAAATGACGTAATTGGAGACACAGTTTCATTAATCAAAAGATGTTAGAAACTAAAAAAAGAATACTCATAGTGTTCACACATTTATCAACATCAGATCCAGAAATGGAGTTAAGAAATGCTTGTATTCATACTCAAAATGTGTAGTCCTTCTATACAATGCTCTATATCTCTTTGAGTCCCAAACAAAAAGTCCTTTAAAATTTCCCAAAGGAGGTATTTATAACACAAAAGTTTCCCTTTGGGCTTTTGAATTTTCGCCTTCTGGACCGTTGGGCTGCCCTGCGACCTGGTGGATCCTGTGACTTGACGGATGCTGCAACCTGCGACCTTCTTTGTTCTGTGACCTGTGTAATTCCTTGATCATTTTATGAGATAAGTGATTTCTAGGTTGGGAACGATCACTTGTAGCTGGTCTCGGAGGTAGGTCTGCCACGCTTGATAATCTGCAGCGATCGGGGTGACCAGAGGTGTGTCTTCCTTTAATCTGTGTATGAATTCGAGTGCATTTGGAATCAGGGTATCTCTTTTGATACTATTCTGATTTGACAAAGAAGCCAACTTAGTGTAGATTCGCACTAGTGTCACAATAAACCGGACTAGATTTTCCCTCGATGCCTGTAGATCTCGTGATGCTGCTGCTTGCTCGATGGGTTGCATGAAGGCTTTGATATCTTGATCGATTTGCTGCCAAGTCCTGTCTTCACTCAAAGGGCCGAGGGGAGGAATGTGATGTAACTCGGCCATTGATTCTATGCCACTGATCAAGTGATCATATGTGGTCATCACCTTCTCCAGATCTTTGACCAACTTTTCCTTAAATTGTACCCTGATTTGGATCTAAGCCTTATCATTCTCGGTACGGATCCAGTCCCTCTTCGGAAAGGTAGTTGGAGCTTGTGGGTATGCATTAGACCATTCCAGGATGCGATCTAAAGCAGTGCAGGCCTATTTAAGCTGGGCGTTCTTTTCTTTGTTTCAGCCTGGGCCTTCAGGAGTGGTGCAATAGTTTGCTTTATAGAAAACATCTCTCTGTACACCTGCCTTATAGTGACCTCTAATGTGACCAACTCTCCTTGGATGGTCAGTGATGTTTCATTGGAGGAAGTGCTGCAAGCCTGCAATTGCCACACCTCTTCTTCTAATACTTTCTTTTCCACCTCTGCCTTGGCTGTTTTCTGCTCTGACGCATGCAGCATGTTCTGTAAGGCCACAATTTCTTTGCTCATCCTGCTAACATTATCCTCCGTGGCAGATGCAAATGCTATGCCGGCTGAGGCGATCATTACTGGATTTGTCCGAGTGTCTAGTACGATATCTTTGTTGGTGGTAGCTATGATAGGTGTAGTGTGGTCTCGTGCTAGGCATATCCTCTTTTATTGTCGGAGCTTGTGTGAGAATTGGTCATCGGAGATCCTGGTAAGATCAAATACTTCTTCATCTTTTCCCACGACAATGCCCAATTCTGAGAGGGCAACGCGAGCTGTACTCATAGGGCTCGTTTGAAGCATCTCGATATCAGTATTAGGAGGAGACGTCTTGCTTCCCTCTACCTCTTCGGTTGCCTTGTCTTTTTTCCTCCTATCTTCTTCCTCCTTCCTCCTTTGTTCAGCCGCCAGTCTATCTTGCTCTTCCTTTATGAGTCGTTCGGCTTTCGCTTTATCTTGGCTTTATTTTAACCGGCGTTCGCTTTCAGCCCTATCTTGCTCCTCTTTCCTTTTCCGCTCTTATTCTTTCTTCCTCTGCTCTTCCTCTTTCCTTTTGCGGGCTTCTTCTTTCTTCGTCCTTTTTGGGTCATCTTTTACTTGCTTCCCCTTCTTTTCCTGATCTGCTTTGGCCTTCTCTTCAGCCTCCTTCTGAGTTTTAGCTTCTCTTTCTCGTTGTTGGGCCACGAGATCAGGTGCTGTCTGTGTAGTTGTTCTCTTGGATGATGAAGCTTCCCCCGTGGTTTGTGCTCCTTCTTTTAAGGTCTGGTCGTCTTGGCCTTCCTGACCTTCTTGATCGACAGATTCATCTGTGGCATACTCCCTATCTTTATTGTACCAGTTTTGGATTCTATCTTCAGTAGGGCAGTTAGTGTGTTGATAGCTCCACCTGAATTTGGCTCGTTTGCAATGTGCAGGGACGATTCTGTTAGGGTCATACGTCTGGTGCGCCAAAGTGGGAAAACGGAATCCTTTCATCTGCTCGGTTTCTGCCTCCACCTCTCTGAAATATTTGACTGTATAGGCGCCGATGGTGAGTGGTAGAGTTGGCCACGGATTTTTCTTGCCTTTGGTCAGTACTTTGGTGAACCCTCTGGACATCTGATAGCATGTTTCCTGAAGCAGGAGTTTGTCTGTCGCAAACTTGGGCAGCGCGTGAGGGGCTTTGAGGGACCCAAACACTCTGATAGTAGTAAATTATGTATCTGGGAACCAATGGGCTACCTTAGTTATTGTTTCCATTGCCATCCATGACATGCAAGGAGCCTCAGTCCCGAATAATCTGCGATAGAGGGCTGGGATAAAAATATATGATATTGACTCCATATCTTGCTTGTACTAGGAATCCCAAAACACCCTGAGATGCTTATGAATTGGGCTGCTTTTCTCTGCTACCCAATTGTGCGCCCATCCGTCGAAGCTGCACCTTGCGCAGACTGCATCTAAAAGGTACAAAGCCATGTAAAAATTGGATGCAAAACCTTCGTCCGAGGCAAGCGCTACGTTGATGTTAGATCTGAGGGCCACCACAATTACATTGGCCCAATTAAAGCGGGTGCCGTGTACTGTGATGGCGTACATGAGACAAACCCATGTACCATTGAAAGTGGTCACATCCAAGCAGCCATACAATCTGCACAGCATCGCGGCCACAAGTTTTTATGCTGTTCTGAGGCCTTGCGTCGGATATTCTTGGCCCTTTTTAACCCGGAAATTCTCCGGTTCTTCCCACCATCCTTTCAAAATCTCGGGTATGGGCACAGCATGGGTGGTACACCATTCTTCGTTGAGTGTCTGCTCCCTGGTAGGAAATCTGTAATACACCTCGGCGTCTTGTCCCTTTAGAGCAGTCATAGCATCCCCGGCATGATCCCATATAACCTAGTTCTCAGGATCGACTATCTGCAAGATCCAGTCTACAATCTCTGCACAAGGGAATACTGGCGGGTGGGCTCCTGCGTAATGCAACTTGGATAATTTTACCTGTATATATACCTGCCTATCTAGAAGGTCTTCTGGGAAATCGAGTTTGGTGAATTCCTTGTATATTTGGTACCAGGTCATGCTGTCTCCTCGGCCAAAGGTACATACTGAGTCTCCAAACATGGGGGCAGGGGAAACTTGTAACTCTTCTTCTTCCACAACTTCCACCTCTTTTTTCCCTCTTAGGGACTGGTGGGGGACCCATGTCACTTGAGGCTTACGGGATGGATACACAACTTAGCTCTGCTTCAATATTACCTGATATTGTCAGAAAATCATCCCACGATAAGACAGACTTCATATTAAAAATAACAGGGCTATCTCTGACAAAGTATGGCCAAAGAAATGGGAAAACGTGCGACCTAATGACCTTGCGACCAGGTCACTGGGTCATTGGGTCACGCAGGGGTGCGTTCTATAGGAAATGTGACTAAGTGACTTGGCGACCGGGTCGCTGATTGATCAATTTCCAAGGAAATGCGACTTGGCAACCTGGCGATCGGGTCGTTGGGTCGCTTGGTCGCTTAACTTGAAATGAGATGCGACTTAGCGACTTAGCGACCTGCGAATGGGTCACATGGTCACAAGGTCACAGAGTCGCACTGGGCCTTGGATGGGGAACATGAATGGGCTGAGAGCAGAAAGAATAGATCTGGATAATAAGCATGCCAGGGCTCATGGGAAGCAATCCTATGGTAAGAATGAAGCTTTAAAGAGTATTGGCGAGGTAAAGGGGGAGAAACAGGCAGTCTTAATAAGGAAAAAGAATGAGGAAATGGCAACTTACCCAGAAAAAATGTGTTCCAGTCAGACTTATCAGAGGCATTTTCCTTCTTCTTCGTGTGAGTGAAATGTGACCTAGCGACCTTCCTATATATAAAGAGGTCGCACGTGCGAGCAATTAATGAGGTCGATGGGTCGCAAATGTGTCGTGCTTAAGAGAGGCGCGACCTCGCGACCTTGCGACCTGGAGGGTCGCGGGGTCGCGAGATCACTAGGTCGCGATTTTGAGGTTTGAACGATACTTGTGACTTGGCGACCTGGCAACCTGATAGGTCGTAGGGTCGCTAGGTCGAAAATAGGGAAAAATACCTATTCTGCGACTCAGTGACTTGAACTTTAGATTTTGACTTAGCCTTTCGATGCTCAGGGGGCACCAAAAATTTTAGATGGTGGATTTTGGAGGGTGTTGTAGAGGCTAAAACAAATGGCAATTCACTGGTAGGGTCCAAAATATCTACTGATGATTTATCTTTGTGGGGGGAGGGAGGGGGCCTTAGCAGGTTGTTCCTTTCACCCTTAGGTTTCCATGATTTTTCCTTTTGTAGCTTGCGAGGTTGCTTTGCCTGCTTGCCTATTTAGGTGCTAGTTGACCGAGCTTTTACTTCTGGATTTCAGACCGAAAGGGTTGGAGCACTTCAGGGATTTTCAGGATCTGGTATAGTTATTTCTTCCTCATTTTGTTGCTCCGCTGCCTGCAAACCTCGCAGTCCTGGCGGAGTCATTTCCTAGGAGTCACGGACGTTGCTCCGCTGTCAGCGAGCCTGGTCAGTACCCCAGCGGAGTCATCGCATCACCTCTCTCCACAGGAAGCCTTTCTCAATCCTTTACCCTTTATTGGTGTGCTACTGCACTTATTTTAAATGTGCTCAAGGCACTTATTTAGATGTGCTCAGGGCACTTATTTTTCAAAATTGAATGAAGATAAGTACCCTGAAACACTATGTGATCTTAAACATAAGTACCTTATTGGCATACTTCAAAATGTAGGAAATAGGTATGAGAATTTTTGTTTAACAAACTTAGACAAGTATGCTTGCTTAATTTTTCTACATATTTAAGAGACATATATTTTGATGTTGAAGGAATCCTTGAGTGTGCCACTACTCCCCTCAACAATAGAACCAAATTAAATATTGAATATTTCATTATGTTGTAATTACAAAAAAGAATTAAGTTCTCCAACTAATTACCCTCATAATATAGTAAAGTTACATGGTAGGTCAAAATGCCTTGTAATAGCTCCAATTTTCTCTTGACACTAATCACATAATCAACTACATTCACATAATCATCTAAATTGTTATAATTCCAGTTACCCTTTCACGCCAATCACATAATAAAATAAACTCATGGATAATAATATGGTATTACTAATAATATACTTTTATATTACATAAAATATATCCACTATGGTGTTTAAAAACACATGTGACAATTAGGAAATTTAATAAAAACTTGACATACAAGCATTTCATCAAACACTTATCCTGTAATTTGTAACACCCTCCTCCCAAACTTACCCAAGCTTACCGGTCCACTAGGGTAAATATGTGATGAAGAGTTACTATGGTGTGACTCAACCTCCTAGATCCCCTTAAGGAAGTGGAATCAACAAACTAAAACATTAATGACCTCCCTCAGGTGATACAGGAGCCCCAAGGAATAAACCAGCCTTCCATGTGTCCTAACCTTGAGTTAACATCATTTATCACTAATATGAACCATCAATAACATGTAAAAGCCTGCAAGGGAGATATTGTAGGCCTACAGTCACATGCACAAGCCTACAAGGGAGAGACTACAATTTTTTCAGCCAGTTTTGTGCCTACGACCACGAGATTTGAGCCACTTTTTGAGGGCTACGATCCATACCACTTCTCGAAACTTGATGAAAATTTACAAAATAATAAATGACACAAATAAAAATATTCTAACAAGAAACTTGATCAATGAATTGGCCTAAACAAGCCTAACAATGAAACAAATTCCGTCAAACACATGATGAACATGTAATATAGAAGCCATAAATACACATCTAAACATAGTGGTCTCATACTTATCTGAGAATCATCGCAAAGGTATGATGCCTTCTCACAATAACTACATTATCATCTATTAGGTCATACATTCATTAAGAATTCATATACTAATCAAAACATGATGATATCCATGACTAATATCTATTATAAAACCATGCTTATATCCAACATATAACCAGAATCATAACAATGATAGAACAACCGTCAAAGTCACATGATAAAAAATGAATTTAATCATGGTATACAAGGGAAAAAGAACTCTTATTAACATATGAGGAAGCCAACCAAATCAGGGACTTCCACATACCACCCGACCATAGATTGGGCTGAACCAAACCTTTCTTTCAACCAATCACCCCCGTTCCATATTCCAAGCATGAATGTGGGACTCATGACAAAGTGACCATATTTATAAGGATTTACTGCATATCCTGTCGAAACATATCAAAGATTTCTAGGCCCGAAGCAAGCACCTATAAAATATGTCTTTTCCGTATTTCCCTCCATTACCTATCAAATATTCCTAGGCACAAACAAGAAACATACACTATCAGGGTTTACTGCAATCCCAACATTTACCTGTCCAAGGATCACTATGCATATACATGCATGGATGCCTCCATATTTTTTCAACTACACCATGAGGAATTTTCCTATCTCCACCCTTAGGCTTTACCACATATCCCACCATATACAGGTCCATGAATTTCTAGGCCTTTGGGAAATTTCCTGAGACCAACTCACTCAATTTCAAAATGATCCGAAAATCCAGCTCAGCGAATTAAGAGAAGCCCATCACACCATGGATAATTTTAATGCAAGGTTGAAACCACTATCACACCTAGAAAAAAATATGCCAATGAAAACAAGAGAACCAAATACATATAAGCATGTACCATGCATCCATAAACCAGTTAGGAAATCACGCATGCAACATGTCATCTGCAATTATTCTTGCTGAAGTTGCTTGATCCCAAATTTTCCTTGATTGATATTTGCTTTCCTTTGATTTCTTGACCTTCCTTTTCCTTCTTTTCTCCAATGCTAGAGTGCTCCAATAATTATCTAAGTGTGCAAAGAGTATGAGAGAGAGAGAGAGAATAGAGAGAGAGAGAGAGAGCTCCAAGCTAAAAATGACAAAATGTTGTAAATTGATACTCACAAGATTTTTTATCAATGAGGCCTCTATTTTCTTCAATTTCCATTATTTTTCCTTTATTTTCCTCGTCATATGAAACCTGTGACATTTCACGTTCCTTTTCTCCTATATTCCATTATTTTGAAAAATAAAATGCCAATTAATGCCACTTGTATTTTCCATTTCCTTTTCCAATTTCCCTAGCCATAATAAACTAAATGAACACGCGCACTAGGATTTTTTTTCCCAACATTCATATTGTAATACATGTCCCATGAACTTGGTCTTATTTTTCCATTATTAAGTTCATTACATGGATTTTTAACCCAGTGTTATTACAGACCACTCCCCTTTAGGGGAACACCATCCTTGGTGTTCCATGACACCTAAAACCAACAAAACCATTGAAAACCAAAACACACTACCCATGGAGATATATAACTTAGCTTGATGCAGTATTTACAATGAAAAACCTCTTGAAAACAAACACCAACATGAAAAACATAACAGCATGACAACCATACCGCTTTTTGGAGATTTAAAAATAAACTCATGGCAGTATTAACACACACACGGATATATATATATATATATATATATATATATATATATATATATATATATATATACCAAAATTATTTTCCTCAACTGAAAAATAATGAAATATACATAGCCCACATCTGATCAACGATCTCCCATGTAGTTTCATTGGGCCCAAATTTTTTCCACTGAATTTAACCTGCTCTATTGCTCTATTCCGGAGCATGATCATATTTCCCTACAAAATTCAAAAAGGTTTCAGTTGGAATTATCCTTCTGGATCCACCTGTAATATAGAACAATCAATCACATGATCAACATATTTTACATATCTCTTAAGCAATGAAACATGGAAAACATCGTGGATTTTCACTACCATAGGTATTGAAAGTCGATAGGCCACTAGTCCAATCCTCTCAACGATATTGAAAGGCCCACAATATCGAGGTGTTAGCTTCACACATTACCCAATCCTCAAGGAGTTCTTCTTGGGCTTGATGCGCAAGTACACATGATTCCCAACCTGAAACTCCTTAAATGCCTCGTGTTGATATGCATAAATCTTTTGTATATCCTGTGTTTCCTTTAGATTGTTCTTGATAAGCTATATTTCATATTCCATATCTTCCAACATGTTCGGTCCTATCAATTCCTTATTGACTGGATCACTCCAGTTGATGGGAGTGTTACAAATCCGCCCATAAATTTCCTCAAATTGAATCATCCTCAACGACTCTTGATATCCATTGTTGTAAGAAAACTCAAATAGTTGTAGATAATCCTCCCACTTTTGTTGTTGATGCATCACATACATCGTCAAAATATCATCCAATATCTTGATGACCTTCTCAGTCTGTTCATTTTTTTATTGATCAAGTGCTCAAAATTATGCTAAAAATGAAAGTTTTCAGAATGGTGTGGAACCTGAAAAACTGTATAAATCTCGTCGTTTTGAATCAAGCGCAACTCATTTCGTGGAAAAATAAAAAAGTATGCTATCAGAAACACGTTTTGTCTACTTTCCCAAACAAGTAAATTTTTCAAAAATGGCAGCTGACAGGGAAAAAAATTGCACCAGTGACAGGCTTCCACATGGCCTCTTCTGGTTGGTCGAAATGTAATTTTTTAAAGCTTGTCAAGCTTCGCCACTTGTCAGTTTTTCATTGGGTGTTGGTTGGTTGAATTTCATTGGTTGGGATGGTGGCCAACCACATGCTACCACGTGGCCCAATCGGAGGCCACCATGTGGCAGCACGGGGGCCACTAGAAATTAAGTCCAAACTACACCTCCACGGGATTCGATGCAGAGACCTCCCACATAATAGCACCATGAATTACCATTCAATCTACCTTATTACTTATTAAACCATACGTTTAAAACCATATTAAAATGTTACAATGGCAGAGTTTCGGGGGGAAGGGGGCCATGGATTAGCCCCCTCCATATGACATTGCATATAATTGACGGCAAGAACAAGGGGCGCAGAGCTAGCAGCATAGTTTGCCGCTCATAACTGCTATATTTAAACCATATGCGTTATGGTTTTAAATCCAGACTTTGGGAGGTAGAATAAAAATTAAAGCCCCGACAATTTCACCTTGTTTTTTGTGGAATTGGCGCTACATTAGTGCTTTTGGGGGCGAAATTGTGGTTTCATTGCCGAATTTTGATGTTTTTGTGGAAAAAATAGTGGATAAACTAGGGGATATCATAAATTTATTAGTTTTTGACAAAATTGGAGGTAGAGATAGGCTACACGGGCATTTTTGGGCATTCTAGAGCTAATGGAATAGGTTTGAGAGCTGTTTGAGCATTGTAAACATATGTAATCACACTTTTGAGAATAATAAAAGAGGGCCAAGCCATTGGAAGCTGGACCAAGGAGAGGTAGCCCATGCGGGGTGAACTCCTTCATCATGTACTTTTGTGTTACTGTTTATGGTGATGTTCATGTTTATTAGATGCTCTTGTTCAGTGTTTTGTTTATGTTAATTTTCTCATGAAATTCACATAAAAACTCATGTTAAACTTACAATTAACCTCATAATCCTCAAGCACTTTATTTATATTCTAAATTGGATCTTAGCACAACAAACACTAATATTTCCATTAATATCAAGTTGGTATCATAGCACTAGGTTTACTTATGAAAGGAGGATTTAAATTTTTTGCAAGTGTTTAAATGTAATATTCCTAAATTAGCATGCAGCTAATTGAAATATTGATTTTGGCTTCTAACACTTGGTAGATGAATAAATGGGGAAGGAGGCCCATACTTATCTTGAATAAACATAAAATCCCTCTTGATGTGAAAGGGGATCATAAAAATAACTGGATCTAGCACTCTCATGTGTGAAAAAGGGACATTTGCATGTGGACAAAGTCAAGCTTGACCAAGTCAACAACATAAATGTAGGAGGAGTAGATCAGCAATAAAAATAGCTCCATATGAATGAGGATCAGCCTAGACAACTATATTTGAGCTGGATTGAAGACCCTTAGGTGTGAAAAGGGTTGAAGAAGGTTGAATAGGTCAACCTTGACCAAATCAAACAACACAGTTTTAGAGGAGTGGCTCTAATGAGGGTACAACACAGTTTTGGAGGGAGATTGTTTATGTGATGATGGAAACCCTAATAAGTGGGACCGAAGGTGAGAAGCCTTAATTATTTTATAAGGAAGAGGATGGAAACCATTTTAGGTTAGCTTATGAATTATATTTTGATGTGTCTGCTTAGACTTTGCTCTCTTCAGCTGTTTAACTAAGATTGCTGGTGCTGTTTAGCACTAATGTTTTCCTGTTTAGGAATTCCATCTCTTCCCTTTGAGGAGATCTTGGGAGAGACCTGATATATCATTCCACACATCCAACATTGGTTCCAAGCTTCAGTCTTTAGTTTCAGCGCAGTTTCTGCAGGAGGTTGTGTTGAGTTGCAAGGTGTTACAGTGGAGGGTTGAGAAACCCACTTTCTGAGTGGATTTTGCATATGAGGGAGGATTCCTTCTTGTGGGAGATAATTTTGGATGGTTCCTAAGCTTATTCCAAACCTTTGGCAGCAAGAAAATATATTTCCATCACCTACAACGTTATTCCAGTCTGGAAATTGCGTTATTTCTAGAGGGCAGTTTCAGCAATGTCTTTTGTGGCTCTTTCGGGGAGTTTTACTGTGATTGGAGGGTTGATTCTTCCATGGGGGAAGAATTTTGATAAGATATGCATCAGATATATATTCTTACAAGATTCTATACTCATTTTCTTTAGTTTTCAGTGATTATTCAATCTTATTGTTGAAGATCACCATTTGTATTTAGGGTGTATTCCTAGAAACCCTTCCCGGGTTATCTAGTTTTTGTATAAAGGAGACTAGATCTCATTTCCTGAGCCATATTGTTTAATATAATATAAGATCTATTTGTATTTTATATTTATGTGTACAAAACCTCATTAGACTGTGATGTCTCTTTATGCAGTATTTTCATGTTGTAGTAGTTGTGGGGTTTTAGCCTTTTCTAGCCATCCTAGGTGTGGGAGGTCTGTTTACCTCACCTAGTTTGATTTTTTTCTGATATATTCTTGGATTTAGGTTGTATATTGTTAGATCTAAGGGACCCAAGAGTTTATTTCATTATTTATAGCATACATTTCTGAAAATACATTTTTTATGCATGCATGGTTGAGCAGTCCCTATTTGGAGATATTACAGTGGTATCAGAGCAAGATCTTTGGCTCAGCCTGTGGAATTCAAGAAAAAATGCTGTAAGGAAAAGAGAAAGGTTAGAATGATGGAAAGGATGAGCTTGATCTCATCACTTTTCTGAAACATAAAGAACCTCTCCAAGGAGGTTAAACAAGAAGAAGAGAAGAGGAGCAGTGAAAATTCTAGAGAGTTTCGAGAAGAGGAAGATCCTTGCACTTCCTATGATTAGAAGAGGAGACAAGTGTTGTAGAGATCTCCAAAGCATTGGACCATACCCTTTCCTTTTGAGAAGGAGGACAAATTGCAGAAATATGGAGGACACTTGGATCACAAGATCCTAAGTGAATACCTTGTTGAGTACAAATCTCAACCTAGAGCCTTCAAGGAGACTCTAGCTTTCCCTTAGTTCCTTCATTTAGAGGAAGAAAGAAGACCTTGTGGCCAAGGGAGGATCATGGGCAATAGATTTGTATTTTCTACTTTTGATGGGTCATCTTCAACAAGGGTTTGGGCAAGGAAACTAGATGCATTCTTCCTACTACATCCAATGGTATAAAGAGAGGGTGTATAGATTGCAGCGTTGCACCTTGAGGGTGAAGCAAACATTTGGTGGTTCAGCCATTTGAGCCATGTAGGAGTGACTACTTTTGCTAAGTTTACTCAAAGGTTGATTGGGAAATTTGGTGAAGAAAAATCAGGGGAGGAGAAGCCCTGACCACCATTGGAGGAGACTTGTGCCAGTGTTGTCACAACTATGGAGGAGCAGCCTTCAACATATTTAGTTGGAGGAGCCAATACATTGGAGGAAGAAGCCCTTACATCCATACAATATACTTCCAAATTTCACCAAGGTAAGCCTAAGTTTCCATCTCCTATTGTTTCAACAAATCATATGGAGGGTTGTATGCCATTGCATATTGATTATTTGGAACAACATAACTGCACTGCATTGTGCCACTTGGAAGCGTTCAAGGAAGGGATGAACCATCATCCTTATGTGCCTTTGTTGAGTTACACACCACACTTGGGGTTGGGGTGTGAATTCTTGGAGGATAGGGTGAACATTGTTCCAAATAAACTAATACAAAACCATATGTTCATTATTGAGCTGGAGCATGAGACAACAAGCACACCATTGAGGAGTCTTATAGCGATGTCAAGAATTAGCAGTGAGGAGGTTTTGCCTTCAACACACTTTGATATTTATGGATCCAAGATCATCATTGGTGTGAGATCTTTTCTAGGAGATCTCCAAGGAGTTGCATTTCAACATCCCATGAAATGCAAGAAGAGAAATCTGATTTGGGAGGTTGGTAGTCTTCATTGGAAGGGTACCAAGGTAGAACATGATGGGAGGCACCAGCATTTGGATGAATGGGTGTGGATGGTGAGAAAGAGACTGGGAAGCTACTTGAAAATAAATGATACTGGGTAGCAGGAGGCTTGGCTGCATTGGCTACTCTTGAGAGAGTTTGGCCATCATGTGACATATCCTCTTTCAAAGGGTATGTGGGTGAAGGAAGTTTGGCAGGATACTTGCATCATGGGGCAGAAAGGAGTATGGATGCATGGTGCTGATATGACAGTATCCATATCAATCATTATGTTTTCACCACATGATTTGTATGATGGAGGTATGAGGAGGAAGCAAAAACTTTTGTTGCTTGGGTTGTTCTTGGGAGAGAATGGGCAGATTTGCTCTCATACTTTGCATGATGTTGCAGGAGTGGGAGATGGCACTATCATGGTGAAAGGGGTCTAATCCTTAGCCTTGGATGATCAAGAGGTACTTCCACTTTGGGAGGAACTTCTTATGTATATCAGCATTGTGGGAGACATCTTTGGCAATGAGCATGTCAATTATTGGAGCTATGAGTTGGCAAGAGCTTATTTGCATGAGCCAACAACGTTGTCACTTGGGAGTTTGGGTTTATTGATGGAGTATCCCCAGGATCACTTCACATATGATGCACTTGTTGGAAAAGGAGGAGGTGAGAATGATGGAGTAGTGGATGGAAACATCTATTACAGAGATATGATCTTTTTAACTTGGATTTCCAAGCATAAGAAGGATGATCTTCATGCAGCATATGATTCATTCCTCTTCATGGGAGTATGTCATACCACTATAGAGGGCTTATCCATGTAAATATGCATCATATTACTTTCAGCACATGGTAAGAATATTGCTTTTGCATCTATTGATTATCTAACACAATATTTGCATTCTCTTACCATTTCTATTCAGTGCATTTCTCTTCAAAAGGGCCATCTTCTTATTAAGCTCCATGGGCAATTTTTGGCCAACTATTATGATGGAGACAGCCATATTTTGTATGACTTTGGGAAAGTGTTTCATTATTCTCCTATGTATGCTCAGTTGATTCACCAAACCCTTACTATTCAATAGTAGATGTGATGACATGTACAACTAGCCATTTGTCAAGAGACAACTTGCCATGCTATTTTCTGAAGCAGTAGTGGGGAAGACTGCGCTGGTTGCATTTGAGGGACCATTGTTCTTCTCCTTTGTTACATATGGTAGCTAGCATGATGCTAATCATGATTCCATTTTCTGATATTGTATTTGTCATTATGGGGAGCATGATTGGGAGAGAGACACATTGTTGGGGTGTGTCCTTGGGAAAGGAGATTTCCCACACTTTTTGCATTACATGTTCCAAGGGGAGCATGGGAGGAGATATGGCCACCACAGTAAAACACGTGCTTCTTTATGAGGTGGGCCATGGGATTGATTGGATGCCATATGATGGTGATTTCCAACTCATCATATATGGGATAGTTTGGGCCAGCATGATTCATAACGCTGGAGAGGAGATCCTTGGAGGTCTAGTCTTCATATTAACACTTGAGGGAAATATTATTGCAGCCCAAGATCAAAAAATACTCTACACTTATCATAAGTGGAGAGGAGGACAACATGGGGTAGGCTACTTTGTCTACCATGTTTAGATTTTCAACCCACCTACTTTGCAAGAGCTCAAGGTGGATGAGGATTTTCAGGAGTTTCTATGTTGGGAGGTAACTCATTTTGTATGGATGATTGCTTGGGGATGGGAGATTCATGTGGGGATGGTGGATCCCAATTTATATTAGACCTCACGCCTCAAGAAGGCCTTTAAACAACTCATTGTTGCCTCCATGGATATCTTGCTTTTACATGATGATAGCTATTTGGGATGCTCACCAAAAGCTACCTTGCAAACTTGGGAGGAACAACTTGGAGATGTATTGATGAGACACAATCTTTATCCTTGGAGGATTTTACCATATAAGGATGCTACATGGGATAAGAGTAGGCTCTTCAGTTCTATCCTTGCAGTTTCTTGGGGACAAGCAAAATTTGGGAGGGGAGGACTGTAATATTCCTAAATTAGCATGCAAATAATTGGAATATTGATTTTGGCTTCTAACACTTGGTAGATGAATAAATGGGGAAGGAGACCCATAATTATCTTGAATAAACATAAAATACCTCTTGATGTGAAAGGGGATCATAAAAATAATTGGATCTAGCAGTCTCATGTGTGAAAAGGGACATTTGCATGTGGACAAAGTCAAGTTTGACCAAGTCAACAACGTAAATGTAGGAGGAGTGGATCATCAATTAAATAGCTCCATATGAATGAGGATCAACCTAGACAGCTACATGTGAGCTATATTGAATACACTTAGGTGTGAAAAGGGTTGAAGTAGGTTGAAGAGGTCAACCTTGACCAAATCAAACAACACAGTTTTAGAGGAGTGGCTCTAATGAGGGTACAACGCAGTTTTGGAGGGAGATTGTTTGTGTGATGATGGAAACCCTAATGAGTGGGACCCAAGGTGAGAAGGCTCACTTAGTTTATAAGGAATATGATGGAAGCCATTTGAGGTTAGCTTATGAATTATATTTTGATGTTTCTACTTAGACTTTGCTCTCTTTAGTTGTTTAGCTAAGATTGCTGGTGTTGTTTAGCACTAAGTTTTTCCTATTTAGGAATTCCATCTCTTCCCTTTGAGGAGATCTTGGGAGAGACCTGATCTATCATTCCACACATACGACATTAGTGCCAAGCTTCAGTCTTCAGTTTCAGCGCAGTTTCTGCAGGAGGTTGTGTTGAGTTGCAGGATGTTGTAGTGGAGGGTTGAGAAACCCACTTTTTGAGTGGATTTTACATAGGAGGGAGGATTCCTTCTTGTGGGAGATCATTTTGGAGGGAACCTGAGATTATTCCATACCTTTGGAAGTAGGCCAACGTATTTCCATCACCTACAGATTTTTTCTAGTCTGGGAATTGCATTATTTCTGGAGGGCAGTTTCGGCAGTGTCTTTTGTGGCTCTTTCAGGGAGTTTTCCTGTGATTGGAGGGTTGATTATTCCATGAGGGAATACCTTTGATCATATATGAATTATATATATATTATTACAGCCTTATATACTCCCGTGCTTCATTTTGTAGTGATTATTCAGTCTTATTGCTGAAGATCACCATTTGTATTCAGGGTGTATTCCTAGAAACCCTTCCTGGGTTATCTAGTTTTTGTATAAAGCAGACTAGATCTCATTTTCTGAGCCATATTGTTTAATATAATATCATATCTATTTGTCTCTACTATTTATGTGTAAAAACCCTCATTAGTCTGCGCTGTCTCTTTATGCAGTATTTTCATGTTGCAGTAGTTGTGGGGTTTTAGCCTTTTCTAGCAATCCTAGGTGTGGGAGGTATGTTTACCTCACCTAGTTTGATTTTTTTCTGATATATTCTTGGATTTAGGTTGTATATTTTAATATCTAAGGGATCCAAGGGTTGATTTCGTTATTTATAGCATACATTTCTGAAAATACGTTTTTTATGCATGCATGGTTGAGTAGTCCCTTTGGGGATATTACATTAAATTCTTACAAGTTCAAAGCTCAAGAGAGGAGAAGGAAATATTGTGAGTGAAAGTTCTCTAGTTCGAGCAAGGAGAAGGATGGTACAATTTCCAGAATTGCTGCCACAATATTTGCCTCCAATTGCAGTAGAAGCTTCAGTAAGCATGTATCTTGAAGGAGGAAATAATAACATGTCAGAGGATGAGAAGGATTTTAGGAATAATTTTTTTTACATGAAAGAGATGGTGAAGGTCCTCTATGAGGAAAGGATTACAAGATTTTAGGGTGAAAGCTCCTGGCCTCTAAGAGGAGAGGGTTATCCAGGAGAAGGAGGTAATGGAAATGGTGACAAGCCACCATATATTCCACCATCATCTTCACCACCATCTTCACCTTGATCTTCATCATCTTCCACTAATAAAAAACTTACTCATACTCATCAACATACCTCAAAAGTAATTGGTAAACAACCCTTGCTAAAACTTGACATTGAATTTGAGCTTCCTATTTATAATGGTGAAGTGAAAGCAGAGAAGATTGACAACTGGGTTCGTCAGTTGGAGGTCTACTGGAGCATTCAAAACCTTTAAGATGATGAAAAAAATATTTAGCTAGATTCCTTGAGATTGGAACGTGTAGCACTAGTATGGTGGGAAGCCAAGACACAAGAATATATGAAAAACCATGGTAATATCTCAATCTCTTAGTTTGATTGCCTTGCTAAAATTAGAAGGAAATTTTACCCTATATCATATATAGAGAAAGCCATAATGGACTAGAAAAAATTTAGACAACTAAAGGGACAAAGTGTTCAAAATTATACACAAGAGTTTAGGACAAGAGCACTAGTTTTGGGTGTCAATTTATCTTCTCAAGACACTTTGTTAAATTATATTGGTGGTTGGCATAGCTATCTTAGACATATTATTCTCATGTTCAATGCCACAAACTTAGATGAGGTATGTGTTCAAGCCACACATCTAGAAGCAAGAGGGAAACATTGTGCAGATGAGAAAAGTAGTAGTTTCCTTAAGTATGAAGATAAAGGAAAGGGTAAGTTTAATGGAAAAGGAAAGAAAATTGGTTCTATTAAAATATAGAAAGATAAACTCACATTTAAACATTGTTTGAAAAATGGCCATGATGAAGACCATGGTTGGAAATTCCATCCAGAGTTGAAGCCCAACAAACTTAAAACCAAAGAGAAGGAGAAAACAAATGCAATCATTGAACATGACTTAGGTTTAGATTCAAGAGATGAAACCAAGATTACAATAATGGGTTTGAAAAGTAAGAACTTAGCAATCGCTATTTCTTCAAGTTACTCTAATGTAACTCAAGATGAAGATACAATAATTGAACTCTTTCATATTAGAGTTGTTTCAAAGCATACCATAATAGACACAATATTTGATAGTGGTTCTCAAGCCAATTTTATTTCTAAAGACTTAGATAAGAGTTTTAATATAGAAACTAATGCACATACAAGAACTTATCTTTTAGGCTAGATATGAAATAATGAAAACTTGCATGTAATAAGGAAGTGCATACTAAGGTTTGCAATCAATTCAAATTTTCTTGACGAAGTTGAACTCGATGTCGTTCTACTTCAGATTTCAAGTATTGTTTGGGAAGTCATTATCTTTATGGTAGGAGGGAAGTATTTCATCGCCATGACAATAAGTACCACTTGTTCAAGAATTTATTTGAGTACATAGTTAGAGCGCATAATAAGAAGATGAGTTTGTCTGTTATACATGCAGGAGAAATGAAGAGAATAGTGAATGCAAGTCAAAATTTGGATTTGTTAATGTTCAAGCATAGTGACGTTTTGAATGAGACTTGTCAAGAAGATGCATCAAATGAACAATATGATTTCATTGAAGTTTCTAATATTTGTAATAATATGTTTCAGGGCTCTAAAATTTTGTCTTTGAAAAGAGGTAAACACGATATGAAAGATTTGCAGCAGTCCACATCATTGTTGAACAGTGATGGGAACAAGATACCAGTGTTGAATGGTGAAAAAATCAAAGAAAAAGCTCCAAATAAAGATGAAAAAGAAGGCATAGGTTCCACAAGTACTTATTTTTTGTTTCAAGATGGTACATGGCAATGGTGAAAACACTTGGTCAAAATTCGACACAAGTACAAGGCAAGACAAGACAAAAATCACCATGTCAACATGTTCGAGGTGAGAAAGTTTTCAAGTTATTCAAGTTTCCTTTGATTGACGAACAAGGGTGGAACACATTTGTTTCTTCAAGAACAATTTGTTTTTCTTCAAATTATAGGAAATTGTAGCAAGATGATATCTCCAACAATGAGACAGGGTCTCTAGAATCAAGGAAAAATATCAGTTTCCATGAAAAGCTCAAATTGTTGAATTCAAGAAAAAATATAGTGGATTGAGAATCGAAGGGTGAGGGGGTTGTAACCTCATTAAAATTTTCAGTAATGAAAGAGATTTTGGGGTCCAAAATATTCCAGTGCGAAGGAGTGATCAGGTGCTCAAAATTATGCTAAAAAATGAAAGTTTTCAGAATGGTGTGGAACCTGAACAATCATGTAGAGATTTTCATTATGAATCTGGTGAAACTCATTTCATGGAAAATCGACACCGAATTCTCCCAGAAACACATTATGTCTGCTTTCCTAAACATGTAAATTTAAAAAAAATGGCCGCTGACAAGGCAATTTTTTTTTCCAGTGGTAGGTTTCCCCATGGCCTCTTCTTATTGGTCGAAATTTGATTTTTTTAGCCTGTTAGGTTTTTCATTCGGTGCTGGTTGGTTTAATTTCATTGGTTGAGATGGTGGCCAACCACATGCTTCCACGTGGCCCAACCGAAGGCCACCACGTGGCAGAACAGGGGCCACCAAAAATTGGTTAAGTTTGAACTACACCTATGTGAGATTCGATGTCGAGACCTACCACATAAGAGCACCGTGCATTACCAACCTATCTACCTTATTACTTGTTAAACTATACGTTTAAAACCATATTAAAATGTTACAATGGTGGAGTTTGGGGGGGAAGGGGGCCAGGGATTAGCTTCACCACCGCCCCCCCCCGCCCCATATGACATTGCATATAACCAACATAAATAACCATGGGCGTAGATCTAGCTACCCATAACCGCCCATCGAAACGGTCCATGTGACCACCTTGATTTAAAATGTCGACAATTATATTAACCACTCGGATTTTATATTTAAAAAATATTATTTAAACCATGTGCGTTATGGTTTCAAATATGGACTTTGGTAGTTAGAGGGAAAATTAATGCCCCCACAATTTCACCCTCTTTTTGGTAGAATTGGCATTCTGTTAACACTTTTGGGGGCGAAATGATGGGTTCAATGCCATATTTTGAGGGTTCTGTGGAACGAATAGTGGAGGAACTAGGGGAGATCATAACTTTGATTAGTTTTTTACCCAATTGGAGGTATTAAGAGGCTACACATGCATTGTTTGGCACTATGGAGCAAATGGAATAGGTTTCAAAGTTGTTTGAGCATTGTAAACATATGTAACCACATTTTTGAGCATAACAGAGAGGGTCAAGCCATTGGAGACTTGACCAAGGAGATGTATCCTAGGAGGGGTGAAATCCTTCATCATGTGTTGTTGTGTTACTATTGATGGTGATGTTCATGTCTATTAGATGTTGTTGTTTAGTGTTTTGTTTATGTTAATTTTATCATGAAATTCACATAAAAACACATAAAAATCATGTTAAACTTGAAATTAACCTCATAATCCTCATGAAATTTTTATATATTGTGAATTGGATCTTTTCACGACAAACACTAATATTCCCATTTAGATCATCTGTGGATGATAAGTTGCGCTAAAGGCCAACTCTATACGCAAGCCTCCAAATAACTCCTTAAAAAAACCGGAAGTGCACTTAACATCTGTGTCTGACATAATCTTCTTCAGAACACCATGCAACCTCACTATATCTTTGATGAAGACCTGTGCTACCTCACTAGTCACATTAATAGACTTCATTGGAATGAAGTGTACTACCTTTGTCAACCTGTCCACCACAACCATGATGGAATCATGTTTTCCAGATATCCTCGTCAAACCTGTAATGAAATCCATGGAAATGACCTCCCATTTCCACTTTGGAATCAGAATCTACTATAGTAGACCACTTGGATGCTTACATTATGCTTTTAACTGTTGATAATCCAAACATCTAGCCACAAAATATACCACTTATTTCTTCAAGTTAGACCAATAGTAGAACTTCTTCACCATTGTCAATGTCTTTTGATATCACGAATGACTTGAATATGGATTAACATGAAATTCCATCAATATAAGGTTCTTAAACTCACTGTTGGCTGACACATAGATCCTTTTCCTAAAAATGATCAAACCATCTACTGTAAGATGTTAGTACACATCCCGTTCACTTAGATCCTACTATAACCTATGCCTAATATACCTATACATGTCGTCCTATTGTACTGACTGCAAGGTATGATATTGTAAATTTTTCCCATGTGAACTTAGATACTATGTGATTTACTTGCACTCTCATGTTTCGTTTAATTATGAAAGGAGTTATTTCTCTGCGATCTCATGCCCAGTTAATATCACCAGAAAGAAAAATACAATGGATAAGACAATCTAATAACAATCCCCAATAAAGATGCCTATGCATGCAGTTTCGATGCAATTTATAATTCTACAATGTATGCTAAAGTACCTTTTCTCCTCTCAGGTTGGTGAAGGGTTTTGGGCCTGATGCAGAATCCTTGTGCTCTAATAAAGCAATCTATTTCATCCACTCTTGATCCAAATCATGCACACAAACAAAATCAATCAAATACGACAACTGATCTTCCGGAGAAGATCTTTAGCTCAAAACATCTAGAAATCACACATATTAAGTATTGCAAAAATAATATAAGGGGAGGGATAATATATTTTTATTAGCCATATAAGTGGAACTACTTTAATATACCTTCAACAAATAAGATCCTCTCCTCAATATTGTAGCATTGTCTCCTCTCCCAATATGGCAGAGCTCTTGCACAATAGTTTGGATACTTGATCTTGCCCCTTCTCCTCTTGGTGATATTATAAAGGCTCATTATGTCCTCTAGGAGAATATATCTAGACACCTAGGAGCTCGAGAAGTTAAGAAAAATATACAATAATGGACAACTATCCAACTCATGAACAAGTGGGTCAAGTTGATCTATTTGGGAATTGAAAATATAGAAACATTTTTCACAATTATGAATTTTTTCTCAATTATCTCAATTATGAAATAATTATTATCTCACAATTATAATATTTTGGCAAAATAATTATGATAAATTGGTCTACTATGTAATTTCACCCTTTTATCATGGGTGTTAAGTCAATTTAATGTCTTAAATTGCTATCATAAATTATCGAGTGGAGTTAGTAATCTTGTGAAGTGCAGGTGCACTATATATGCTAGAAGCCTATCTTTCTTACTTCATTCTATAGATTTTATATGTCTTTTTGGGGGGATTTATATTTTATCTTCAAAATTTGAATGAAATAGGAAAACTAAAAATTTATCTAAGGAATGAAATCTAAACTTAATTAAAAGCCTATGATGAAAATTGAGAAGGAATAATAATTTATTTTAAAGGCACTAGAAAAGAAACTTCAATCTTTTTGTGGTTTTGGAGATTTTATATGAATGAAATCTTAAAGCAAGAAAGTAACTGAATCTAGAAGAATTTTAATGCTTGAAAAATAAACTTAAGAAGGAAGAAAGGAAATGTTTAATATTAATCTAAAAAGGAAATTGATCTATAAATTATTCTAAAGAAAATATTTTGATAAGTAGAAAATCAAATTTACAAGAAGGAAGAAAAGGAAATGTAAGATTAAGAAAGAAAATTGATCTAAAACAAATCTATATTACATAAAAAGAAACCATGTCTAATTCTATGTTAGAGTATCCTATGCTGACAATTATCTTTAAAATGCCTATAAAAATACTTCTAAACCTATTGAATTAAAGAAGGAGATTATCTACTTAAATTTCTTCTAAATATAAACAAAGCATCAATAAAAGCTATGATTAAATCCTACCAAAATATGTAATTGAAAACCTCCCTTTACTTATCAAATGAAACTATCTAAATTAATCCTATGAAAAACAAAGCATTAAACTAACTCTAATTCTATTCATTATTGAAATGAAGCATTCTATTCTAAATTCTATGAAATGGAAAGTATTAAACTTATAAAGGTCCTATCTAAATGACAAAATCGAAAGGCTAATTAAACTAAGAAGGAAAAAAAAGTATTCTTCCTATTGCACAAAGGTAAAATGCTTGTATGTTCTGAGATATAGGATTATTGTGTAAAAAAATGCAAAACGTAGATTCATTCCATATGTTAACAAGATTATGACATCAATATATTTCAGGAAATCGAAACATTTGAAGCATTAAACTATGTGAAAGACACAACATTCATATTATGAAAACAAAATAGGAATTTCAATAACTGTGCAATAGGAATTTCATCTTCTGATTGTGGTTGAGGTGGTTGTTCATCTTCAGCAAAATTTTCAGTTTTTCTCTTTCTTCCTCTTTTCCCTTTGTTATCACTAGGCTGCTTTTCTTCTTTTTCTTGAAAATGATTTCTAGTTAGGAAATCATCCCAAGTATCTCCTATGCACTTTAAATGAAATTAAATGAGGATTTGTATTAATGCATGATGATGCATTGTGTTATCTATAAAATGAACCCTCTTTTGAACCATCCCTGCTATCTTCCTTAGACTATTCAAAAAAAAATATGGAAGGTTTATTTCTTTATCCTCTAGAAAATTCATGAGTAAACTAGCATGATAGAAAAACATGCAACAAATCTTCCTTCACATGTAATAAATTTTTGAATTATCAAAAGCATGTTCCTCCATTTACTCTTAAGATATGTTATGGGAATTCCTTTCTTAAAAATATGTGTGTCCATACCTGGGTTCTTCAAGAAGACTTTCCATTCCTCTCCATTGATTCCTCTGTTTTTGAACCACCTTTCACTTGTCTTTGGAAGTCCAGTTGCCTCTGCCACCAAAGATTCTGTGACTCCAAATTTGATATCACCAATTTCAACCTCAACTCCATCGAAGGCTCTGGAAAAAGATTTTTTGAATTCCTTGTGAAACCCATCAAATTTCTCTATGAAATTAAGCCCTTGTGCCTTCTCCAGTATCTACTTTAATTGCAGATATCCCTCCATGAATTTCTTACCTACAGGCTTTGTTCTTATGATCAAACCCATCTCTTTTCCGAGAGTTTTGCCTTCAAGAATGTATCTACCTGACTGGATACATTGAGGGTTTTAATCTGATCTTGGAAACATGGAGGAGCTATGTCATAAAATGGTGGAGACGGGCAGGTAACAAGTGAAGTGAATGAGCGAGGGTTTAGGAACGTGAGCGAGATTTTAGTATAAGTGATGTTTCGGCATGAGACATGACCGTTGAATCATTAATGAATGAGAAAAAATTGATCGCTGAGGATATTATGATACAGGCTAGGTGGCGAATCATGAGATTTAGATTTTGATTCGTCTCAATCAGGTTTAATGATGACATTTTTGAGTTGGAAAATATACTATCATCTAGTTTATATATATCAATGTTTTGAACCTTATTATTTAAAAAAAAGTTGTATGATACCTTATATATAGCTAACCTTTATCGTTTTATTCTTTATTTTTGATTCCTTAGGTGTCCTTGAGTAGATTCTTCAGTATGATCTTCAATCTTATCTTCAGTTGCTTCTGTCAATCAATTATGTTCATCTATGATGCAGAGATGTGTAAGAGCTGCAGAATGTCATAATAGCTGCAGAAATACAAGAATTCTGTATCTAATCTTTCTTTTTCTGAAAAGAAAGGTAAATGCAAAGAATTTGGGATTTTTAGAATGGGAGTAAAGAAAATATAAGATGCCAGTAATAAAATATGATTTGCACCTTGTATTTTATGTATAAGGATGCCAATCAATGATTGGTTTTCATACTTATACAAATTTATTTATTTTATTATTTTTTAATTATATATATATATATATATATATATATATATATATATATATATATTTCTTTCTTTTTCTTTTTCTTTTTTTTTAGATATGAAAAGTAAAAAGAAGACTAATTCGGGAGAAATATTCTTCTTCACCAACTTCATATCAGCATTATCTTGAAATTTTTTTACGAATTCCTCTTTTGTCAGTGGTTTATGATAGACCTTTAGTTGATGCCCATTTACAAGAAGAGGAACCTTTTCTTCATCAATAGTCCTTATCCTGACTGCTCCATTATTAAAGACTCTTTCAATCTCATAAGGTCCAAGCCAATGAGTTTGAAATTTCCCTTGGGAGTCCTTGAACTTTGACTCAAAAAAGTGCCCAATCTCTTGCCTGAATTTTTTTTTTTTTTAATGTACTTATCATGCCATCTGGATATTTGTTGCTGAGCTAGGCTGGTCTTTTGAACTGCATCTTGCCTTATTTCATCAAGCTCATTGAGTTGCTCCATTCCATGTTTTTGAGCTTACGATAATTCAAGTCCCAATTTTACTGTTGTTTTGAAGGTTGTCATTTGGAAATCTATTGGAAACAACACTTGCTTCCCATAAACAAGTTCATAGGGACTCTTTCCTGTTGTATTCCTCCATGTAGTCTGGTAGGCCCATAAAGTTTCAGGAAGCCTTTCTGCCCAATCCTTTCTATGTAGATGTACAATTTTTGTGAGGATTGTTTCAATCACTTTATTGGTGGAGTCCACTTGTCCATTTTCCTGTGGATGGTATGGAGTAGAATTTCTATGCTTGATTTTATATTCTTCCACGATATTTTGTACCATTCTGATTGTAAATTGAGTTCCCTGATAAGTCACAATTTCACTTGGGCCACAAAAACGAGTAAAAATATCCTAAACAATAAATGAATCTACATCATTTTCATTAGCAGAAGAAAGTGTTTTAGCCTCTACCCATTTAGTGACATAATCAGTGCATACAAGAATATACCTCTTTTGTCTTGATGGTGGATTGATTGGTCCAACAAAGTCCAGGGCCAATTTTTCAAAGGGTTCGATGAGTACTTGTGGTTGTAAGGGAATTTCATCTGTAGGAACAGGTTTCCCCTTTCTCTAAAAACTATCACACCTTTTAACATACTCCTTGACATCCTTGAAAATGGAAGGCCAATAATATCCTAAAATAATGATTTTACAAGCAGTCCTTTTATCAGCAAAGTGTCCTCCACATGGCTCATCATGACATGCCTTCAATATTTCAGGTATTTCATCTTCTCGAACACATCTTCTAATGATGAGATCTCAACTTGCCTTGTATAATTCATCATTTACCCACGAATATGATGCACTTGTTTGAATTATCCTTATCTTTTCTCTAGGAAAAAATATGATGGTAGTTTTCTTGTGGCCATGTAATTGGAAATATCTGCAAACCATGGAGATTTAGTAGATATTGAAAAAATATATTCATCAAGAAAATTATCCGCTACTAGTGTATCATTGTTATCATTTTAAATTCTAGATAAAAATTCAACAACTGTGTTTTGTTTTCCAGGTTGATCTAGAATGGTGATGTTTAATTCTTGCAAGAGTAGTAACCATCTTGTGATTCTGCTATTAGCGATAGATTTATTGATTAAATATCTAATTGCAGAATCGTCTGTATGAATGAAGTTTTCATAGCCAATGATGTGATGTATAAACTTGTTAATAGCATGGACAACAATTAGAAACTCTTTTTCAGTAACAGTGTAATTTAACTCAGCAGGAGTCAACTTTTACGTGTATAGTAGATGGCATAAGGGGTCAGATCTCTTTGTCCTAATACAACTACCGGAGATATATCTGAAGCATCAGTTGAGATGTGAAAAGGTAATTTCCAATTTGGTCCTCTTAAGATGGGTGCTTGAGATATATTTTCTTTCAAAGTTTCAAATACCATTTGGCACTCAGGATTCCAACTAAATTCACAATATTTAGTGAGAAATTTGAAAAGTGGAGATGCAATTTTTGTGAAGTTTTCTATAAATATTCTATAGTACCCTGTAAAAGAAGAAAACGCCTAACATCATTTTGACAATTTGGGATTTCTAATTCGAAAATAACTTCAACTTTAGATGAGTCTGCCTTAATTCCATTTCCTAAAATATGGTGTCCTAAAACAATTCCCTTAGTAAACATCATAAATATTTTTTTCACGACTTAATGAGAGATTTTCTTCTTTACATCTTATGAGAAATTTTTCCAAAATTTCAAGAGCCTCTTCAAAATAATCTCCATAAACTGTGAAGTCATACATATACGCTTCCACACAATAATGTAAAAATCAGAGAAAATTCCTAATACTGCTCTTTGGAATGTTGCAAGTGCATTTTATTATCCAAAAGGAAGTACTCAATAAGCATAAGTTCCCTAAGGACAGGTAAATGTGGTTTTGTCTTGGTCTTCAGGTGCTACTTGAATTTGATTGTATCCACTAAACCCGTCCAAAAATGAAAAATATTTCTTCCCTGCTAATGTATCCAAAACTTGATCTATGAAAGGTAATTGAAAATGATCTTTTAAAGTAGCTTTATTCAACAACCTATATTCAATACACACACTCCATTTTCCATTCTTCTTAGGGACAATTACTAAAGGAAAAACCCACTGACTGTCAGATATTAGATAAATAAAGTTTACATTCAGTAGTTTCTAAAGTTCTTCCTTTACAATTTCCCTAAGATTTGGATTCATTATTATTTGAGGTTGTCTGATTGGTCTAGAATTTTCCTCAATATAGTTATGATGTATGCAAGTCTCATGATTAATTCCCTTCATGTCAGTGTACTCCCATTTATATGTAGAAGAATGTTTTTGCAATGTTTTGATTAACTCCTCCTTTTGAAATTATTCTAGGTTTTTGTTTATGTTTAAAGGTTTACCTTGAAATATTTCAATTGAATAATTACCAAATTCTTTCATAGAATATAAATACATTTGTTTGGATGATAAGTATTCAATATTACATTATTCTTGAAAATTTTGACTATTCTCACATTGTGAAGATGATTCATAATTTTCTATTGAATTTAGAAGTTGTTTTTCTTCACTAATGTGGGAAATAGTAAAAATTTAAGTTGTATACCATTGTCATTATCCATCCATTCTTCATCTTATACTTCTATCATTATTTTTTCTGGACGATATAGAGTGAATTTCTTGTTTTAATTTCCATCAGAAATAAATATAACACCAGATCTACAACCGGTGAAAGCATTATCTGTAGCTAACCAAGGTATTCCTAATATCAATGGATGTCCTCCTAAGTTTTTCATGGGATTCAAGATCATAAAATCAACTGGATATTCCCAAGAGTCTAAGGATACATAAATGTATTCTAACAGACCATTTGGTTTGATTACTGATATGTCTGTTAATTGCAGTAATGTTGGTGTATACTGAAGGTTTGGAAGCTTTATTTGTTCCATTGTTTGTTTACACATGATGTTTATGGCTTATCCTAAGTCAATAAATCTATTTGGAATCTCAATACCATTGATGTGTGGTTTTACAATGCGACTTCCTGGATCCAAATATTTTTGTATGGTTGTTTTTCCCATCATGATATCTGCAATTTTTCCCACTAACTGGATTCTTTTCACTTCTTTTGTTTTTCTTCTTGATTTCTTTATACTCAAATCTTTTATTGTTTTTGCGAGGATTTTGATTTCCTTAATGGCTTGTAACAAAGGAATTTTGATATAGAAATTTTCTCAATTCATCAAATATATCATAGTTAGGCAACACAATTTGTTTTTTCTACCCCTCTATCAATTTGTAATCTTTCATGAAAAGGGGGTTTAGATATATATACTGAAGGTTTCTCTATGATTGGAGTTGAGTTTATTGGATCTTTTTATGTTTGATTTTGAAATTTTTGATTCTGATGAAGAGATGTCCCTTCTCCAGAATGATTATTTATGTTTTGAAGATTTTCATTTTGATGAAGAGAACCTTCCTCATCAAACTGATCAACATTTTCTTGAATAACGACAGAGGGATTTTTATTTTCTAGTATTCTACCAAATCTAAGTTTAACATTGTTAAGATCTAGCGGAGTTATCATATAAGTTTGAGAATTGTGCCCCTCTATGTTATAAATAGGTTGTGCATTTTTATTATTTCGGTTTTGGAGTGGCTGAGAAGGTAGTTGGTTTGGCCTTTGTGTAAATGGTAATGAAAGTTGTGGATTATGATTTGGTAATTGAGTTTGTTGACTTGGTTGAGAAAAATTTTGTGGAGGATAATTCGGATAAGATTGTGGATATTGGTGATATTGAGAATATCTTCCATAGGGACTCTGAATTCCTTGTGCCCAAGGTTGAGGTTGAGACCAAGGTCGCTTCCATGGAATTGATGAATTCGAATTATTCTGTGGGGGCTAAGTATACATCTGAGTATTAAAACCTTGATTTTGTGGTCCTTGCTATGGTCGTATAGAGAAAAAACAAAGAGGATCTACTGGATGTGGGGCTATTGCTTCTTGGAAGAAAGCTTTAAGACCTGGTATAGAAGGACATTTCTTTGTTTCATGATTTTATGTACATATGACACAGTTCTCTATGACTTTCCAATCAAGAGGAAATTCTCTTAAGGCATGTTTCTTTCTGCACTTAGGACAAAAGATATATAAGGCATCACTTTCAGCTCTTTGCTTGTTTTGTAATTTTAAGGTGTCTCTTTGTTCACTAAGACTCCCTAAAATATCTGTTTTGAATTCATCAATCAAATTTCCTATTGCTTCCCTACTTATTGTTCCAGCTGCAGATTTATTCATTCTAGAGAGAACATGATCTCTTGAATTTTTTCCAATTATTGATTTCCCTCTTGAGAGATGTATGCATAATTCAAAGATATTAGGTAATTTCAATTGAGAAATGTCTCCTCTGCCCATCATATTAAGAATATCTATCCATTTATCTCTAATAACTTTCAACAGGAGAGATTTTAAAGTATCTTGATCCAAGTTTTCCATTTTAGCTCTTTTTAAGTTGTAACTGAATCTCTCAATTAGGTCCTCTAAGTTTTCATCCTCTCTTTGCATCATCTTAAAAACTTCATCTTCCAAACTATGAGGTATGCAATAATCCTGGTATTTCTATAAAAACACACTCTTCATCTCCTCCCATGTCCTAATAGAATGTGTTATTAAACCCATGAACCATTTTAATGATGCACCCTTAAGTGTTGCAGGAAACAATTTCAATTTTTGAGAATCTTGTCAGTATTCATAAGATCTACATAAAACCTCAAATTAAAATAGAAATATTTTAGGATCTTCATTTCTTAGTCCATGAAAATTGGGAAGGATGGAAGGTGAAATATTTTTCATTGTGGCAGTTGTATCCTAATCATAGATAGGAAATCCAACATGGTCTTCTCTATTGTCATCTCTATTCTCTTCTCCTCTTCCTCTTCCTTTACCTCTTCCTCCATTTCGTCCGCCTCTATTTTCTCCAACTCTTATCCCTCCTCCTATTCTTAACTTTTCTCCATTCAGATTGTGTACTTCTCCTTCTCCTTCTACAACCATTGTAGATTCCTCATAACTAATATAGGGTTCTATTCTTGGAGTTGTTTGTTCTTCTTCTGGTTCTTCTATCAATGGTATGTTGAAGAAGATTTATAGTTCCTCTTCACTAGGGATTCCTAGTTCTTGAGCTAATATTTGGTCTCCTGTGGAGGTTAAAAATACTACTACTTATGTTGGAGATCTAGGATCCTCTTCTTCTATGACTGCTTCAGTTGATGAAGTTGGAGAGTCTTTAGGCTGAATTTATGACCTTAAGACTTCAGGGAGTCTATGTTTTAAGAATGGAATATGAGTTTGAGATGGTGGTGTGGCACTATGAGATCTTGGTGGGGCGAGTGGTGTTGTTGGGATCAAACTTCTACCCATAGATACAAATCTACCCCTAGAATCTCTTTCTCTATGCATATCATGTTTTTGTATGTTTTTTTGTTTTTTTTAAAGAAATAAGGCTCCTAATTACACTTCCCCAACAATGGAGCCAAAACTCTTTTAGTCAATTTAATGTCTTAAATTGTTATCATAAATTATCGACTAGAGTTAGTAATCTTGTAAAGTGCAAGTGCACTATATATGCTAGAAGCCTATATTTCTTACTTCATTGTGTAGATTTTATATGTTGTTTTGGGGGGTTTTACATTTTATCTTCAACTTGAATGAAATAGGAAAACTAAGAACTGATCTAAGGAATGAAATCTAAACTTAATTAAAAGCTTATGATGAAAATTGAGAAGGAAGAACAATTGATTTTAAAGGAACTAGAAAATAAACTTCAATCTTTTTGTGTTTTTAGAGATTTTATATGAATGAAATCTTTAAGCAAGAACGTAACTGAATCTAGAATAATTCTAATGCTTGAAAAATAAACTTAAGAAGGAAGAAAAGGAAATGTTTAATATTAATCCAAGAAGGAAATTGATCTATAAATTATTCTAAAGAAAATATTTTGATAAATAGAAAATGAAAGTTACAAGAAGGAAGAAAAGGAAATGTAAGATTAAGAAATAAAACTTATCTAAAACAAATCTATATTGCATAAAAAGAAACCATGTTTAATTCTATGTTAGAGTATCCCATGGCGGAAATTATCTTTAAAATGTCTATAAAAATACTTCTAAACCTATTAAATTAAAGAAGGAGAATATCTACTTAGATTTCTTCTAAATATGAAAAAAGCATCAATACAAGCTTATGATTAAATCCTATCAAAATAGGTAACTGAAAACATCTCTTTACTTTTCAAATGAAAACTATCTAAATTAATCCTATGAAAAAAAGAGTATTAAAATAACTCTAATTCTATTCACTATTGAAACGAAACATTCTATTCTAAATTCTATGAAATGGAAAGTATTAAACTTATAAAGGTCCTATATAAATGAATATGTTGTATAAATTTAAAGGCTAATTAAACTAAGAAGGAAAATAGAGTATTCTTCCTACTGTTTGAAGGTAAAATGCTTGTCTGTTCTGAGATATAGGATTATTGTGCGAATAAATGCAAACAAAGATTCATTCCATATGTTAACAAGGTTATGACATCAATATATTTCAGGAAATCGAAACATTTGAAGCATTAAAATATGTGAAAGACAAAACATTCATCTTAATAAAACACAACATTCAACTAATGAAAACTCAACAATTAATCTATGCGGTAATGGAAAAATTAAACTAGTAAACAATATAAATTTATGCTACGAAACCTTTTCTGTGTAGGGGCCCACTGCAATAGAACATCTTGAAGAATTACGTGTCACTAAATATGCATCAATGGTCTTGAACTTTTCCTTCTCATTGAATTAATAAAAACAAAGTTTCGTTGTGTAGAAGTATTACAAAAAATAAACTTATCTATGGTTCAAAACAACCTGGTATTTATAACAAATTAAATTCAACTGTTTTGAGATGATCTCGCCTAAATATATTAATGAGACTTAGAAGTAGAATTATAAATAGCATGGTGGTCTTCATAGCTTTCACGATTTTCTACATGGAGAGAAAATCGTGAAGCTTTGAACTTCTCATTCGCCTGTCTCGGCCTTCTGTTTGAATAATCCTTTGAACGTTATTTTAGGCATGATTTCTCTCGATTTTGGACAAGTGAGTAGGAAAAAATCCATGTATGGATCATTTCAAAACTACCAATATGATTCGCTTCTCTCCTTCATCTTCGGAACCTGTCAAATAGTGTCAGTAGCTGCAGAAACAAAGACTAGCTACATAATTTCATGAATTATGTAGCTATATAAAAAATTCATTCAAATTAGAAGAAACATTATAATATAAAAGAGAGATAATTTAAATGCCTTTTCAGACTGTAAATGTATCAATTAGCATTGATTGGGTTTATGAATTTTTTTGAAAAGGAAGGAAAATTGGTGAGATAGATGTCAAAAATAAAGACAGTCTTGAGGCTCAACAATGGGATAAATATCACATAAGTAAAAGAAAAGGTGAAAGGGGATGAAATTTTTCCAAACAACTTAGGTAAGCTTATATTGGGTTTCTCTCACTATATTGGAGTGGCAAATAGGGTTATAACATATGCCCCCTAATGCATGAGTTCATAAGAGAAACTGATGGCCGAAATGCATTATAATAATACTCAAAGATAAAAATGGGAGGAAGGATCCAAGAATATAAATCTTGATCAGAGTAAATCAAATGCTGAAGTCTCAACTCTGTTGATAACATCCCCGATGCAAGCATACCCATGCTCGGTCATAAATAAATACTGAACATGGCCACCAAAACATACATACAGATCCATGTGACTCATCAAATAGACCATATCCACCAAAAATATAATGTGGATCTATGTCACAGTATACATCAGTAGGACTATGGACACATGATAACAAGAGAAGTGTGTCAAGATAGTCCTCAAATTACATGAATAATACACAACTCCAACACAACCTTGGAAGGATTCCATATAAGAGTGATATGTCCCTAACCCAGTGTCTTCGAGATAACCCTGATGGTATGAATGTACATCATGCGAATAGATGAGATGATTTCGAGCATGGTAGAAACTTCCTAAGTACTAGCCAATGAGGTAAACCAGTAACAGACGTGAGGGAATCCACCAATGAGTAAAATGGACCCCAAGGCACCTAGTAAAGTCTACTAAGTGTGAATCGATGAGATGATGTCAAACATAAGTGAACTCAACCAATCAGGAGCCAATGATGTAAACCCACTGTCGCTCACGAGGAAACCTCCCACTGAGGCCTACAAGCTCCAAGGTACTATTGGTTCCTAAATTAAGCTCTTAGACAATGAGTTGAATTTGACAGGAGAAGATACGTTGAAGGAGGTCCTTAATGTATCCCCTACAAATTGACATGGAATAGACCAAGATGATGTGATGTATGGATGAATTCATGAAGTGATGAAGTAAAACTAACATAGGGACGTCTGACTCAAAAACGTCAACAGGCTACTGCAGATGGTTGACATAAGCAGAGACTTCCCTTGGACACATAGTGTCATGACACAGGAGTGAATTGGAAGCATGACTAACGAGCACCATGTGATATCATGAAACGATGTAGGAGGTGTCAAAGCATGTTCCATATGAATGGAAGATTAACCATCTAGAGGAGTAGACAAACTCATATGTATGGTACGACTCCTAGGCAAGCTAAAACCCAACTATGAGATAATGAAACATACAGGTGCCATGTTCAAGGGCGACACAAAAAATGTTGTCATTTGATGACTAATGGAAATAAATGTTCATTCCCTTCTCTTTTTATAGGTTAATTTTTTGTAAAGTTGTCCCCCAAGCCTGAAAAAGAAAATATACAAGGGGGAACCTCCTAGCCATGGTAGACTAGGGTATTCCTTTTTCGTAACTAGTATATCCTTGTTCGGAAAAGGGTTAAACTTATAATGGGTAGACGACCTTTCAAGTTCTTTAATGAGCGTGAAGGAGACAAGTTCACTTAGAAATATTTTCTAAATTAAGGAGTCTGAAAAGAGCTTAAATGAAAGTCCTCCTGGAGGAACGAGTGGTATAAAGGATAGAAACATGTTTCTTTAATGGTGGAAATACTCATGACATAAAGAAGACAAGAGGTTGGCTAATATGACCACTCATTGTAGCGGTTCATCCAAAAAAGGGTAAAACACCAAGTTAAAGAGAATGGTTGGCCAAGCAGGCAATGATGATGGAAGAGAGAAACCAAGGCTCAATATGCAAAAATAGGGTGAGAAAAATGTCGTAAACGCAAGGGATAATATCATAGAATCCTCATGGGGAAAAGAAAAAAATATGACGAAGAAGAGGACATGAAGCTCAAATTCTAGGTCATGGTGAGTCAGATGGAGGGATTCTGAAAAAAGGGATAAAAATAACTGCATGGACACCAAGATGGAAAACATGTGCTAGATACAGTATCCATGAGCAAGTAAGCTCTACCGTCAAGTGACAACATGCATAAATAAAAAAGGCTAAAGTCGCAACTTGACAGGGTCAAAACTAAGGCATAAATATGGCATCGACTATCAAAATGCATCGAATATGGCGACAATGACCTACCCCTATATGCCAATAAAGGACATGTACCTCAGGCCCATTGTATTTCATAATAGAAACCCCACCCTATCCTATAGAAACTATATAGAGAGACTATACCCATGGTTAAATCAAATAATGAAAGAAATAAACATGGATTATATAAAAGCAAGACCATTTTTTTCTGAGTTTTATAATTTTTTTGGATTTTTGGCATAAATAAGGCATGAAAATACTTGCATCACACACCAAACAAAAAAAAGGATAAAGAATCACACTCATATGTACAATATTTATAAGAGCAACACAATCCAGTAGGTCATGATAAAGTGTGCCCATAGACGGGCACGGGCCAAGGCTTTCTATAAGAGAACAAATAGAGGAGTGGAGGTACCATATGGCTCACCAATGTTGGGTCATGCCAAAGGAAATCAAACTTTTCAATCCATAATGTTTGACCATGGCAAGGAAATTATAACATAGGCATGCTCTCAAAGTTAACCTGAGGATATAAGGGAGGATCAAGACATAAATGAGGTACAAGACGCTCGTGAAAAAGTGGGAAGGAGTTGGAAAATTCATTGGCAAGTTCAGTAGTAGAAGCCCAAGACTTGACTTGGTATAGGGGTGGAACTTCCAAGGAAGGCTGAGGTTGTACTCCCTGAATTGTTCCAAGATTTATGTTTTGAATCTATGCTTGTTCTGAATCAGGGAGACTAGAGGAATAAAGAGGCATAAATTCCCTAGGATTATCAATGGGAAGATCCATGATTTCCAAATTCACTAGCCGAGAAGTATCATCATCGATGGAGTCATGTGGAATAGGAGGAGTGGAGGCCTGTATGGGAAAAGGAACCTAGTCATATTCCATATTTTGAGTTTTTGACCAATGTCAGGAGGTGCTGACAGGACTTTTGAGGAGGAAATATCTTCCACTAAAGGTGGTAAAGGAGGCTCACTAGCTTGATCATCTTCCATAAGATCATTCGACACCACCCAAGGATCAGGAGGTCTATGGGGCCATAGGTGTCATAAGATATCATATGCATAGGATGTTTCAAAGAGGAAGAGATTTCGGGTAGTGGTAATTAAGGAAATACCCCAATAAAAGATGATATTTTAAATAGCACCCCACCAACACTCTGAAACTAACCTAGGTTATCTCCCACAAGTGGGACTGAATTCCCCGTAGTGGAGAGTTGATTTGATGGAACACAATAGTCTAGTTGGTCAATAGTGAAAATATTTACTTCATGAGGAAAACAAAGGACACATAACACCGACGAGACAATTACCGTCATGGCATAGAACCAACTACGGTCAAGAAGAATGTTATAATTGAAAGAAGCATTGATGAATTCAACATCAACATAAATGTTTTTACTTCCTAGCTCAATGGAAAATATGGGAGGAACACCCTCAGGTAAAGATTTGTGTCCATCAAAGGCTTTAAGAGTAGTGTTGGGCATAGCAAGCACTGGAGAGCCAAGATTCGTTTAGCATGATGTTGACATGACACAAGTGGAAGAGCCTTCATCCAATAGAGTGCGATGAATATTATTATGGAAGACACGCATGATAATCTGAAAGGATATTTGGTGGGAAATTATAGGAGAAGCATTGTCAACATTAAACGCAATGAGGCTTGAGTCAGATAGATCTACTCCATCAATCGCAGATAATAAGGCCTTGCAAAACTGAGAAAACCTTTGTCAAACCTCCACAAAATACATGGAATAAGGAGTCTCGGAAAGATATTCAACAATACTATAATTTTGAGCAGCTCGGGAAAAGGAATTGTGTGTTTCCTTATGAACAAAAACCTTGGGTAGGCGATAAACAAGATCCATAGGCTTATCTAACCTAATAGGTCTAGTGGAAGTAGGTGGAGAGGGTGAGTCCTTAGAAGAACAACACAACTCAGACACATCATATGACTTATCTCGCCTGTTCACATTCATGTCTTCTTTGCACATAAAGAAGAACAAAATATTGATATAATGAGAAAACAACTGCTCGTTTCCCCCTTCTAGAGGTTGAGGAGGCTGAGAAACAATTTGTTGTTGAGGTTGTGCAGAGAATGAATGAGTCAAAACAAAAAGTTTTTGAGTATACGGTGGCGAAAGGAGCCTTTGGCATCCATTCATCTGAGGGAACTGATGGGTGAGGTGGTCACCTTGATAGAATTTACAAGTGAATTTAATTTTCAATGACATTCACTGGTGCCCCCTCCCTGATTCTAAGGGTTGGTTTTGGATTCCTAAGAAATTTGTTTCTTTTGTTTATTGTTATGTCCCTATATTACTAGTTTAGTCCCTTATTATTGTTAGTGTAGCCCCCTTATTGTTATTTTTGTACCCCTATAACCCCCATATTGCTATTATTGTGCCCTTACATTATTATTGTTAGGTCAACTAGGATTATATTGTGAACCCATGGACTCCTATATATAGAAAGGAGTTTTTTTCATTTGTATCATCCAATAATTGTTCATTCATGTAATTTAAAGGATTTTTTCCCCTTGAAGTGGCTTATTTCTAAGGCGTTGATTTCTCTTTTCTTCTATTTTTGGAGCTGGTTTCATAACATTTATTCTTCTTGTTTTTATGACCACCAAATTTTTGGTTTTTCTTCGGTTGAGTGGATTTCACCGTAAGAACATTGTTGGACTACTCAGGAGAGGGTGCTTTAGTACATCCAGATACACTTGATAGGGCTTGAGATGTAACAATCAATTTCCCAATTTGGGCAGTAATTTGGCTCACAAAATCGGAAACATACCGAGTCACGCCATCGACATGTGGGTTGAGAGAAGTTTTAGGAGGGTCAATAGAATGCCTAGGGTCATTAGGTAACACTTTTTATATCATACCTGACTGTGAATAGATATGATCCAACTGTTTGGAAACTAAAATGGTTTGCTCCTTGGTAACGAATCGAAAAATTGACACATCCTTGGCAATCTAGGGTTGGAGAGAGTGAATGAACCATTTATGTAATACTTCATCACGTAACTTGGTTCTCACTAACCTCTTGTGATGACGCCACTCATGAATGTGATAAAAATTAATGTGGCGTCATATTTTTTTAAGCTTGAAAAGAGATCAAAGTTGATATCAAACCGAGTAGGAAACTGGAAGTGTGTCAAAAAGGTTTAAGCTGAGGAAAAGTCATTGTCAGATGAAATATCTAAAATTATATACCACTAAGCATCATCCTCAGTTAACGTACATTGGAAAATATAAATTTTAATATAATCATCCACCAAAGAATTAGAGGAACACCATTAGAGATAGGTGGTAATGGGTGCGGATGGATTCCCCCTAGGATTCCCTTCAAACTTGGGAATATTAGATGGAAATTTTTTGGGCATGGGTCAATAGTCAACTTTTCCAAATCTGGTAAATCAAGATAAGACAAGAACAAATTTTGGAGTTGGCTAAATGGATAATAGGTAGGAGAAGCCCCTGACCAACCTTGTAGTGCCCCCATATAGGGATGGTTATTCATGTATTGTTGGTTAAGGAATGGGTTCGCCCCGAAATTTGACTATTGTGGGCTAGAAGGAGTGGTGTAAGGATTCTTCCCCTAGGGTATGTGCTCCTAGAGATAAAATTACCCCCAAGAGAATGAATTCTCACTAGGTTTTAACCAGGAGGATAAGACAGACCAACCTGGGAAGTAGGAGTTATATAAGGAGTATACACCGTATGAGTGATGACACTAGCAACATGGTTGCCTCATCATAAACTAACCCCTCCAGGAAAGGTATTGGTAGGTGGGACCCCTCCAAAAAATGAACTATACCAGGATCGTGACATGCTAGAAGAAATTTTTCCCCCATGCTGATTAGGAACAATTGATGGTCCCCCCCACATATTTCCAGAAGTAACCACACCTAACTGAGGAACATGAATCATTGGTTGAGAAAGTTTTGAAAAAACTACTCCTAATCCTACCAGTTGACTAGGATGAATCACCATGGTTGGCGTAGAAGACGGTGTGGGCATGGACACATTTGAGAAATTTGTAGGAGCTATAAATGAGATTGGTGGAATGCCCCAAGAAGATGTGGTAGGTGTAGATATAGGAGTAGGTATGGCCTAACTAAGATGTGATAATGATCACATGACAACGGAAACTACTGGTGTAGAAGGTAATGAAGTCTCATACTTTTCCATAGGGTAGAAAACTCACAAATCTATAAAAGTATAAGAAGGTTTATAACCATCAACGTTCAGCCACAACAATGCAGGTCCTAGTGGATTGGTCAAGGGTGGATTTGTAGGAGCGGCAGAATCATCTGCCAAAGTCTTAATAGAGATTATATCACTACCAAAAGGACTAGGTATCAGGAGTAATTCAGGATGAGGCTGTTTAAAGCACTCTAGGGGTAGGATTGTAATATTACTATTAGTTGCAGTGATCCAATGAACAGGGTTTTGATAGGACCAAATATGTTGGCATATACAGAACAATAAATGTATGTAATAACAAAGAATCTAAAGGCAACACAAGATAGGAAGAAACGTTATGTAGATCAGAATAGGTTGTTTAAGGTTTTTTATTTTGGGGAATAGGTGTACTTGCACATCAAGCCCAAGAAGAGATCCTTGCGTATTGGATCATGTGTTAAGCTGGCACCTTGGTATTGTGGACCTTTCAAGATTCTTGAAAGGATTAGACCAATAGCCTATCAACTTGCACTTCCTTCGACAATGAAAGTCCATGATGTTTTCCATGTATCATTGTTTAAAAAGTATGTTAAAGATGTTGATCATTTTATTGAATGGTATGTATTCCATGTGGAGTTAGAAGGATAATTCCAAATGGAACCGCAGTTAATTTTGTAGAGAAATATGCTCATGCTCTAGAATTGAGCAATCAAGCAGGTTAAAGTGCAGTGGAAGAAATTTGGGGCCGATGAAGCTACATGGGAGATGTTGGATCATATGCAGGCTATGTATCCTTCTCTATTCATTGGTTGATTGAATGTCCTTGATATATGTATTTGGCATATTCTTGGTATGATATTTTGGTATATGTAAATATGTATATGGATCTAAATACCACCATGAGTTGTGTTATAAAGCTCCAATAAACAGTATGGTGTCATGTGTTATGTTGTCATGTTGGTTTGCTTCTCAGCAGGTTGATGATTGTAAATACTACAACGAGCTAAGTTATAAAGCTCCATGGGTAGTATGTCTTACTATCAACAGTATTTTTTGTTGTAGGTGTCATTGAACAACGAGAATGGTGTTCCCCTAAAGGGGAGGGGTATGTAGCAACCATCGATTAAAACTTCATGTAATAAAGTTAATAAAGTCAAAAATAATTACCATGGTCACGGGACATGTAATCCAAGTAGAATGTTGGGCAAAAAATCCTAGTGTGGGTGTTCATATGGTTTATTATGGTTATGGAAATTGGCAAAGGAAATGGCTAAGGCTTCAAAAAGGAAAGGTGGCATTTATTTATGAAAATAATGGAAATTAGGAGAAAAGGAAGGTGAAAGGTAACAGGTTTCATGTGAGGAGGAAAATGAAGGAAAATAATGGAAAAATGAATAAATTAGAGGCTTAATTAATAAAAAGGCTTCTGAGGATAATTTGGTACCTTTTGTCAGTATAGACTTTGGTGAGTTCAATTTTGGAGCTCTCATTTTGTTATCTCTCTCTCTCTCTCTCTCTCTCTCTCTCTCTCTCATACTCATGATTTCCGTAATAGTTTTGACATGCATGGAATATGCATGTGGTTTCTTGGTCATGATATGTCATTGGCATGGATGATTTCTTGGATTGATAGTGGTTTTTACAAGCCTTTCCATTTCCTAGATAGCCATGGTGTTGTGGGAGTTTTTCCCTTTTGTTTTTGGTTGGTTCTCATGTTCCTTTAGTTGTGGGTTGAGTTCTTAGTTCCTAGAGCCTTGGTTGGACAAACACTTTTGAGCCCTATAACAATTGGGTTGAGTTACTAGTCTTGGATCATTGGTTGGAAAAGAGGTCTAGAGCCCTTGGTGGGTTGAGTTACTAGTCCTAAAGCCTTGGTTGGAAAAATGCTCTGGAGATGAGCAACAACTGTGGGTTGAGTTACTAGTCCTAGAGCCTTGGTTGGAACAAACACTCTAGAGCCCTAAAAAACTTGGTGGAGACCAATCTGGTGATGGTTAATGATGTCCGACTGTGAGGTGGAATCACTAGCTGGGGGTTGAAGTGATTTGGCCTCTGGAAGTCTTGGTTTGGTTTTGATGGATTTTTTCTATGAGATTGCACATTCATGCTTGGAATATGGCACAGTCGTGATTGGCTGAAAAGGGATTTGGTTCAACCAATCTATGGCTAGGTGGAATGTGGAAGTCTTGAACCTGGTTGGCCTTTGCATTCATTATTAAGAGTTTTTTCTCCTTGGTATTTTTATGGGTAAATATACTTGTTTGTATGTATATTATATGTTTTTTATATCCTTGATATTTATGTTGGTTATATCATGGTTATGACTGATATTTATGACGTGTCTCTCACCATGTTCTGGTTTGTAAATGAATGAAAAATGAATATGTGACCTAATATATGATAATGCAGATAATGTGATAAGGCACCAAATTCTTAGCGATTCTCAAATAATTATGATACCCTTATGATTAGATCTATTGTTTAAATATATAGAATGCATATTTGTGACATGTTTGACGAAATGTATGTCATGGCTACTAGGGGTCCAGTCAAGTCCTTATTCAAGTTGTTTCAGTCGTATCATTGTTTCAATGTTATTTTTCATTTTTCGAAGCTTCATGGAGTTATGAGAAGTGTCCTGAGTCCCGGCCCTGAAAAAGTGGCACAAAATGCAAAGTGGCTAACATAGAATTACCTGGAAAAGTCCCCAATCGCATGCATGCCTTGTTGTGGGAGATATTGGAGGGTCCCAATCACTTTCATGCCCATGTCAAGGGAGAGACTGATGGTTTAACATAGAAAAATGTCAGTTTGTCTGAGGTGCAGGTCACCTGGATGGGTAGGATGGCTGTCGGGGGTTATGTTGCATGCGTATAAGGCCAGGTTGGCCATGTTCCATCAGTTCCACTTCCTTAAATATACATATGGAGTTGAATCATATCATTGTAACTCTTCATCACATTTTTATCCTAGTTGGTCGGTTACTTAGGTAGATGTGTGAGGAGGGTGTTACATGTGCCCACCATGGGATCTGATACCATAGGCTCTAGTTGTCATATCCTTCTATCCATGGCTGATTCTAAGTAGTCCCTGTCTCCATGAGTCATAGAAACTCTGAAGGATAAACACATTGACTTCTTGTTTCTCCTGTGCCCTGGCAAGTCTCTCCTACGATTGAATGATCCTATAATTATCCTCCTTGCAACTTCTTATTTCCACCTTCAAACTCCTCAAAGTGTGTGCTATGTGAGTGATCAGGTGCTCAAAAATAAAAAATTGTTTGATTGGTGTTGAACCTGAATAAGCTCTTAGATATATTCGTTTTGAATATGGCGCAACTTATTTTGCAAAAAACTGACACTGTATGCTCCCAGAAATGCTTTCTGTCCACTTTGCGAGATATGATTTTTTTTTTCTTTTCCAAATAGCGCAATTATCAATCCGTACAACTAACTGGGCATCCCTACATAGCAGGTTGAATAGTCAAGGGTGTGTTATCCTCTAGCAAATTGGGGGTGTCAAGTGGCATGGTTTGACAGGTTTATTTTGGAAAGTTTTCATTGGGTTATTTTTGGGCCAAGCACGTGCTAACACGTGGCCCAACTAGGAAAATTTTTTTGCAAGGGTCGAGTGGAGCCCTAGGAAATTGAAATACCAACCTCAATGCAACTAGAAGCAAGTCTCACCGCTTCACTACATGCATATGTCTTAACCTATATAGACTGTAACCTCATTTTATGTTTTACTCGTCGAGTCTATTGGGGTGGGGGCCGAGATCTAGCCCCAACCTTGGTCACTGCCACTGGAGGGACCTTGGGTGGGAGGCTAGCCCCAAGCCCCTGCATATTATGTTAACAGCCAGTGTTAAGTGGTGGCCACATGCTAACAGTTGGTGAAACCGTCGATGGCCCATTTATTAAAAAAACAATTTTCCGCCAAAGGCCGAAGAGGTCATTTTAAAGAGGTGAAAATTTCGCCTGGGAAATGGGGAAATATTTAGCTATATAGCGTGGGAAAAAGGAAAAATTATGGAGAGGTTAGTGGAGAAACTTAGGGAGATCATAAATTCTCCAGTTTTTGGCCAAATTCGAGGCAGAAAAAGGCTAGAAATGATTTTTTGGGAATTCTGGAGCTGATGTAATAGTTTCCAGAGCTGTTTTAGCATTCTAAACACATTTAATCACACTTTTCAGCATAATAGAAGAGGGCCAAGCCATTGGAAGCTGGACCAAGGAGATGTAGCCCAAGCGGCCTTCATCATATTGTGTGTGTGACTTTTTATGGTGATGTTATGTCTGATAGATGTTGATGTTCAATGTTTTATTTAGGTTAATTTGCTCATGAAATTCACATAAAAACACATAAAAACTCATGTCAAAATTGAAATTAACCTCATCATCTTCAAGCATTTTCTTTAAATTATGAATTGGATCTGAGCACAACAAAACTAATATTCCCATTCAAATCAAGTTGGCATCAGAGCACTAGGTTTACTTGTGAAAGGAGGATTAATTTGTTTTTCAAGTGTTTAAATTCTTACAAGGTCAAAGCTCAAGAGAGGAGAAGGCCAACTTGTGGGTGCAAGTTCTCTAGTTGGAGCCAGGAGAAGGAGGCAACATTTTCCACAATTTCCACCACAAGATTCACCTCCAGTTGCAGTAGAAGCTTCAGTAAGCATGTCTCATGAAGGCAGAATTGATAACATGTCAAAGGATGAGAAGGATTTTAGGAAGGATTTCTTTGACATGATAGAGATGGTGAAGGTCCTTTATAAAGAGAGGAACACAAGGTTACAGGGTGAAAGCTCCAAGTCTCCAAGAGGAGAGGGTTCTCCAGGAGGAGGAGGTAATGGAAATGGTGATAAGCCACCATCTACCCCACCATCATCCTCACCACCATATTCACCTTCATTTTCATCCTTTTCCACTACTACAACCCTTACACATACTCATCAACCTACCTCAAAAGGAATTAGTAAACAACCGTTGTTAAAACTTGATATTAAATTTGAGCTACCTATGTATAATGGTGAAGTGAATGAAGAGAAGCTAGAAAATTGGGTTCGTCAGTTGGAGTTCTATTGCAGAATTCAAAACCTTCAATATGATGATACAAAGATATAGCTAGCTTCCTTGAGATTGGAGGGTTCATCACTAGTATGGTGAGAAGCCAAGACACAATATGAGATAAATAAAAATGGTAAGATCTCACTCTCTTGGTCTAATTTCATTGCTGCAATTAAAAGACAATTTTACCCTTTAGCATATATGCAAAAAGCTATTATGAATTGGCAGAACTTCAAACAACTAAAAAGTTAAAGTGTGCAAGATTACACCCAAGAATTTAGAAAAAGAGCTCTTATGTTAGGTGTTTATTTGCATTCCCAAGATACATTGTTGAAGTATATAGGGGGGTTACATAGCTACCTAAGGCACACTATCCTTACGTTAAATCCCGCTAGCTGAGATGAGGTTTGTGTGCAAGGCACTCACCTTAAGGAAAGAGGGAAAAATATTTCAAAAGAGGGTAAAAAGAAGCCATTTAAGGGTGGAGAGAAAGGAAATGGTTTCAAAGGAAAGGGAAAGAAAAATGCATCCATTAAAAAAGGAGATAAAATGACATGCAAACATTGTTCCAAATATGGTCATGATGAAGACGAATGTTGGAAGGTTCATTGATAGATGAGGCCCAAGAAATTCAATAACAAAGGAAAACAAAAAGCAACTGCAACCACTCAACAGGATTTGGGATCCGACTCGAGTGATGAAAATAAAATTAAATTCATGGGTATGAAGAGAAAATAATCCATTGCTAGCACTAGTGCATCAAATTGTCACACTAGTACTCCAAATGAAGAAACAATAATTGAATTATTTCATGTGAAGGTTATCTCTAAAAATACAAAACGTGACACACTATTTGATAGTGGGTCTCAAGAAAACTTGATATCTAAAGACTTAGTAAGGAGACTTAATCTTGAAACCATTCCTCATTAAGAACCATATACATTGGGTTCGATATGCAAGAACACAAATTTGCAGGTTACAAGAAAGTGTATTCTTCAGTTTGCAATCACAACAAACTTCATTGATGAAGTTGAATTAGATGTTGTATTGCTTGATATTTCAGGAATTGTTTTGAATAGTCCTTACCTTTATGATAGAAAAGCTATCTTCTATCGACATGAAAACAAGTACCACTTGTTCAAATATTGTGTGGAGTATATTGTGAGAGCTCATCGCAAGAAACTAAATCTTTCAATAGTTAATGCAAAGAAAATGAAAAGACTAGTGAATTCAAGCAAGAATTTTGTGCTACTTATGATTAAACCAAAGCATGATGTTGATTATGAAGCATTCCAAGGGTGTGATCCAAAGTTGAAATATGAATTTATTGAAGTGGTTAATCAAAATAATGAGATGTTTCAGGAGCCAAAGGGGTTACCTCTCAGGAGGTGAATCCAACATGAGATACAATTGCAGCAAGATTGTCCTCTTCCTAACATTTGCATGTATAGGATTTCATTGATGGAAAGTGCTGAAATAAAAAAACAAATCCAAGAGTTGTTGGATAAAGGGATCATCCTACCATGTACTTATCCATGTGGGTCACCTATTGTGTTGGTGCCAAAGAAGGATGGAACATGGTGCATGTGCATAGATTTTCATGCATTGAACAAGATGACGGTAGATAATCGTTATCCACTTCCTAGAATAGATGATTTACTTGATCAATTTAAATATAAAAATTATTTTACTAAGTTGGACTTAAGGAGTAACTAAAATCAAATTAGAATTGATGAAGGTGACATTTGGAAGACGACATTCAAAACAAAGCAAGGTTTTTTTAAATGGTTTGCTATGCCTTTTGGTTTATGTAATGTTCCTTCTACCTTCATTCATGTGATGAATGATGTTTTGAGGCCATTTATTGATGAGCTTTTCATCATTTACTTATATTATATCTTAATTTTCAATAAATCACTTGATGTACATGTCATGCATGTAAGAAAATTACTTGATGTCTTAAGGAAAGAACAATTGTTTTTGGAGATGTCAAAATGTGAATTTGGAAAAACTCCTTTGGTGTACTTGGGGAATATTGTTGGAGGAGGTGAGTGGAGAATAGACCCCTACAAGGTTGAGGTCATTGTGAATTGGCCAACGCCCAAGACAACTACTGAGGCAAGAATATTTTTGGGAGCAGCCCAATATTAGAGGAATTTTATTGCTAACTTCTCTTTTATCGCAGTTCCTTTGCATGCATTGACTAGTGTGAAAAAGGTATTCCAATGGGGATGAAGTAGCAAAAAGAATTTTATTATTTAAAATAAAAGATCAGTTCAGCCTCAACACTTGCATTACCAGACTTGAGACAACCCTTTGAGATTCAAACTGATGCAAGCGATTATTCCATGGGCGCAGTCCTTATGAAATATGTTAAGCCCATTTCATTTCATTTAGAAAATTTCACTGGTGCAATGCTTAACTATCCTACTTATGGAAAGGAGCTTTATGTGTTGGTTCAAAGTGTGAAAAAGTGGAAACACTACTTTTAATATGGGAAAGGAAACCGTCATACACACTGACCACCAACCATTGCAATACTTGCAATCACAAACTAAGTTGCAGTATTCAAGGCTCTTTCGATGGATGGGTTTCTTACAAAAATTCCACTAGTTCATCAGGTATAAGAAAGGTATTTAGAACAAGGTTGATGATATTATTTCTAGGCCTATTATTAGTGCAATTACTTTACTCAAGCATAATTCTTTTTTGCATGAAAGTTATGTTGAGAAATATGCATGTGATAATGATTGTCAAGATGTTTATGTAAACTTGAGTCAAGGCAAAAAAGTAGAGGAAGTGGATTACCATGTACAAATAACTTATTGTATCATTTGGAAAAGATTTGTATTCCACAGGGGGAGAGAGTGAATGTCATAAGGGAAGCACATGCTTCTCTAATTTCTAGACATTTCGGTGTAAGGAAAAAAATGGCACATCTTCAGAGGTATTGTTATTGGCCTCGTATGCTTGAAAGTGTGTCACGTTTAATTAAAGGTTGTTTATTATGTGCAGTTAGTAAGCCTAGAAATAGGAATTTAGGATTGTACACACCACTTCTTGTACCTTCACGTCTGTTGTGGCTCATTTGCAATATCCTTTATTTTAATTTTTCAAAAATACAAAAAAATGGAAAAATATAAAATGTATGTTAAAGTACAATTTTACCATACTTTAACATAAACATGTAATTTTTGTATAAGTTTAAAGATAAAAAATTTAAAAGATTCATGAAGGTGGGCCTGAGCGCTCAGTTAATAAACAAGCAGGTTTATGAGCAGGATCCGAAGAGTTTTTTGGTAGGAGATAAAAGCGGCAACCCGTGAGCACATTCAACACATGGGTTAACGAGGAGGGTTCCTCCACAGTTGACCCCATTGACTGCAGGGCCGATCAAGATTTGTGGCCAGGATTAACTGCAGGGGCATGACCCCGATGAGCTCTCCGTACCTTCGAGGCCTACCGTAGTGACGTAAGCCGCTGGTGGGAGATAGCTATCAACCACATCATGGTACCGTTTAATGGTATTTTGGTGCGTCAACTCAACATTTAATTCATAAGCCCCGCACCACCTATTTAAAATTGGTTCCTCTATTCACAAGGTTATTTTTGTTTCTATGTACTTATCAATTTTATTGCGTCTGTGTCTTCCATTTTTGTCTGCCACCTTGTCATTGTTCGCCACCCTAAGCAGAATTATGGCCAAGAGTTCATCTCTTTCTGGCTCGTCCAGCCATATTCCTCTCATGGACATTGAGAGGGATATCCGAGACAATGTTAGCTCTTTAGATCACCTCCAATTCTATCAATAGGTCTTTTTGAATGAAAAATCATCTCCAATTTTCTCCGCCATGGCCAAAACTGGTGTATTGTCTGCATGTATTCCAAGAACGCACCTTTTTCCTGAGTTTGTGCACTGGCTAGTGTCTGTCATGTACCCTGGAAAGTGGTTTGTAATGAATTTTAAAGGAGAGAATGTCTTACAAGTCTCATCCCTATTAATTCGTCAAGCCCTGTGTTACCCAGAGTCAGAATCCTATGTTCAATTCACTGATGATTCATTGATATCACATTATGATAGTCTTTTAGGTCATGAATTCAATCAGTTGGTCTTTTTCCTAAAACCAGATACAAATTCGTTTGTACCTGATAGCAAATAATTCTCCATGGAATTTTTCGATGCAGAAGTTCGACAATTGCTCAGGTGTATTTCAAAGATATTAGGAAAAGAAGATGGCAACCTAATTGACAAATCAGTTCTGGGAATGATTGCATTGATGATGAAGTCAACGGTAGTGATGTATATTCCTTCATATTGGCAAGAAGTTGTCAATACTCAACTCATTAGTTTATCACTCATTGGGTCATTCAGGTTCCCCTCTCTTATCATTTACCTCTTTTTATATCAAAATGTAGAAGAATTCATGCATTTGGGGTTAAATATCATGGATGTAAATAAAAATAGGTAGTCAGTAGTGTTTTGGACTGATGTAGTAAGAAAAGAACAGAATGAGGAGAGTCTGTTTGATTTTTCAAATCATTTTATGTCTACTGCATATAAAATTCTGAATGGGGTTTCTCCCCCATGTTTCCTGCCAAAGACTCAAGAGTTCCTACAGTTGGGAACAAATTGTAAGTTTGGAGATTGGTATGTTTTTGAAGACTATTAAGAGATTAGACTTTATGGGGTTGGGGTAGAACCATATAGACTTCTTGTATTTGTGCCTATGAGATTATTTTCTTTGGAGTTCATTAGGCAGTGTTTAAATTTTGACCAAATACATTTTGTGCCTATGAAAAAGGGTCATATGTTTAAGCTAGCTATGTCTGTGGGTCCATTTATAGTCAACATGAGACAGGTAGCTGATGAAGTCAATATGATGTTAGATGTAATGCACTTGCTGTTAGGAGATAAGTGGGCTTATGAACCCCATAAAGTGATTTCAAATAGGAGAATTGAAAATGGCTATTCAACATTTGTTCATGAAAGCAGACCTGACATAGAGAAGCTAGAAAATAAGGGTTTTGCAGGTTCTGTTGGCTCAAATATACATACTCCTATCATATCTGAGAAATATATCAAGATAATTAAAGAGACATTTGTTGATTTAGAAGATGAAGAGCAGAGAGCCGAGAAGAGAACAAAACTTGATGAAGACATAACAAGTGCTCAACCTGGTTTCTTACTTCAACTAGGAGATGAGAAAAATGTCCCAGCTTTGCCAAGAATACATGAAGATGATCAGGGACAAGTACCTTTGATTAAACAAGTATTTGCTCAAATTGCTGAAAGAAATCAAAAGATGAAGGCTAGCATGGAAGCACATGTTGAGTATCAAATAACTCTAGACCAAACAAGATTGCTGACTGCCATGGATCTTGAAAAATATCAGTTTAAGATTGCTCTTTCTCATCCCTCTGATATGATTATAAGGTAATCAAATAATTTCAATACTGTAAATTTAACTGTTGATGTAAGAAAGGTTCCTTTACTTGATAAAGTAAATTTTCATATGCAAACAGGTCAATTGATAGTGAATGATTTGACCAAAACTAATGCAATGGCTCTTAAAGCTGAGAACATGCTAGGGATGGTCATGAAGCACCTGAAATTGGAGAAATCCAACTCCAGGGCTTTGAAAACACAAAAATAATAACTTAAGAATATAATAGTAAAGATTGGAGTAGATCCAAATGACAGGTCTGCTGTGTAGAAGTTGCTACAAAGTGCAGAATTAGAGATTTCTGTGTTGAAAAAAAATTTGAAGTTACCTATAGGGGAGAATTCTATGGCTACAGAGGTGGTAGAAGTGGAAAGTGAGAAAGCGAGACTTCTTCAGCGGCTCTTACAGAAAGAAGAAGAAATTACCAAATTGAAGGAAAATGTGTTGTCATTACAGAATTAGATTGATTCTCATTCTTGCACCATCATTTTTCCATATGGAAATGATGATCTAGCAGCACAGATAACTCAATTGAATATTGAACTGAAGATGATAGAGAGATACCTCAAAAGGGCACAAAATGATCTGGAGACAGTAACAAAGATAATGGAAGCCAAGGAGGGGGAAATTAATAAATACAGGACAGATTGCCAAACAGAAGATGCTGAGATTAAAAGTCTGAAGGAAAAATTGAAGGGAAATATATCTCTAATATAGGCTAAGGACATCATCTGTAATGATATCATTGAAGAGATGAAATCAGCTTGGGGATCTCTGACTATTGTATCAAAAGAAAGAAGTATTATCTGAGATTTCGAGGAGCAGGTTATGGAAGACAAGCAGAAGACTATTAACAGGGCTATTTGGGCAAAGAAATTTATTGATTTCATTAATTCGAAGACTGATCAAGAGTTGGAGGAGAATGAGATTAAATAGAGGATTCTATATGCTATAGATATTAACAAATTTATTGTTAAAAATGATTGCTGGAAGACCACAGAGAAGAAGTTGAAAGAGATTAAGGAAGCAGTAAACAAATTTGACAATCTGTATGACAAAAGAGCCAGGGCAGGATTGCCATCATGCTAGGGCCTTGGAGGCAACCTTCTATCATGGAATTCTTATGAAACACTACTGGTATTAGCAAAAAGCAAGGTGGAAAACACTCATGAGAAGACTCGGATTTTGAAAGGAGCAACAGTTATTAACTTTCTTCAGAGGCATTTTCAGCTATTATGGTTGGTGAAGACCTTATTTACAGAGAAACCAACATTCAGCAGGATCAATGCCTTTAGGCTGGAGCATGACAAACTGATTAATTCTCGTAAGAAAAACATTGAAGTGTGGAAGAAATGCAGAGCCTGATGACTGTTCTACCTAAAAATCCTTCAACTTTAAAGAAAGAGATGTTACCAAATCAAGAGAATACAACAACAACGGGACCAATTCCTATTCAACAAATAGATTAGGATTTAAGCTTTATTTTATCTCTGTTAAGATAGTGTCATTGTAATAAAACATTTCGATGATATTTAATAGGTAGTTTAAGAAGTTTCAAGTAGTTTAAGCAGTTAGGAGTAGTTTCAATAGTTACAAACTACTTTACATTGTATTTAAAGAAATAGAGAAGAAAGGAAAAGGTTCCGAGTTTTGGACCTTTAGACTACTGTAAATTTTGTACTCAAATTTTTTATGACTAATGAATGAAGATCAAGATTCTTGCATCTGTTGGTGTTGATATGTTTTCCAGTTTCCATTTTGTCTATTTCCTTCTATGAATAAAATGAAGTAATTTATCTCCAGGTCTCTTTTTACATATGTGAAAAAGAGTTAAATATCCTTAATAGGCGCTCCTTCATTTTAACTAATCTACTTTCATAAAATTTCCTCTGAAGTTTGAAGTAATAGATTTTGTTCCTCAGCATTTCAGTTTGGGCTTCCTTCATGTTCTTCTTATCATTCCATTTAATATCAGCAGATAATGGAATTGTGAAGCATTTGTTGAATCAAATTCTCGAGGGTTTTAATAATTTATTTATGAAGGTGATTAAGAAAAGACCATTTGATATAATTTTTTTGTGACATATATATATAAATGTCGTGAGCATTGATTCCTTACCACAACCAAGGGATTGTTTCTTGAGATACAACAACGTCCATGGTAGAGTGTTTCTATGCATTTTGTAGGAGGTCTTCCTTTGTCAAAAAGAGGTATTGATTATTTGTATGTAGTTGTGGATAGCTTCAAAAAGATCTGTATACTGATGCCATGTAAAAAGAAAATCACAACTGAAAAAACAACCCACTTATTATTTCAGCATATTTGGGTTCATTTTGGTTTTCCCACATCCATTGTTAATGATCGATATTCTTGATTTGTTGGGAATTTTTGGTCAAGTTTGTGGGACTTGATGGAGACCAAGTTGAAGAAAAGGAAAACCATCCATCTATAAACAGATGGTAAAACCGAGGTGGTCAATTGAACAATCATGCATCTTATTCGAGGATATTGCAACAAGCTTCCTAAGTTGTGGGATGAAAACTTCCACTACATTCAACATGCTTACAACCGTGCAAAACACTCCTCTACACAAACATCGCCATTTGAGGGATGTCTTGGATAATTTCCTAGATCGCCATTGGATTTCATATTTGGGAATGATGTTACTATTGATGGTTATAGAGACATAGAGAAAGCCAAGAAGCTCATAGAAAAAATCCAATTGATACATCAAACAGTCCAAGATCGGCTTGAAAATAGCCAAGGAAAGTACAAAGAAAGACACGACATACATCTTGTAGATCAAAAGTTCCAAGTTGGTGATGAAGGTCGGCTTCACATTAGCAAAGAGAGGCTTCAAGGGGAAGATAAAATATTGAAACCAATTCGTTATGGTCCTTTTAGAATTTTGGAAAATATTGGTGAAAATTTCTTCAATTTAGATTTTCCTTCATACATGCAAATTTACTCTATTGTTAATGTTGAGATCTTGAGGTTGTACGAGCCTCCATTGATTGAATATCAAGGGGAACAGGATCAGATTCCTTATATGCAAGAATTTTCTCTTGAATACCTCGATGAGCTTCAGTAAGACACCATTCTTGATAGAAGAGAAAGGACATCAAAAAGAGGGAGTGTCGACTACCTTCGTGTGGGGCTCAAAGGAAAAAATCCTTCAAAGGCGAAACAGATCGAGATTGGAAAGGTGAGGGAACTATACCCTCATTTATTGAACAAATGAAAGTGATATTTTGGGGTTTAAAATATTCTAGTGGGGAGGAGTGATTAGGTGCTCAAAATATGCTAAAATATCAAAGTTGTCAGATCAATATTGAGCCTGAACGACCATGTAGATATCGTAATTCTAAAATAGGTGCAACTCGTTTCGCAAAAAACCGACACCGTATGCTCTCACAAATGCATTTTTTCCACTTTGTAAAACGTGCAATTAAAAAAAATGTGTCGACAAGCCAGTTAGCAGCCCATACAGCTGACTGCACAAGCCTACATGGCAGGTTGATTGGTCAAGGGTGTGTTCTCGTCTGGCGAACCAGGGAGTGTGAAGTGGCATATTTTTATAGGTTCGTTTTGGCAAGTTTTGATTGGGTTGCTTTTGGGCCAACCATGTGGTGACACATGGCCGAACTAGGGGCTGTCACGTGGTAGCACGTGGGGCCACAAAATTTTGGCAAGGGTCGAGCAAAGCCCCGGGGTGTCCAACTTGCGACCTCAATGCAACTAGCAACAAGTGTCACCTCTATTCCACACACATATGTCTTAACATATATAGGTTGTGGCTTCGTTTTATGTTTTAACTACTGGGTCTATGGGGGAGGGGGCCGGGGTCTAGCCCCAGCCCTAGTCTCCACCACCGGCGGGACCTCGGGCGGGAAGTTAGCCCTAAGCCCTGACATATTATGTTAATGGTCCATGTTAAGTGGTGGCCACAGGTCGACGATTACTGAAACCGTAGGTGACCCATTTACTTAAAAAAACAATTTTTGGACAAAGGCCTAAGAGGTCATTTGAAAGAGGAAAAATTTCCACCCGGGAAACATGGATTTGTCACCCAGTTAGCGCGGAAAAGGGGCAAACTTTTAGGCTTATGCTAGCCCTGGAGTAAATTGTGGAGTAGTTACTGGAGAAAGTTGGGGAGATCATAACATCTCTAGTTTTTTGTGAAATTCGACGTAGAAAGAGGCTATACATGCATTTTTGGGCATTCTGGAGTTGATGGAACACGCTTCGTAGTTGTTTGAGAATTGTAAACACATGTAATCACTCTTTTGAGCTTAATAGAATAGGTCTAAGCCATTGTAAACTGGACCAAGGAGACGTAGCCTAGGCAGGGTGAACTCCTTCATCATATTGTGTTGTGTGATTGTTTATGGTGATTTTTATGTATGATATATGCTTTTGTTAAATGTTTTATTTATGTTAATTTTATCATGAAATTCACATAAAAACTCACATTAAGATTTTAATTAATCTCATCATCCTCAACCAGTTTCTTTAAATTCAGAATTGGATCTTAGCACAGCAAAACTAATACTCCCATTCAGATCAGTGAGGGGAGTGCCCACCACCATGATTCTTATCTGCTTTGTAAGGGAACTCTCATGAAGTATAGTCCACCATTTTTCTAGTCATCTTGATATTTTTCTTCCTGCAAATATACCATGTCAGCTAAACCAAAATATAACATAATAAAACGTACCTTAGTGAAGTTTAGTGGAGGCTATCTCATCTACACCAATTAGTCCAAATTAGTATTATATATATATATACACACACACACACACAATGAAATCATCATATTCATCATTTCAACATCGACCTATGCATGATGACACAACTGTAACAATGACAACTAACATGCATAATTAATACACAAATAGACCAGATCATAATGAACACATGTGTAACTAACATGTATGCATGACAAAAAAATCCCAACAAAAACATCACCTACTTCTACGTGACAAAACAACTGTAATAATGACCACTACCATGCATAATTAACAAGTACATATACAACCTACATGCATGGAAGACAACCACATTCTACCCATTGAGTCCAAGTGTTGAACCTGCGAATATCAAATACTAATCTATAATTTGTATCAGATATCACCCAAAGAGAGTGTAACCTACTATGATACTAATTTTTAACACCCTCCTCCCAAACTTACCCAGTTTTACCGATCCATTGGGGTAAATATGTGATGAAGAGTTACTCTGATATAATTAACTTCTATATCACCTTAAGGAATTGTAATCGACATACCAAAACCTTACTAACCTCCCTTGGGTGTTGTAGGATCCCGAAGGGCTAAACCACCCTTCTAGGTGCCCAAACCCTGAGTTAAGCCACTTTATCATTGATAAGAACCCCCAGTCACATGCACAAGGCTGCAAGGGAGATACTATAGGACTCTAGTCACATACATAAGTCTGAAAGGGAGAGACTACAGTGTTTTTTTAGCCAATTCTATGCACGCAACCGCGAGATTTAAACCACTTTTTCAGGGCTAGGATCCATAACACTACCCAGAACATGATGAAACTTTACAAAACAATAAATGACATGAAGAAAAAGCTTCTAACACAAAATGTTATAAAGTAATTGTCTTAATTGAGCCTAACCATGACATAAATTCCATCAAACACATGATGAACACGTAATATACAAGCCATAAATACACATATGAAAATAGGGGTCTCATACTTATTTGAGAATCGTCATGAAGTTTTGATGCCTTCTCACAATAGCTACATTATCATCTATTAGGTCATACATTCATTAAGAATTCATTTAATAATAAAAACATGATGAGATCCATGACTTATACATGTCATAAAACTATGCTTATAACCAAGATATAACCAAAATCATAACAATGATATAACAACCATAAAATTCACATGATAAAAAATACATTTACTCATGAAATACAAGCAAAAAAGATATCTTATTAACATACACATAAGAAAACTAAGTTAGGGACTTCCACATACCACCCGACCATATATTATGCTGAACAAATTCTTTCTTTCAACCAATCACCCTCGTGTTGTATTCGAAGCATGAATGTGCCACTCACAACAAAGTGACCATGATTGTAATATTCCAAAATTTTCCCACAATAATTTGGAATTTGGAATTTTGTTGATTTCACCTAGGAGGAGAATAAATGGGTAAGGAGGCCCATGCATAATGAAAATATCAATAAAATCCCTCATAGTATGAAAGGGGATCATCATTGGAGCTGGTTTTCACACCCTCATGTGTGAACAAGGTTATTTGCAAGTGGACAAGGTCAAGTTTGACCAAGTCAACAGTGCTGGGATAAGAGGTGGAGAACAATTAGAGAGACAGTGCAGTATGAATGGGAAGAGGGTTATTTGGTGGAGGAAACCCTAAGAGGAGTGGGACCCATGGAGAGGGGCTTTCACTTGTTTAAAAGGAGGGCAAGGCAGCCATTGTTTCTCATGCTTTTGATTATTGATCTCATTGTCTATTCAGACATTTTGCATTCTTTGTTGTTTAGCAAGAGTTTCCAGAGGGAATTCCTATTTAGGATTCATTCTCCTTCTTGAGAGGCCTCATGAGGGATTGCACTAATTTTCCTCACATCTAGGCTTGAGGCCAAGCATCCTCCTCCAAGACAACGTTATTTATGCAACAAAATAATGTTGTGTTGCAGGGTGTTGCAGTGAGGGTTCACTACACCACCTCCATCAGATATTTTTCAGAGGAGGAGTCTCTCTTTCCTTTGAGAGATCAGTTTGGAGGCCTTTGGAGCTGATTTCAGATCTTGGCATTGGGCCAACCCATTCTCTTGCCCCTACAGCGCAGTTCCATCCAGTAACTACATTATTTTAGGAATATTGCTTCTGTGATCCATAACGTGAAAATATTCTAAGAAATACAACTAAATACTTCAATATCACTGAAAGCAACAAAGCAGTGGTCGATCATCAGGACTTGATCAAGTCCTGATGATGAACCACACTAGCTGGTTCGAAACGCGTCGACCAAATTTATTTGGATGTGATTTTTACCGAAAGATATTTTTTCACAACTACATTATTTTCAGTGAAGCATTTGCAGTGGGGCTCTTGCAGATTGTTGGAGGGTGAGATCTTTGGTGAGAGGATCAACCTTTCACTTGAAAGATCCATTGGAGGAGGCATATTCAGTTTGGGCATCCTCTACAGCCATCTCGATCCAGTTCTATTTCTGAGTTGCAGCTGCTACCCAGCAACTCCGACATTTTGCAGATTTTGCATTTTATAGTCAATCCTTCTAGGATTGACATGAGGTAGCCTTTGGGAGTTGAGATCTTCACTCCCAATATTGTATGGGCCATATATTTGTACATCTATGTATTTGACATATGTTAGCATGCAGTTGCTCTAAAAAAATTGCGTTGTCATAGCTTGGGCATACATGTGTAGCAGTGGTGTTATCATGATTCATGTACTAGTCTCTTGAGGTTGAGCATTGCTTATCTTATGTAACATTTCCTCAAGATCTTGTATTCATTTGTTGCTGCTATTTCTTAATAAGATGGCTATGGATTTCTCTCATGTTTCTATGAGTTGAGTGTTATTGTTGCTCCATTTTTGTGTTTGCATATTGCTGGGTCTCCAACTTTAGAATATCTTGAGATATTCTCATTGTTGTAGCATTTCCCTAATTTGGGATATTACAATGATTCTCAGGATTTACTGCATATCCCAATGAAACTGGTCAAGGATTTCTAGGCCCGAAGCAAGCACCTATATAACCAAGCTTTACCGTATATCCTGCCATTACTAGTAAAAAATTCCTATGCCCAAACAAGAAAAATACACTACTAGGATTTATCGCAACCCCACCATATGCTGGGCCAAGGATTACTAGGCCTATACAACCATGAATGCCTTCATATTTATTCACCTACACCGTGAGGAGTTTTCCTATCTCCACCCTTAGTATTTACCACATATCTCACCATATGCCTAACTAGGGATTTCTAGGCCTTTGGGAATTTTCCTAACACCACCTCACTTAGTTTGAAAACCATCCAGAAATCCAACTCAACCAAGTAAGAGAATCCCATCACACCATTGCGATCTATAAATGGTAAGGCAAGGCTGAAACCATTTTCAAACTTGGAAAAACCCATGCTTATGATAGTAAGAGAACCAAATACATACATGCATGTACCATGCATCCATAAAACAACTAAGGAATCACACATGCAACCTATTAACTGCAAGTATTCTTGTTGAAGCTTCTTGATCCAAACTTTTACTTGCTTTATCCTTTCTTTCCTTTTCTTTCGTTTCCTTCCTTTCTCCAATCCTAGAGTGCTCCAAGAATTCTCTGAGTGTGAAAGATTATGGGAGAGAGAGTATAGAGAGAGAGAGAGATCTCCAAGCTAAAACTAGAAAAAGGTTGTGAACTGATCCTCAGGAGCCTTTATATCAATGATGCCTCTATTTTCTTCAATTTCCATTATTTTTCCTTCACTTTCATACTGATCTGAAATGATTGTATTAGTTTTGATGTGCTAAGTGTCTTTTCAGTTTAAAAACATGTGCATACTTGTATCATTAGTTTGCATAAGGATTAAAGATTTTGACCATGAATTGTAGATGATTTTTAGTGAATTAGAAGCATAAAAAAAGCTTAAATAACAATGAACATGAGTGTAAAATAGATAAATAAGTTACCACATGAAATTTACAGAACATGCATGATGAAGTAGTTCACCCCTCCTGGGCTACATCTACTGGTCCAGCTCCCAATGGCATGTCCATCTTTCATTGTCCTCAAAATTTTGCTATTACATGTAGTTAAAGTACTCTAATGGATGTTTATCTGCACCAATGGCTCCAGAATGCTCCAATTAGTCAAAAATGACTCTTCATTCACTCAGAATGGGCGAAAATTGAGTCTCCTACTCTTTTTCCCAATTTCACCTAGGAAAGCTCCACTAAAAGTGGAGAACTCCACTTAACTGGAGTTGAAAGTGGCATAGTCCACCAATTTTGGCATGCTCGCTAATTTTCCGCTGAATTTAACCGTTGCATTAAATGTTGCAGTTGGGGTGGCCACATGCGCACCCCAAACCCGTGGTTATCGTAACTGTCGGTGGAACCTGCATTTTAAACTGTGGTTGAATTGTTGAACTATGGGTTGAATGCGTTTGGTTAGCACTAATGGCGAGGTTGGTTGACGTTGTTGTTTGTTACCATGTGACCATACGATGGGAACCGCTGGTGGGTTGGGACAACTGGCGATTTGAAACCCCCATGTACTAATAAAACAAACAATAAATACAACTTGCGCCCTTAGGGGTTAAGAAACAACGTGTACTGCGGATGGTAGAGCGTATGCGTGCCCGACAGGAGGTCTCAGGGTCAAGCCCTGTAGACCCTCACAAAATTTTGCAATGCCATTTCAGGGACACGTGTCAACCTCAGGGCTAGCCATGTGGTACCCTCTAATTGGCTCTCCCAAACTGTACCTTCGAATAAAATTGTGACACTTTTCAAACCTTTATTGGCCTGGTGGAAAGGAATATTCTGAGGAATATTCATTTTTGCTGATCATAAATCCACCCACTTTTCTGACTGTGCATCCCAGTCAAATCTGGTCAAACTGTTGAAATTTACCTGTTTGGCATTTTGATCATAACACAATATCTCTCTCATACGACGTCGGTTTTTCGAACCATTCATGGTGCTAGAATCAAGAAGATGAGATATATGCAACCCTCCTAGTTTCCACCCAATCCTGTAACTTTTAATTTTGAGAAAAATTATGAACTCCTGATCATCTCCTGATCATTCCTCCCCATTGGGAAGCTTTTGGACCCCAAAAGACTTGATTACCTGTTCAGTAGATGAGGGTACAACTCCCTTACCTTTCAAACCTCCATCCATTTTTCCTTGCTTGGTTTGGTGCCTTTGAGCCCAAATCGAAGGTAGTCAACACTTCTCCTCTTTGATGCTCTTGTCCTCCTGTCAAGAATTATATCTTCTTTGAGCTCATCCAGAAATTTTGGCGAGAAATCTTCAATAGAAGGTAGTTGAACATCACTTCCTTGATCATCGATCGAAGGTGCCTCATAGAAGCGTAAGTTTTCAACATTAAAAACTGAATACCTTTGCATATAAGAAGGCAAGTCAACTTGGAATGCATTATTACCAACTTGTTTTATTATCTTGAAAGGACCATAGCAAATGGGTTTGAGCTTTTTACCTTCCCCTTACATCATTTCTTTGCTAATGTGCAACCATACCTCATCTCCCTCTTGAAACTTGTGATCAACCCGATGTTTTTCATGCCTATCTTTGTATTTGCTTTGACTTTTCTCAAGCTGTTCTTGAACTTGTTGATGTATAATCTAAATTTTCTCAATGAAATTTTGAGGCTGATCAATGTTACGATGGCCATCAATTGCAACATCCTTCCAAAAGATGAATTCTAATGGAAATTTTGGAAAATACCCAAAGCATACTTCAAAATGTGAGGTTTGTGTTGAAGAGTGCTTTGCCCGGTTGTAAGCGTGTGTAGTGTACCTATGGGAGGATAATATAGGGTACAGAGGGAGGTACCCAAGGGAATAATATGATGTATTAATATAAGAATGATAAATAAATGGGCCATAGTTAATAAATAAAGTGGTTAACCCACATTATGTAAGGGACCACATGTAGAGAGGGAATAAAGTGATAAGCCCATTGTATTGGATGTATGGTATTGATAGACCCATGGTAACTACTCATGGTATTACATGTATGAAACCTATATAGAGGTTAGAGACTCTCCATTGAGAGATGTCAAAGATTATTGTATGGACAAGCATATGGCTTGTGGAGTGATCTCCTTCCTTAAGGAGTGAATGTATGGTGTTGCCCTACCTTAAGGGTTTTGATATTAATGAATATCTGAAGTTTTATCTTCTATGGTGTTATTTCTTGGGCATATTTTCCATTTCTATACATTTTCTTATCAGATCTACTACAAGTGGTATCAGAGCACTTTCTTGGGCAGAGTTTGGAGATTTGTTTTTTCATTTTTTGCAGGAAATTTTTGGGCGGCGAGTTTGTAGAGCAGATCTGGAAAATTTGGTGAAAAATTTTCAAAAATAAATATCAGATCTGGATTCCTTATCGAAAAATACCCAATTTCAAAAAAAAAATCAATCGAATCGGAGTCCGGATGAGGGTGATATCGCTGATTTAAATTCAGCTATGTTGCAGAAATGTTTCTGACGGCAATTTCTGTACGGCGGCTCTCCTGAAGTTTTAGTAGATTCTGGTGCAAAATTTCAGACAACCAATTACAGATCTGAGCTCCCCTTGAAAAATCACCCGATTTCAAAAAAAAAATCAGTCGAATCGGAGTCCGGATGAGGGAGTTATCACTGATTTAAAATCAGCCATTTTTTTCAGAAATTTTATGACGCCGGGGCAGTTGCAGCGCAAATATGTGTTTCCAGAGTGCCTGGATCGGGATTTCAGCAATATGTTTAGATGCAGAATGGCTATTCCATTTTTGAAAACAGGTTATATTAAGGATTCTGAGTTATATTGACCGAGTAATGTCCATTTTAAATTTTTGCCAAAGTAAGTGATTTTCTTCCAAACCCTTACTTTATTTTATGGATTCTCGCAAGATGAAGTTTACAGGAAAAGATGATGGTCCTACTATTGAAGATTTTTTACAATATCACAAGGATCACTACCGACAATTTTGGATAGGCTCCATAGGGCTTGATATGAAAGATGAGGCAGATAAATGGTGGACCTCACTTGATAGCTCAGTGAGGAAACTTCTCGAGAAAAAACTTGAAAAAGTCCTTTTGGACAAGTGGTCTAAAGCCGGAAAGAAGGACAGCAAGAGCCATAAAGACTTATTTTCTACTAATATTTCCATATTACAGGTTCATGGAAGTATTCAGAAAGAGAACATCATAGTGTCTATCATTCCTAGTTGCAAGCATAATTGTATCAATGTGAATTTGGCTAAAAAATTGCAAGTTCCAGCAAAGCATATTGAAAAGACACAAGTTGATAATGAAGATGTTCAAATTTATAAAGATTTGAAGATTTCTATGGATAAATATGTGTTGCATTCTGATTTTTATGCTTCAGATATGGATGTTGTGGACGTTGTTTTGGGACACCCTTGGATGGAATCCATTGGTACTGTCAATTTTAATGTGCAAAAGAAATTCATGAAACTCTGGTATAAAAAGAAGAAAATTACATTGCACGATATTTGCATTAGGAACCATGCGGAGACCGGGGAGGCAGAAGCACAAATATCCAACGAGACAGACACATCAGATGATGAGCCTTTGATGGTAGACAGCCAAACACAGACATCAAAGCAAGTACCAACAAAAGAACCAGATACATCAGATGATGAGCCTTTGATGGTAGACAGCCAAACACAGACATCAAAGCAAGTACCAACAAAAGAACCAGACACCACTCCATCACCAATAATGGAGGAATTACTGAAAGATGTTACATCAGTTAAAGCTTCAACATATCACCACCCGCATCACCCAACAAGACAACAACCAGCAAAGTGGCAACGAATTAGCAACAAGGACAACAACCCTTGGATGACACATAGAGAGGTGCGACGATCCACTGACAACACATCAACACAGAAGAACCACCAGAACCCGCTTCCATCTCAAGCGAGTGAGGCACCGACTAGATCGAGTGTTCACATTTCTCTTGGATGGCTGGATGCACGTGAATGGTATCAATGGAATACTCTTTTGAGTAGATCTTATTATTTGTGTTCTTCTCATGTTTCAGGGACGAAACATGTTTAAGGGGGGTGTAATGTAGTGTACCTATGGGGAGATAATATAGGGTACAGAGGGAGGTACCCAAGGGAATAATATGATGTATTAATATAAGAATGATAAATAAATGGGCCATAGTTAATAAATAAAGTGGTTAACCCACATTATGTAAGGGACCACATGTAGAGAGGGAATAAAGTGATAAGCCCATTGTATTGGATGTATGGTATTGAGAGACCCATGGTAACTACTCATGGTATTAAATGTATGAAACCTATATAGAGGTTAGAGACTCTCCATTGAGAGATGTCAAGGATTATTGTATGGACAAGCATATGGCTTGTGGAGTGATCTCCTTCCTTAAGGAGTGAATGTATGGTGTTGCCCTACCTTAAGGGTTTTGATATTAATGAAGATCTGAAGTTTTGTCTTCTATGGTGTTATTTCTTGGGTAGATTTTATATTTCTATATATTTTCTTATCAGAT